>CM070617.1:33595079-34032473 GCA_036346255.1 Ampelocalamus luodianensis | reverse complement strand
GAACCCTCATATACTACCCTCTCTAGTTCTAAGCCTTAGTGTTTCTCGGATGGCACCAAGAGAGGCTGCCCGATCAGTGGTGCTTTGCGAGCAGCCGTGGAAGAAGCGTGGAAGAGGCGGTGTGCGTGGACAGACCTACCTCCCCCCACGCGAGCATCCAACAATGGCACAAGTTATGCAACAACAAGCCCAAATCCTTCAAGCCTTGCTTGCAAACCAACAAGCGAGGCGACCGATCGCCGCCACTCTAAGGTGGTGATTTCCTCGAGACAAGACCTCTTACCTTTGCCTCGTGAGATGAACCCGGAGGCGAAGATTGGCTCGGGATCGAGAAAAAGCTCGCCTGGCCCGATGCTCACGAGGAAGACAAGGTGGACTTTGCCACTCACCGGTTGAAAGGAGCCGACGCGGTGGGAAAACTACCTCATTTGCTCAAGGTGGTGAAAGCCCGATAGCGAGGAGAAGAAGAGAGCCGAAGCAGCGGCATCAGCTCACGGAGATCGCGAGGATCCTGCCCTTGTTGAAGCAATTCTTTGAAATGCATTTGGGCGAGCCCGCGCGCATGGCGACCAATCTCTGAGAGCGAGTTCAAGACGTCTTCGGGACTAACTTTGTACTCTTGGTACAATGAGGCTAAGAAGAATGAGTTTAGAACTCTCAAGCAAGGTCAAATAGCGATCAATGAATATCTAACCAAGTTTAACGACTTGCTCGCTCACGCTCCAGTGGCGTAGCTGATGAAGAAGAGAAGATAGACCGCTTTGTGGAAGGAATGCGTGGAGACATGAGAAGCGACTTATCCTCCATGATTTCCCTAGCTTCCACCACTTGATCAACAAAGCCCTCGTCTTTGGAAAACGAGAAGAAGATTGCGGAAGTTAGCGTAAGAAAGATGGCATTCGAAGCGCAAGGTGGCTTTCTCGAAGTCAACATTCCCTGGCGGCTCATCTTTTAAGCGGTGTAGTTTCTCCACAAGGAACTCAAGCTCGACCCGCGTGCCAATGGGAATGGTTTAGCATCCTTCGTCCGCGCGGACTGACTGCAACAAGCAACCCGACTCATCTCCATTGTTTCCCTTTGTGGGTGAGAGGCACTTCGCCAATCCCGATGCCCTCAGCGTGAGAACACTCGCGAAGTTCAACTCGGGCGCACGGCTCAAGGTCAAACATCACCCCAGCGGGAACCATCGAGGCGCAAGCACCTAGATCTACCTCGACACCAAATCGCGGCCATGTGAACCATGTCACACCGAGGAGGCTCGAGGAAGCTACGAGGAGTTCTAATGGGTGCGTTCTCTGTTAAATCGATTACGGCTAAGTTTTGTTTGATTACGAGCTTCGCATTCTTTCATATCAAGAAAATTTGTTGAAAGGCTTAAGTTGCCAACCTTTAAGCTAAAGAAACCAGTGGTACTTAGTTCACCCGGGACCCTTGACTACTACCTTAGTAAGTCCCAGTAGAGATTGCTATGGAAAATTTAGTTCTAGCAAACCTCTTAGTGCTTGATCCCAAACTCTGGATATCATCCTAGGGATGGATTGGTTGGCCCGATACCAAGGAATGATAGATTGTGCAACAGAAAGGTGGTACTCACCAAAAACAGGCACCACAATAAAGGTTAATGTGAGCCGCTCCTCGAGGTTTGGATCGTACAATCCATAACCTCGAGAAGGTGACTCTGGAAACAACACTGTAGTTCAAAATTACGGAAGTTTTCGGAAAGAATTGCACGGCATGCCACAGGCGAGACATAGAATTTGTGATCAACCTAAAGCCGAAGAGCATTGATTGCCCAAAGAGGCCATATAGGATGGCGGTTGATGAGCTTGAAGAGCTTAAGGTACAAATGGAAGAATTACGGGAAAAGGATTTATTAGACCTAGCTCATCCCCAGGGGTTCGCCAGTACTTTTGTAAAGAAAAGGATGGCACCGCCGGTGTGTGTGGATTACAGAGCCCTCAATGAGGTGACCATCAAGAACAAGTACCCTTTGCCCGCGTGGCGATCTATTCGACCAGCGTCGAGAGCAACATTGTTCTCCAGATAGACCTAAGGTCGGGATATCATCGAGTTAAGATCGAGTGAGGACATCCCTAAAACAGCTTTTACCACCGGTTATGGCTTGTATGAGTTCACGGTTATGTCGTTTGGCTTGACCAATGCATGACCTACTTCATGAACCTTATGAACAAAGTATTCATGGAATACGGATAAGTTTGTTGTCGTGTTCATAGACGACATCTTAATCTACTCCAAGACTAATGAGGAACATCTTTGAACATCGCATTTGGTCTGGAGAAGCTTAAAGAACATCAGTGTATGCCAAATGCAGCAAGTGTGAATTTTGGCTTCAAGAGATCGATTTCCTCGGACATATCGTATCCATTGGAGGAGTCGCGATTGACCCATCCAAAGTAGAAGCGGTGTTGGGATGGAAACAACCAACCTCGATGACGAAGTGCGTAGTTTTCTCGGAATGGTGGATACTCTGGCGCTTCATTGAAGGATTCTCCAAACTATCCGGACCGATGACCCACCTGCTCAAGAAGGAAAAGAAATGCGAATGAATGAAGCTTGTGAAAGAGTTTCCAAGAGTTGAAGAAGAAGTTAACTCTTGCACGATGTTAGTCTTGCGGACATACACAAGGACTTTGAAGTCTATTGTGATGCTTCGCGCGCAAGGTCTTGGGTGCGTGCTTATGCAAGGAGAAGCGTCGTAGCATATGCATCGGACAACTCCGTCCACATGAAGACAACTATCCAACTCATGATTTGGAGTTAGCGGCCGTAGTGCATGCCCTAAAGATTTGGCGGCATTACTTGATTGGAAATCATTGTAATATCTATACGGACCACAAGAGTCTTAAGTACATTTCACCAGACAGACCTCAACCTCCGACAAAGGAGATGGTTAGAGCGATTAAGGATTACGACTTGGATGTTCATTACCATCACGGGAAGGCTAATGTAGTGGCCGATGCATTAGCCGTAAGTCCTCTGCAAAAATGTTATGGCTCAAGAGTACCAACTTTGAGCTTTGCAAGGAATTAGAGGCACTTAACCTCGAGTTAGTAGAACAAGGCACCTTAGCACTATGGAAGTTCAACCAACCTTGGAAGAAACAGTCAAGGCCGCTCAGAAAGGACACCCGGAGTTCATAAATTTAAACACCTCATGGCCAAAGGAAAGGCCTCAAAGATGGTGGAAGACCAACAAGGAATCTATGGTATGGGAAAGCGTCTATTTGTTCCCCACCAAAGGAGCTCAAAGAATTGATTCTAAAGAAGCCCATAGTTCAGCGTATACCATACACCAGGCAGCACCAAGATGTATCAAGATATGAAGATTCTATATTGGTGGCGCGAATGAAAAGGACATCGCCGAGTTCGTAGCTTGTTGCGATGTGTGCCAACGGATCAAGCGAGAACATCGAGACCCGCGGGATTGCTTGCAACCACGCAAATCCTCGGTGGAAGTGGGAAGAAATTGGAATGGATTTCATTACGGTCTGCGAGAACCAAGACCGGATATGATTCCGTATGGGTCATGTCGGCAGATTAACCAAAGTTGCCCATTTCATCCTGTGAAGACCACCTACAAGGGAGATAAATTAGCCGAGTTATACATGGCTCGTATTGTATGTACGCATGGAGTACCCAAGAGGATAGTCTCGGATCGAGGTTCTCGGTTTACCTCGCATTTAGGCTAGTCTCCATGATGCACTTGGAACTCACTTAAACTTTAGCCTGACATATCACCACAGGTGATGGGTGGAGCAGAAAGAGTAAATCGATTCTAGAAGACATGCTTGCGCGTGTGCTTTAGAGTTCTGCAGTAGGCTGGAGAGATGTCTGGTATGCAGAAGTCGCCTACAACAACGATTACCATCCAGTTTGAAAATGTCTCGTTTGAAGCACTTTATGGGAGAAAATGCAGAACTCCCTTGCATTGGTCGAGAATCAGGAGAAGGTTATATCTTGGACGGATACTCTCAAGCAAGCGAGAAGAAAGTCGATTGATCGAGATCGTCTACAAAGTTGCTCGATCCAGACAGAAAAGTTATGCCGAGCAACCGTCGTAGAGAGTTAACTTCGAAGTTGGAGATCATGTATATCTCAAAGTGTCACCTTGAGGAATGCGAAGATTTAAAGTGAAAGGCAAGCTTGCATGCAAGGTACATAGGCCCGTTCCCAATCACGCCAAGCGTGGAGAGGTAGCATATCGGCTAAATTACCAAAAAATTTGTCGGATGTCCATAATGTGTTCCACGTCTCTCAGCTCAGAAATGCCTCAGTACGGAAGAGCAAGCTCCAATTGAAACCATTGCACTCGAAAAGACTTGTCGTATCCGAGCATCAATCAAGATTCTTGATGTCGTGGAGAAGCGGACAAGGCGTCGAGATCATCCGTTTGTGCAAAGTGCAATGGAGCAACCACTCAGAGAGAAGCCACTTGGGAGCGAGGATCGGTGAAGTTGGATTACCCTACACGTTCTCTGAGGAGAGCGAATCTCAAGGTCGAGATTCTTTTAAGGTGGGTAGGTTTTGTAACATCCAAAATTGTGGATTCGCGAGATCTTCAAAGTCAAGATCGCAAACCCCAAAACTTCCCAAATTGTTGAAGATCGGTTCTTCCCGAAAGCGAGCCCTTCTTCCCAAACCGCCCCCTAACCCTAACCTAACCCTAGCCTGCGCGCCATGCCCTGCTCGCCTCGGTCCTCGCTCCGCACGGCGGTGCGGCGCCGGCGCCGCGCCTCGACCGTCCCATCCCGCTGCCGCCCGCGCCCTCGGCACTCCGCGTGCCATCGTCAGCGGTCACCTTCCTCCCCCTCGGCCTTTAAAGCCGAGCTTCCTCCTTCCGGCGAACCACCCCGCTCATCCCTCTTTCCCGAGCAAGAAGAAGATCAAGCGGCCGGAGGCTACCTTCGCCGCCATCGTGCGTCCTCTCGTCGCGTGAGTGCGAGCCTCCCGCTCCCTTCGCCGCCATCGCCGCACGTCGTCCCGAGCTTCTTCTTCCTCCGTGCGTCGCTACTCCTTTCGGTGCCGTCGTTTGTCGCCATCGCGCGCGCCCCTCGAGCCCTTCTTCATCGCGCCGCTCCTCTCTCTGCTCGCCGGAGTGAGGCCAATGACAGGTTTCCTCGCCCCTTTCTTTTCTTGACGCGAGCGCGCGGGCCTTGTGTGGCTTGGGCCGTTTAGCGCCCGGCGAAAAAGGCACCGTGGGCGCATTTCCTTTCCTTTTATTTCTTTTTCTTTCCTTTTTCTATTTTGATTTCAAAAGAGAGGCTCCAAAATCTCTTTTCTCCCTCTTTTAGCTTCAAAAATTGCAAAGTTTGTTTCTAAAAATTTCTAAAATCAAGCTCTTCTGTTGGTGCTAGTTTGGTTTATTTTGGAGTTCATTTGATGAGCTCTTGTTATTTATTTAATTTGTTGCTCGCTTGTCTCCTTTTAAGTCACGATCGATCGCGTAGAGTTCGGAGAAGCGGAGACCCCACCGATCAAGCTCAAGAATATCAAGATCATCTAGCCGTAGACCCAGGCGAGTCGACACTTTGATCATATTGAACCTACATTTTATGCAAATTATGTTCTTTTAAATATCAAATTGCATGCTTTATTTCCCTTATGCAAATGTATGTTAAATACCCTAAGGTAGTTAAATGCCAATTTGATGTAATTATTAATACACCATTCCTTGATAATTGAATTGCCATACCCCATGTCACCCTAGTAAATATTTGGTAACTATACTAGTATAGGCTATACTTAAGCGCCATGCTAGTCTTGCTTAAGTATCGGGGTATCATCTACCCCATTCATCATCTTTTGAAATGAACATGATTTTGGGCAGTCATTGGGTGTAAATGACTGGGATGGTTATGATGTTGTATTTTCCTACCTCTTAAAAACCTAAAGAAATTGCTTGTCACATCCGGGCGGATGGTATGATGGATGGTATGTTGGTGGGTGCTAATGCGGCCCAAGGAATGTTGGTTTGTGGATGGTATGTGGTATGAACCGCGGATGGTCCCTAAGGACTTAATCCGTGATGACCTCCCAATGTAAGCGATGCGACCACATGTCATAATGGTGTCGACTGGCTAAATAATTTGTATCAGTTAGTATGAGTTGCACGGCGAGATGACACTTCGCCATAAGCCTATGTGGCTATGGGTTGGGGTGTCGACTTCTTGGTCTATGTGAGCGTAGCCGTGTGGCGCAAGAGAGTGCAGGAAAGAGTTGACGGGTCTATGTGGCGTAACTCTTCTCGGGTGAAACCTTAGCGGGTGTAACAAATCTTGGTGGATGCATTGTAAAGGCCTTGTGGCGATCTCCTTGACTTACATGTCTACGAAACATGTGTATATGTCGGGATGATTGTCTCTTGTGGGTAAAGTGTACAACCTCTGTGAGTGTAATGAAGCTGATCGAATAGCCGTGCCCACGGTCAAGAGCGGACATGGGAACTTACAAGAGTTAGTTACATTTATAAAACCTTGTGGGCGGGATAAAATGTGTTGGGTATTTGTGACCTGGTTTTAGTTTTCTGGGTGGATGTACCCAGTGATGTCAAGTGGTGGATGTAACCAGCTATCAAAAAAAAATAAGCATGAGGTGGAGGTAACCTCTCATTATAAATATTGCACAAGTAATCTCTTTAACAAATGCAATTTGGTTAAAATGCTACGTGATAGGACTTTTAATATTGGTACTTTAATTATTGCTTTGTGCAAATAAATGAACCAGAGCCATCCTTGTTAAGCCTAGCATGTATAATATTGCATCTTTGTGTGTTGGCTCGCGAGCACGGTAGTTGTGCTCATCCTCGCTCTTTCCCAACCTCTCGAACCCGTGGATCATGGAGACTACGTCTACTACGAGGACCGGGCGCCGAGGAGCAAGGACATGAAGAAGAGTAGCATAGTTAAGTGATGCGAGTCTCGCCTCGTCACGGTTGGCCCGTTGGTACTCGTGTACATCCTATATTATCAAGCTGTGGCTAATATCGGTCGTACACATGGTACTCCGATCGCTTACGTGGAGAGACTTACTCTACCCCTTTGCTTCAGCTAACGTACTCGAGATTTTGTAATGAACTCATTTGGTTTGATCGGCCCTTTTGTAAACTTCGACCGACGTGGTCTATTTGAACTCTAATGCTTGTATTAATGAATGGTTTGGTCTACGCGATGTATGAGATGATTCACAATGTGCACCTTGTGGCGCTATCTCGATCGAGGAATAGCGCGATATTTTCACGAGGATTACGGATCACAATCCGGTCCGACACTTTACTAGTTTAGGCTATACTTAAGCGTCATGCTAGTCTTGCTTAAGTATCGGGTATCATCTACCCCATTCATCATCTTTTGAAATGAACATGATTTTGGGCGGTCATTGGGTGTAAATGGCGAGATGGTTATGATGTTGTATTTTCCTATCTCTCAAAAACCCTAAAATTGCTTATCACATGCAGGCGGATGGTATGATGGATGGTATGTTGGTGGGTGCTAATGCAGCCCAAGGAATATTGGTTTGTGGATGGTATGTGGTATGAACGCCTGGATGGTCCCTAAGGACTTAATCTGTGATGACCTCTAATGTAAACGATGCGACCACATGTCTATAATGGTGTCGACTGGCTAAATAATTTGTATCCGTTAGTATGAGTTGCACGGCGGATGACCGCTACGCCATAAGCCTTTGTGGTTATGGGTTGGGGTGTGCGACTTCTGGTCTATGTGAGCGTAAGCCGTGTGGCGCAAGAGAGTGCAGGAAAGAGTTGACGGGTCTATGTGGCGTAACTCTTCTCGGTGAAACCTTAGCGGGTGTAACAAATCTTGGTGGATGCATTGTAAAGGCCTTGTGACGATCTCCCTTGGCTCACATGTCTCACGAAACATGTGTATATGTCGAGATGATTGTCTCTTGTGGGTAAAGTGTACAACCTCTGCGAGTGTAATAAAGCTTGTTGAATAGCCGTGCCCACGGTCATGGCGAACATGGGAACTTACAAGAGTTAGTTACATTTATAAAACCTTGTGGGCGGGATAAAATGTGATGGGTCATTTGCGACCACAGTTACAGTTTTCCACAGGTGGATGTACCCGATGATGTAAAGTGGTGGATGTAGCTATCAAAAATAAGCATGAGGTGGAGGTAACCTCTCTTATTATAAATATTGCACAAGTAATCTCTTTAACAAAATGCAATTTGGTTAAAATGCTAAGTGATAGGACTTTTAGTATTGGTACTCAAAATATTGCTTTGTGCAAATAAATGAACCCAGTCATCCTTGTTAAGCCTTGCATGTATAATATTGCATCTTGTGTGTTGGCTCATGAGCACAGTAGTTGTGCTCATCCTCGTTCTTCCCCAACCCCAGGCCCGCGGATCGTGGAGACTCACGCCTACTACGAGGACACGAGCGCGAAGAGCAAGGAAATGAAGAGAGTAGTATAGTTCTTGTAGTCTAGGTCTCGCCTCGATCAGTTGGCTCAGTTGGTACTTGTGTACCTCCTATATTATCAAGCCCTTGGCTAATATCGGTCGTACACCTAGTACCCGATCGCTTACTGTGGAGAGACTACGCTCTACCCTTTGCTTCCGCTATCGTACTCGAGATTTTGTAATGAACTCATTTGGCTTTGATCGGCCCTCTCGTAAGCTTCGACCGGCGTGGTCTATTTGAACTCGGTGCTTGTATTAATGAATGGTTTGGTCTCGCGATGTATGAAATGATTCGACAATGTATCTTATGGCGCTATCTGCGATCGAGAATAGCGCGATATTTTCTGAGGATTACGGATTACAATCCGGGTCCGACACTTGGAAATATAAAAGCGCAACACAACCCGGCACGAGTCAAGGCGATGCTATGCTTGCCAGTTGCCAAACCAACCGATGCTAAGCGGTGTGTTTTGGAGCACTGGGCGGAAACCAACCACGCTTGCGCGCTCGGGCTCCCAGTCCCATCGTCGGTTGTTCGTTCGCGTGCGCGCCTCCGCGAGGTAAAACGGGCGAATCGGATGGTGTTGGACCGGAGCCACGCGGGAACACGGGGTGCCCCGAGCGATGGCGGATTCAACGCCTCCTCGGCTGGGCGGTGTCGGGCTTTGCTCGACACGCCATGGGCGGTGGGCGCTCGCCTGCGTCGGCCGACCGTGTTGCTGGCCATGCCGGACTTCCTGCCCGACCCGAGTGGCGTCGGCAGCTGGTTCCACGCCTCCTCTGACAGCCTCGTCCCTCCCAACCCCAATTGGCAATGGGCAACTCCCAGCGCGGCGGCCGGCGGGACTCGAGTCGGGAGCGGCGAGCGCGACCGCGGCGGCATGGCGGCGGCTGGTGGCTCCTCTGCGGCGTCGCGACTGTGAGTTGGGCGCGGCGCATAGCGCCGCCACGAGGAGCTCGCAAGGAGAAAGGTGCGTGATAGAGTGACCCCGTGGTTGGATGGATGTAGTTGTTGGTAATCGTCACGATTCTTGTGTAAATTATCTGTTGTTTGACTCGATGAGGATGTGGATTTGTGGGGAGTTTTGTGGCTTATTTGGGATTTTTGGGTTAGAATGTTGTTTCTTTAGGTAGTGACCCTTTATTAGGGATTAGTGATTAGGGCAAGGAGAAGCGATTGAAGGAATTCCTAAATTTTGGTGTTGTGTAAATGTAAGACTTACGACAATGAAATTTGTTCTCAGTGAATCAATATCAAATTTATTGAGACCAAGCGATTAATAAAAATATGTATTGTCCATACTTCAAATTAGAATGCGAGAAAATCTTGTTTACATATGTGGATGTAGCAGTGGTGTTCAAACAATATCAAACCATTCTAATTGAGAATGGCCTTGGACAACAGTGGTGCAACCATGCAACTTAGAAATTTTGGAATAACTCGTATCCGTTCTTTTACTTTAAAACTATTGTGGATTTGCATGATGTGTAATTGTGTATCCGAATATCCGATGTTTACGGTTCTCAATAGACCTTAGCTTGTGGCTTGCCCAGGCTTCGGAAATTTTCTGGCTCCGCCACTGCCCCCGAGACGAGAGAGACCACGGTGCAAATGGAGCGCATAATTTTCATCCGATCGATCGGTTAAAGGCTCATGAAGTGAATACGAGATGAAGAAATTGGTATATGACATCATCTATGTCTGACCTCGACTCCGAGAAAAAAATATATAATAGATAGAGGGTGAGCGATATTCATCCATATGTATTCGTATATCAGATGGTATGAGGAAAGTCTGCAGTGACTTCACTTAGGAGCAAGATAACAGATATGTGAGTTGTTGTATTTAAGTAGCAGTGGATACTGAGTGTTTTTCTTCGATTATTTAACGTTTAGTCTCTCCGTGTTCACTCTGATTACATTCCTACTGTCTAATGTCCTATGTAGGGGTGCAAAAAAAGTGAATAATTTCTGTCCATTTGACCGTCCAACTGAAGACTCGCGGAGCGAATACAAGATAGAGAAATAAGTATTTGATACTATCCGAATCCAATTGATTCCGAAAAAAGTACAGAATAAAATAGAGAATAAATGGTATCTGTCCGTATCCGATAAGATGGAGTGCGCCAGTGCGGTTCGCCCGTTCGGTCCGGTACTTGGGTCACGCGGAGACGAGGCCCGCGGCTGCACAGGAGACCGGACTGCACGAATGCCGGGCCACACCCCACGCAAGGCAAAGGCTGTGTTGCGCAAAGCGAGCCGTGGCGTGGCGTGCCCGTGCGCCGCGCGAGGAACCGGGCCGAAGGAGTCGATGGGCTGGCAGTGCTGGGAATTTTCTGGACTGGTAAGTGGCAAAGACATGGGCCGGCGCGCGCCAGTGGTACTGGGGCGAGTTAGTTGGGCCGAGACCTTCAAAATCACGTTTTCTCAGGCCAGTTTTCACGGGCTTGTCCCGGCCCACAACCAAACATTATGTGATCCGTTGATTCCACCTGTCCACAGAGTTTGCAATCCAAAGACCCCTTCCGGTTCATACAAGGAAGTTGCTCCGCCGAGGGGATTCTATCATGGTTAAGCATCCAAAGGACAGCTCCCTATACAGTGACCGAACTGTGAAATTCCTTTTTTTTTTTCCTAGTGTCCATCTTACTTGATCCCTATGAGTACCAAGAGAAGTAAAACTTAAATGATTAATCATAGATGTCCACTACTCCATCTCTTCTACCCCAAAGCTTCTTCTAAAGCTCAACTTCCACTCCCCATCATCATACACTTGCTGAATTGTTGCCCCCTGCTGAATACAACTCTGGTAAATCTTACTGTACACTATCTTCTGCGGACAACTACCACACAAAGTGTCAAGCCAAAACAGAACACCTCTCCCGTTGCCTATCTGATAATCAGCTCCCCTCTTAAACCAACACTTCACTTTATGAACACCCTTGCAATACTCTGAAATTTTGCCCTCTCCACTTCGACTGAAACTCCCCCCTTGAATATATTTTTCCTCAAAAGTTCACAACACGGACTTATATCATCACTCTCTATTCTGTAAATCCACTTACATAGCAAACATATATTCATAACTCTACAATCAGTAAAACCCATTCCTCCATATTTTTTCGGTCGACACAAAGCTGCCCATTTGATCATATGATACCTTCTTTTCGAGCTAAGCCCCTGCCAATAGAACCTTGATCTTATCATGTCTATTTTTTGCTGCACCACATTATGCAGCAGGTAGAATGCCACAGTATACATGGGTACACTTGTTAAACATGCAGCAGGTAGAACCTTGATCTAATCAACGCTTCAAATTGACCGTTACAATAAAAGTGTTTTGAGTATTGTTGCAGTGTACTGTGTACCCATCTCCTAGGCCGTCCGGACATCCAGAAAAGATATGCACGTAAATAGACTAAGTATACATGTGTTATACCTTAGGGATAGTACCAAAATACTCCTACTCTGGCTATAAAGGAGGGACAAGAAGGGAAACAACCATCTCCCTCTCCTATATATATGAGGCGGCATATCTCCCGCATATGACCATATTTGTGAACATGTGGACATAAGCCATTTGGACTGTCCATTGCGAAATCAGCGGTTGCGGGCCAGCGAGCGCAATCCCACCCTCCCACTTAACGCTGTTTTCCGAAAAGCCCCACGCTCAATTTTTCTTTCCCATTTCGTCACCCACTCCCCTCTTCCATCTCCCTCCCACGACGAGGCGCTAGGGTTCGGCCCCTTGCGCCGCGGCGCGCCACCCCTCCTGCGCCGCCCCTGCTCCGCACCTCCCCTCTAGAGGCACCCTGCATCGCGCCTCCCCTAAGCCGCTCCTGCACCTCCACCTTGCGATGCTCCCCCCTACGCCTCCACCCTGCGCCTCGCCGCCCTGCCGCCGACACCCTACACTGCACCTCCCCTTCGCCGGTCCCCTCGCGCCAGGCTCGTGTCCCGCACCCCAGTCACCACACCTCCCCTTCGCTGGTCCCCCCTGCGCCAGGCCCGTGTCCCGCACCCAAGTCGCTGCGCCTGCTCCAGTTGACATCTGAAGAAGAAAGACAAAATGGGAACTACAAATGGATGGTCGTCGACTGGAAATTCAGATTTCAACTTGTGATTCAGATTTCGAATTTGCAATCTGAATCTACTGGAATCTGCTCTAATCTGCAATCTAAATCTACTGTAATTTGATGTAATCTGTAATGTTTTGTAATGAATCTGCTGTAATCTCTGAATTCTTTATTGAAATGCAGTTGTTATTTCTTAATGAGGTACTGATGTAATCTGCATTGTTTTGCATTACTGCCCTTGTTATTTCTTAATCAGGAATCTGCAATGAGCTTACAGTTAATGAATTAGGTCTGCAATGAGCTTACAGTTAATGAATTACAGTTATTTCTTAATCAGGAATCTGCAATGAGCTTACAGTTAATGAATCAGAATTATGTAACAATTAGGTCTGAATTTTGTATTAAAAATGAGCATGTTGTTATTTCTCATTTATATTCAATGTGTATGTGTGGATGGAATCTCTGAATTGAGGTCATTTATATTCTGTATTCAATTTATATTCAGGTGAAATGAGGTGTTGATTGGTGCTGTCATTTATATTCACATTCAAGCATGCCATTACTACCATTTTTGCAAGCTGACAAGTGGGCATAACAAGCTGCTGCCATTACTGCCATTTTTGCTTAATGCTGATGCACTCAAAATTGCCATCTTGATGATTGACAGGAAAGCCTGTGCCAGGAGGTTCGGTGATGTGGAGGAGTTGCTGGCCAGGGCAAGGATTGAAAAGTTCAGGTTTTGCTTAATGCTGATGCACTCAAAATTGCCATTCTCATGAAGTTGAATTCCTACTCAAAATCCACAAAGGTCATACAACACAAAGAGCCTGTGCAGAAACTTTCATCCATTTGATATGAAAAAAAAACATTTCAGCAGCATGTAAGCCGAATGTACAAAATCTTGATGCTTAACACAAAGAGTCTGCAAATTCATACATAGGACTATTTCTACTACAAATTCATGCATAGGACTACTACAAATTCATACTTCCAGTCGATCAAAATCTGAATCACAAGTTGAAATATGAACTTCCAGTCGACAACCATCCATTTGTAGTTCCTATTTCGGCTTTCTTCTTCAAATTTCAACTGGAGCAGGGCGCGACAACTGGGGTGCGGGACACGGGCCTGGCACAGGGGGGACCAGCGAAGGGGAGGCGCGGCTTGGCGCCGGCGGTGAGACGCAGGGTGGAGGTGCAGGGGCGGCGCAGGGGCCGGCTCAGGCGGGTGGTGAAATGGGAAAGATTTTTTTTTTTGGGGGGGGGGGGGGCGGAGGGGGAGGGTTTGAAAACAACGTTAAGTGAGAGGGTGGGATTGCGTTCGTTGGCCTGCAGCCGTTGATTTCGCAATGGACAGTCCAGATGGCTTATGCCCACATGTTCACAAATATGGTCATGTACAGGAGATATGCCGCCTATATATGACCCTAAGAGGACGTGCAAATAGATTCTCTTCACTTTTGGCTCTACCATTGCTTGGTTATCTCATGACAAAATGGTATGAAATACGCAGGGAGCATGAATTTTAAGGCACGTCAAACCGTAAGAAATTCAAATGCTCAAAGAGCTACTTAGCAAATAATGGGGGTGGGGGATGGTTGCATATGTAGCGTAGCCGGTGACGGCCATATATACCGGGGCCTACTCGTCGGTGTCTAGCATGCTCTTGCTTGTACTAATCTTTAAGCCAGGAGGCAACCAGATCCACACAACCAGCGGGCCAAAAACGGCCACTTCCTCCCCTCCCGTTCCGCCCTCCTCATCCCCTCCACACGCACTCCCTCACCGCGCGTCCTCGCCATCACAGAAGCGGCAATGCAGACTCTCCACGCCGCGCCCGCCTCCTTCCACGTGCCGCCCGCTCCCCATCTCGTCGCTCCAACTCCAACTCCAACCCCAAGAGGTGTGGTTCTTCCCGTCGTTCCTCTTACTCGCGCGGATGATGTCTCCATTTTGTACACGTCCGAGCTCTCATGGGCAGCTAACTCTTTTCGCGTTCATGGTTCTTGCAGGTGCTCTATCAGCAAAGGTTAATCCTGCCGCGGCGGCGACTATCCAGTCGCATGCCTGGTTCCGCTTGTCGCCGCGCGTGGGCTGGCGCCAGCGGTGTGCGAGAGCTGCTTCGTCCGGTGGTAAACTTCTCCCGCTCTTACATGTTCGATCATAGATTTAGCAGTAGCAGTGGCAGAAATCCTGGAAACTTTAAGTGTATGCACTGGCGTGTGCTTATTGCGGGGCTTAATTACTGTCGTCCTAACTGCATATTTGTGTTTTGCTGCCCATTTAATTCCCCATCTCTTGCGACAGTGCTGTCAGTGGACGATGCAAAGAAGGATGTGCTCATAGCGCTCTCCCAGATTATCGACCCTGATTTCAGGACGGACATTGTCTCCTGTGGGTTTGTCAAGGATTTGGAGATTAGTGAGGCCTTCGAAGAGGTAAAGAAGGTCACTTCTTGATGAAATGAGGTTCTGAGATGTGCATCAACTTAATTGACATTTACACATTCGGTGGCCTATTTTGGTTGACATTGGACTATGTTTCAGGTCTCATTTCGTCTGGAGCTGACGACTCCCGCCTGTCCCATCAAAGATTTGGTAAGTACAGTTCTTGTAACGCACATCTCTCACTAGAGTTTTTTTATTAGAGAGGTGCTTATCTCCCGATTTCAATTAATGAAACAAGCAACAGTATTTTTACGATTGTATAGCTACAATACTTTTCTACAGTACTTTCTTCCCACATGGTCACACATCCTGTTTTTACTCTCTAACCAGCACGCTCAGCGTACAAGGCTTTAGCCATGCAAGGTCAACACGCTCATCGTGCAACCTTCAGTAGAGTTATTTACTCACTGTTCGTTTTATGGCGTAAAGGACACCACTAAAAATTTTGGTTATGTTTACGTTGGGATGAATGGGTGTATCCGTGGATGTGAGTTCGTTTTTTTGTTACATCTGTTAGTTAAAAGCACTGTGCTATACAAGTGGCTTGACTACTATTTTTACAACATTGCATGATCCTTTCCAGCAAACGATTTTAAGTGTCTTACACAGTTACACTCCTTTTTTGTGCTGTATAGTTTGAAGAAAAGGCAAACGAGGTTGTTGCAGCACTTCCATGGGTCAAGAATGTCAATGTTACAATGTCTGCGCAACCTGCACAACCGGTATATGCAGGGGAGCTTCCAGAAGGACTACAGAAAATTTCAAACATCATAGCAGTTTCAAGCTGCAAGGCAAGATTTGATACTTCTGTGCACATCAAAGGATATCATACATCCTTGTAGTAACTGTATTCAGTTTTTCAGGGAGGAGTTGGAAAGTCTACAGTTGCTGTAAACCTCGCTTATACACTAGCTGGTATGGGTGCAAGGGTTGGAATCTTCGATGCTGATGTCTTTGGTCCGAGCCTACCAACTATGGTTTCTCCCGAGAACCGGCTGCTAGTGATGGTAAACCTGCTGGTTGAATTCTTATGTTAGCATGGAATTTAGTGCTTGCACTAATAATGGTAAACAGATTTACCTTTAGAACCCAGAAAGGAGAACTATTCTTCCGACTGAGTATTTGGGCGTCAAAATGGTGTCTTTTGGCTTTGCTGGACAAGGGAGAGCGATAATGCGAGGTCCAATGGTTTCGGGAGTCATTAATCAATTGCTGACCACTACTGAATGGTATGCAAAGCCTATAGTTGGTACCTGGCATTTTTCCCATGGACAGCCTTCGCTTATATTCCCAAGAATGTTTTTAATTTTATGGTAATAAAAGTACTACTTGACAGTGGTGTCTGTTTCATATAGGGGCGAACTTGACTACCTTGTCATTGACATGCCTCCTGGAACAGGCGATATACATTTAACACTCTGTCAGGTGGAACGTCCAGCCTGTGTTTTCTACAAATCATTTGTAGTAACCATAATGGTTCTTAAAAGCATTGCGATATATAACATGTCTGAAACATCAGGTAGCTCCATTGACCGCAGCTGTGATTGTTACCACCCCTCAGAAGCTCGCTTTCATTGATGTTGCAAAGGGAGTTAGGATGTTTTCTAAGTTGAAGGTGTGTAAAATTTGCAGAACGTGATGGATTAAAAGTCTAATCTACCTTATTTTCTTGTATTGACTTGTTTATGTCTCTCTTTTGTTGCCAAGGTTCCATGTGTTGCAGTTGTTGAGAACATGTGCTACTTTGATGCTGACGGAAAGCGTTATTACCCATTTGGACAAGGTTCTGGTGCTCAGGCAAGATATCAACATATCGGTTGATTTATGTTTCATAGCACACTTCTATTGGATAATAATTGAATTGCTTCGACAATGCAATTAATCTTTCAGGTTGTCCAGCAGTTTGGAATACCTCACCTTTTTGATTTGCCAATACGACCAACTGTAAGTTCAATCCTACCTGCTTACACCTCACTAAAAATGGGAGTGAAATCACAGTTTGGTAAATGTTACAGCTTTCAGCTTCTGGAGATACTGGAATTCCTGAAGTAGTGGCTGATCCCCAAGGGATGTTGCCAAGACATTTCAGAATCTTGGAGTATGTGTTGTTCAACAATGTGCTAAAATTAGGCAACAAGGTAATTTAACAGCTCCCAACTTACAATCTAGAAGATGTAAAATTAGCTACAAGTAAAAGAAGATAATAAATTTGCACTAACTTGTCACCTAAAAAAGAAAAGCGTAAGAAATTGTTGGTGCAACCCTTGTTCCACATATATATTACAGCAAACAGACATGTTTCTCCTTTAATGTTGTGTTAATATTGTTATTTTCGTTTTTTCAGTTTCAACAGCAGTGTCCTATGATAGATCAATTCGGGCAATCAGAGTTAAAGTACCAGAGTCAGATGAAGAGTTTTGTTGCATCCAGCAACAGTCAGACGGAATGATCGATCTGCTCAAAGTGTGGTGTGTATACCCTTTCATCACTCGATTCGTTGAATATATAATTCTAACACGAGTTCTTAAGGCTGTAAAAAAACTTTATGTAGTCATGTAGAATTTCAGAAATAATTTTGTGCTGTCCCACGGACCCACACTCTTTATTTATAGTTTCAAGATACAATCCGACTATAATATAACTTTCAATCCGACCACGATACAACTTCTATATTAGATTCTAATACGAACTCTCCAACACTCCCCTCAAGATGGGCATAAGATAACAATCATGCTCATCTTGTTACATATTGAATACCATCATTAGACTTTACCAAACCTACTATCGACTCTATAGCCAATACTATTACATGCCCCGATCTTGGCCTTCGCCATCTCTACCTCATAGCCCATTACGCGACTCGGTTCTAATCCTCTTCGGACCTCTCCGGCAACACTATCTTGGCACCCATACCAACACCATACACACGGCAATACCATGCGCACCACTCGCTCGACATAACATCCACTGGAGCTACCACCAACTCACGCCGTCATCACCATCATCGAGCTCACCACCAATTCCATTATCGGCATAACAGCAAAGCCACGGCTGGGCAGTCTTCTCCCCTATCTTCCATATTTTCCGTCAGTAACCTCAGATATTGTCACCAACTAAGCTTCCTTCACCATCATCACTAATTTTCAAGATAGCAATCAGAAACAAACTAATAGAAAACTCCACCACCAAGCAGCACAACAACTAGAACTCTCAGCAAATACACCATCCTCTCTCCTTTCCCCCAACACAGCACACACAGCCACATCAGATCCCCTTCTCTCTCTCTCTTCTTCATCAGCCACCCCGATCCTTCACCGATCGGGATCCACACCATCCTCTCTTCTTTCCCCCAACACAGCACACTCAACAACATTAGATCCTCCAGCGATGCGGATCACACCAAATCCCCTTAGTCACACGGATCCTCCACCGATGTGGATCCACATCAGATCACTAGATCCCCACCGATGTGGATCCACACCAGATCCCCCTCAGTCACTCTAGATCCTTCATCGATCTGGATCCACACCAGATCCCCCCTTCTCTCTTTTCTTTCTTTTTCTTTTCCTTTTTCCTACTTTCCTTTCCTTCTTTCCCTTTTTCTCCTTCTCTTCCAACACGCACGACATGGCCTCTCTTTTCCTCTTCTCAGCTTCTTCCTCCTCTCTCTGCGTGCTGGCCCCCGAGCGCCGGTTCCTCCTCCTCTGAGCGTCGGTTCCTCCTTTGAGCGCCAGTTCTTCCTCCTCTGAGCGCCAGTTCTTCCTCCTTCGAGCGCTGGCCCCTTGAGCCTTCCTTCTTTCTTCCGTCCTCTTTTCTTTGGCCGAGCCTACTCGGATCCGGCTAGAGCAGCTGGATCCCGCCTCTGGCTGGATTTCATCGCTTCCGCCGCCGCAGGCGCCTCGGCCTCGCCACACGCGCGCGCCTCTTTCTCTCCTCCTCACGGCGGCCTAGTGCGTCTCGCGCGACCTCCTCCTTCTCTTCTTCCACGGTAGCCACGTGCGTCTCGAGCATCGGTCTTCCTCCCGAGTGTCGGAGAGCGCCAGATCTCCACCGCCGGCCGGATCTACTCCCCTCCTCCTGAGCGTCGGATCTCCACCGCCGGCCGGATCTACTAACCGCACCTTCTCTGTTGCCGCTCTCGGCTGCCACCTCTCTAGCTGCCTCGACCTCAATCAGATCCGTCGTCACCGACCTCTCCACGCCTGCAAGGTTTCCTGTGGCCGCCCCCCGAGAGTGAAGATCGCTCCTCCTAGGGGCAGAAACAGCGGATGATCGACGGGTGCCTCTGCTCTAAGGTGAGTTCACGAATTAGAGTTTGGCTCTGATATCATGCAGAATTTCGGGAATAATTGTGTGTTGTCCGACCCCCACACCCTTTATTTATAGTTTCAAGATACAATTTGACTCTAATACAACTTCTATATTAGACTCTAATACGAATTCTCCAACAAGTCACATCATGAATGGCGTCTACTTCTAAGTTTGATCATAGTTCACCATGGCCAGAGCCCAAAAGTTACATACAATTCTAAAAATTTCAGAAAAGTAAGTCATGCATGGTGTTAATATCAGAAACCTATTTTCCACAACTTGGCTTATTATTTACAAACTAAGTAGTTCTTGTCTGCAGGACGAATGGACAGGAGAGCAGAAAGTACAGTATGGCGATATACCAGAAGACATCGAGCCTGAAGAGATTCGACCGATGGGCAACTATGCAGTTTCTATAACTTGGCCTGATGGATTTAGTCAGGTAATATGACATAAAAATGTAGATTCTTTTCATCTTAATTCTTGTAATGTTTCGAGTACAAAAAATTTATGGAATTTGTCTAGATGGCATCATCGCCTTTAAAAATGGATTACATGCAAGACCTAAAATGCATACGCATCTGATGTTTTGCAGATAGCACCTTATGATCAATTGGAAATGCTAGAGCGGTTAGTGGATGCCTCTCGTGCAGCAACACCTGCAGTGGCCTCTTCATGATACATTAGAGATAATGTTCAGCCATCAAGGGACAAGAAAATAAACTTTTGTGTGATTATTGTAAGCCTACAGCGATTTTTGTGTGATTATCATAACAATGTAGAACGAACAATATTTATTGAAATAAAAGACATTATTTTTCTTACTTTCAGACCACTGGTGAGCTCTAAAATGATGGTTTCAGGGACAATGAGTGTTTAGTGTATGCTCATCGCCAATTTCACTGTGCTCGTAACATAGTCTTGAGGATTTTACAGCTTTCTATGATTCAAGATTCAGATGGCAACTGTTAGGAGCTATTAACCTCCTAATTAGTTCAATCAAAGCTGGTGACTGCATAGTGCCTAATGATCTGTTAAATCCTTGTTTTCTCAGAGTCTTTTGGGAGAGTTGCTGATGTGTCAAAATATTCCATATCCTGAACCCAATTGAAAATGCAGTAAGGGGGAAGTTTAAAAAACGAAAATAGAAGGGAAGGAGAAACGACAATAGAAACACAGGTGCACTGGGATTTTTAAAAAGTTGCAAGTTCTCAAATACTTCCAGTAGAAAATTGCAAACTTATTTGTCCTTCCATTTGCCCGGTCGCAACACAAAATTTGAAGTTCCACAATTCATAGTAGTTATCGACCGCATTTATATTCTTCAACAACGAGTTGGCACTAACTTGTAAGCATTTTTGCCTCTCGGGTAAGACTTTACCAACCGGGTTGCAACACAAAACTTACTCTCTCTGTTCATCATTATATGATGTTTTAGCCTTTGGCACTAGGATTAAGGAGTTGTTTTAAATGACCACACTAACCCTATTAATTATTCCATAAGTACCTTTTGTGCTGAGTAAAGAGCCTCAAGTTCAATGCAAGTTAGGTTGTACACAATATTCCATCTGCCCCTTTTCTCATCAAACATTGCATGCATAATAAAAGCATACCTCCCAGTTTGTTGAATGTTTTTTTAAGAACGCACAAAAGCTTTGCACGTCATTCCATTAAAAATAAGAAATGATTTACAAACAAACAGGTACAAGATGTATAAAGAATCTGGCAAGAATCTTGACCACCTTCGCGGCCTAGATGCTGGCGGCGAAAAGAAACAAAAAACAACAACCTAGGACGAACTACTCCCGGTAGGGGGCGCCTCCCTACTATGAGCACCTGCCAAGCACCAATGGTAGTGCTCCTCGTGAATACGAAAATCAATGGATCCCACCTCGTTGTTGAACACCCTGCTATTCTGTTTATTCCAAAGCATCTAGGAGACTAGAATGATGCAGGAGTCTAGATCCTTTCTTTTTTACAAAGGTAGAGAACCCCGAGAGGAAAGCCAGTGTTGTTCCAATGAGGGTTGTTCAACCGGAACGACGCCAGGCAAACCACACGTGCTAGGAAGCACACCCAAACTTGGGAGGTTACTGCACACACTACGAGAATATGATCGATGGTCTCTTTGGAGTAACCACAAACGCCCTGATTTTGGAGACCCCGACGCTGGAGACGATCCGTTGTCCAGCAACGACGATGGATTGCTAACCACATAAAAAATTTGCACTTCAAAGGCGCATGCGCTGTCCAAATGGCCTCCGCACACAGGGAACCTCGCGACCCCAAGAAGAAGGCCTTGTAAGCCGACTTGGATGTGTAGTGCTCTGAAGCTTCCCACTGCCAAGAAATCCAATCTTCCTGGCCCTACCTAAGTCGGATTGGTTGCAAGGCCCCCCAAAGGTGAAGGAACTCACAAACACAGTGGACATCAAGAGGACCCCTAATGTCCGAAATCCAGACACCATTGTGAAGAGCTTGCGCTACTGTTCGTTTTTCCCGTAGGAATGGAGGGATTGCCTTAATTAGGGACGGGAAAGGATGGGGATACTACCGCCATCCAACCAACGGTCCAACCAAAAAATAAGGTGTCTTCGCCGTTGCCAATCTGAACGAGGAGGAAAGCGTCGAACATTTCTTCCTCCGCACAGCCGGCTCGCGCCAACAGACCCCTCCATGGTCTTGTCGGCCATGTCCGTTGAAGCCAAAACCAACGGATGCAAAGAGCCTTTCCTAGCACATGTAAATTGTGCAAACCCAGACCTCCAAAGTGAATGGGTCGACAAACAAATGACCAAGCGACTAGACAATGCCCTCAAGACACATTTTGGTTCCTTTCCAAAGAAATGCTCTTCGCCTTTTGTCGATTTCTTTGATTATTGAGAGAGGTGGGTCGAGGTCCATGAAATTGTAGATTGGGATGGATGTAAGCACCGACTTAACCAAAATTAGGCGCCCTCCTTGCGATAGCAAGTCGGCTTGCCAAGCTTGGAGGCAATTAGCAACCTTGTGTAGGAGTGATTGTGAAAGCATCTAGGCTCCTAAAAATTGTTTTGGTAATTAATGACAACATGTGATATGAGACTAACATGTTTATTGAGTGTTTAAAAAAGGTTTAGTTTCGAAGACAAATACAACACCATGGAGATGCATACTAAAGGTCAACATGAAGATCAATATGGTTCAAAGACAAGGTACAAGTAGACTAGGATCCTTTTTTGTTTATCGGTCTTCGGAGAAAAGGATGGAAGATTGGATTTTAGGTTAAATGTCGTACTATTAAGAGAGATCACACCTAGTAGCTTGATAATGTGTTCTTGTGCCATTTGGATCAATCTAGGTTCATACATGCACTTAGAATTTATTTTGCAAACCAGCTAAGTTTTTTCTCAGAAAAGTCACCGACATTGTTTTGGTGATACTACCGTACAGCGGAATGACCGGGAGTGTAGTGCAGTACTACCACAACCCGGTCCGACCTAAACTTAGTTGGCGGCTCAATTGCGTTCGAGTGGTCTGATCGGATGAATCAATCGAATGGTTAGATCAGTGGTCTGATCGGGCAAAGCAAAATGGACGGTGATATCTCTAGTCCGAACGCTCAGTTTGAACAGTTGGTCCGATCGGCCTCTCAAATGAACGACCAATCTGATGGTCCGAAAGTTTTCGACCGTGCCAACTGATCGAGTCGAACCATGTGTTTCTAACTCTAAGGAAAATCAGAACGACCGCACTTTGAACTGCGGTACTACCATAGGTCGGTAGTACCTATTTTTATTTAGCGGTACGTTATTTCCAGTGAGGATCTTTTTTGGACTTCAAAAGGAAGCGATCGTACCGCTCTTGAGAATCGGTATAACCGTTGTGCGGAACTACCACATGTTCAATGGTGGTAGTATCGCGCTGTTTTCTCAACGACTCCTTCAAAGCAATTAATGCGTCTGCTTAGCGTTGATGTACGCTTTGGGAAGGTGCGGTAGTATCGGTCGATGAACGACGGTACTACCGCTCTTGCTGAAAAAGTTAAGTATTTACTCCCAACGGTCACTTTTGGTTGTGTGAGGGGGGGGGGTATAAATACCCCTCTACCAGCTCTTGGACAGCAAGACAAACTTCATTTTAACATCCTTTGAGCCAAAAGCATTCACTCTACACCTCATATACACTTGTTGCATTCATAGTGAGGTAGTTGAGCAAAATTCAAATGCATTCTTTCTAGATTGATCCTTAGCACTTGACTTGATTGCCATCAAGTGAAGATCATGATTCATTACTCTTGGTGTTTGTCGACACCTAGACGGCTTGGCGGGAGTTCGTCCGGTGATCTCTTCAAGGAGATTGTGAAGAGGCCCGATGCCAAATTGTGATTGGTTCGGTGTTCGTCATCTTCGGAGCAGAGGAAGAACAACCACTAGTAAAATCGAGGGAAGGCTTAATTTGTACAGCCGGCTTGATTTGTTCAAACTTCCTCAACGTGGACTAGTGAAAACTGACAAGTCTTCGACACCATGGGAAAAACTTTTTTGTCTTCATTGTGGTTAATTTTTGTCTTTACTATTCTGCATTTACAATTCTATCAATTATCTTGTGCAAGCTTTGCTTTATCTAGTATTGATAATAGCTCATTATTGTCTTAAGAAGCATAGTAGTTCTTTCATCTTAATTGTGCTAGGAAGCTTTGTTAGGACTATCTTGCTCAAAGTTTTAAAATAATCGATTTGTTTTAGAAATCTCCTATTCACCCCCCCTCTAGTCGGTTATCCTTGATCCTACAGATTGATAATCGCCCCTGGGTGGCTTCCTCAAGGAAAGTGGTAGGCCAAGATATTTACACGGGAAATCTGAAATAGTGCACTACAATTCGTTGGTGATGAGCTGGACTTCCTCAGTGCTGCACCGAATTGGCGAGACGACACTCTTTGCTAGGTTTGTTTGCAAGCCCGACGCCTCTCCGAATAGCTGAAGGATTTTTTTTATGACATGCATGCCCGAAATGACCAGGGTGAGAAAAACCACCGCGTCATTTGCATATAAGGACAGCCGGTGTGGTATGCCCCGAAGCCCTCCGACCGGTTGGAGCAAGGAGGCATTTTTAGCCTTCGCAAGGAGGTTGTTCAGAACATCCATCGCGATGATGAACAGCATGGGCGACAGGGGATCTCCTTGGTGAAGACCACGACCATGCCAAACTGGATGGCTCGGATGACCATTAATGAGAACCCAGGTGGAAGCTGATCTGAACATGATACTGAACCACCCACACCAATTCGGCCTGAAACCCTTGCGTCTAAGGATTTCCAGCAGGAAGGGCCAGGACATGGAATCAAACGCCTGGTCAATGTCGAGTTTGAACAAGAATGCCGCTCTCTTTTGCTGGTGCAGGAGGCGTGTGGACTGTCTCACGAGAAGGAATTGTCTTGGACTGATTTTGCTTTGGTGAAGGTGGACTGGTTGGGCGATACGACCTTGGCCAGCTCCGGTGCCAGCCTCCTAGCGAGGACTTTAGAGAAAAGCTTAGCAAAACTATGCAACAAGCTTATGGGGCAATAATCACGCGCTTCCTGAGCATCCGGCTTCTTTGGCAGCAGGGTTAACAATTCTTGATTGAGGAGATCGAAGCTATTCCCTACCAAACGACCAAGGCAATGGAAAGCCGCTATAACATCGGTCTTAATGAAATCCCAGCACCGTTGGTAAAAAAGACTCCTGAATCCATTCGGGCCTGGCACCTTCCCTGGAGCTAAGTTTTTGATAACTTCCCACACCTCAGTTTCAGAGAAGCTAGCTTCTAGTGCCATAAGATCAACGGAATGAACATTAAGAAAAAAAATCCAAATCCAGGGTGTGAGCGCGATAAGTCGGTCTTCCAATGAGGTTAGCGAAATGGCCCGTGGAAGGCCTTCTCCAGCTCAGCTTGCGACTGAATCTAGGACCCATCGACCTTAAGTTTTGTAATGAAGTTTTGATGCTTGTAGTGGTTATCATGGAGGTGGAAGAAATGTGTGTTCGCATCTCCTTCTTGCAGCCAATTGATATGCGACCGTTGCCGCACGATTGTGTACTCGAAGGAGTAGAGGCCAAGAAGTTTCTTCTTGAGCTCCGACCGGAACGAGCGCTCCCAAGGTGAGAGAAGCCGAGTCTCTTCGGCCAAGTCGAACCGCCAAATGAGTCCTCTAGCCATTCCAATTTGTTGACGCATGTTGTCACACTGATGTTGGCTCCAACTCTGCAAGGATCTACTTGTGGCTTTGAGTAGCGCGTCTAAGCATCAGATCGGGCCCGTAATGGCCGCATCATAGCGCGACGCCGCTTTAGCTGCCTTTGTCCAGACTGACTTGAAGCAAAAGCTCTTCTTGCCAGCAAAATGGAAAGCCATGGACAGTGGTCCAAGGCTGTTGACAGCAGAGCTCGAAGGAAGCATTCCAGGAACAAAGCTTCCTAGTCTGACGGCACAAAAACCCCCATTGATGCGTTCCAAGGTTGGCCTTTCCCTTGTGTTTGTCCACGTGAAGGCTCTTCCATTCAAATGTATCTCTTTGAGCTGTAGACCATCGATCAGCCGCCTGAAGCTTCCCATTAGCCGCCTATTTAACCGGGCGTTGTTTTTATCGGACGCTTGGAGAATGAGTTTGAAATCGCCAAGCACCATCCAGGGGACGCTTATGGATCCTTGAACGTCACGCGGTTCCTGAAGGTGAATGCCCCAACTGAAGAAGACCTCCCATTTCAGTGTTAGTGTGACGATGGTGGCAATCATCATCAGCCTCGGAAGCATGAGCATGAAGCCCGCATCACTGTGGTCATTGGTTTGCTATCTTCATTGTCCTCACCTCTTGCGTAGTTGCGCTCACGGGCAACAACACCGAGTCCGGTAGTCCGCAGCTCCTAGTTTAGCTTAGTTATGCTTATCCATGCAACAGGAGACATCATATTAATGCACACAAAGAAGCCTCTTCAACTCCTAGGCATATTACTACTCCATTGGTGCTTGAAGGAAAGTTTAATTTTTGGGGCCAAAACCAAACACCAAAATTTGGAGCCAAAATAAAAAATTTACTCAAAACATTTCAGTGTAAAGAGCTTGTCAGCAACATTACCTAAACGTTTGGTACTCATTGCTTCTAGTACTAGTTCAAAACCACTTATTGACCTAAATGAACCCATCATCCCTGATGAGCTAGAGTGCAGTGATCCTAATACCCAACCCACTTTTGATATCAGATCATCCCCATCCAATAATATGAGTGTAGAGCCAATTCATGATACTGAGCATCCATGGTTTTATCTAAATGTTGATCCTTTACAAGAAGATGTTCAGGATGTCGAGCATCCACCGCTTGATCTAAATGCTAATCCTTCACAAGAAGATGCGGCTGGTGATTTGATTTTAGGTAAGAGAAATAGGAGTAGGTTTTAGAAGCCTTAATAACTTGAGTTTTTGGCCGATATGGCGCTGTTGCCGGTCATAATGCCAAATTTAGCCCCTTCCAGTCGTAATGCCAAAAATGGCACCACAGAGCTACCGGCGGCCAACACCTAGCGAAGTCCGATCCCTAGGGGGCCGAACTCCACCTCCACTGTGCCCTAGTAGGCCGTACTTCCCCTCGCACTCCATGTGTGAAATCCGGTCCCCTGGGGGCTAGACCTAGTGAAATCGTGCTCCTAGGGGGCAGACCACCCTAGACGTACGGTTTTGCCCATGCCATGGCCCTAGGGCATGGATTCGCCCATGCCGTGGCCCTAGGGACCGGACTCTCCCCAGGTATGATTTATGGTTTTATGATGTTATGTGAACCTGGGGTGTTTTATGATTTCAAATATGTACTCCGATAATACAACATAATGTATACAAAATATATATAAACATATAGTACAACACAAGTGCACAACATCTATACAATGTAATTACACACATGCTACAATATAGCTCACTCGTCTGAGCCACTCTTTGCTCACTGTGTCTGCGTCTGCGTGCACATCCTAATCTTGCGTTGAGCATATCCTGTGGGATGCATGAACCAGTTCGGAGAGCACGTATCAGTTCGAAGGGCGTACAGAGACTATTGAGTAGGCGGAGGTGCTTCAGCAAGCTGACTCTGGCCCAACTAAGTCTGTCCAACATCAATGTCATCTAGCTGAGTTATGCCAAACTGGCTACAGTCTACTATCATATCCGTAATAAATGACTGCATGAATCCGCCCTAGAGCCACGACCCCCTAGGTACGATGTCTGAATGGCCCTCGGTGTGGAGCAGCTCTGGCCTTGACCGTACGATGTATCAATGACCCTGGAGGAGCTATATCCTTGGTACAGTACTCCATACTAGTCAAGGTTCTGCTGAGCGTAGACCAGGGGTGGGTGTCGTGGTTGGTACGCTCCAAATCTTGGCACTGTGTACTGCTCCCTAGCAGTAGCTATGATGGCCGCCTCCTCATCGATTGATTTGTCATCACCCCCATGCTCAACTGAAGGCTGCAAGATGGAATGATGTTAGGCAAAATCAATAATCAGGACTTAAGTTGAACATCACGTACCTCCCCAATGTGTAGTGCGGATGACCGACGGGGAGCACTTGGACGACTGCCAGTCTGAGTAGGTCGTACGGATGTCGATTGCATAAGTAATGCATTCTGACAGACGTGCAACTGGAAGATGGCATGATAGCACAACCTAAGGCATAATAAATAATCAGGACTTAAATTGAACCTAACTTAGCTCCCCGATATGTAGTGTAGATGACCGACAGGGAGCGCTAAGACGCCCGCTAGTCTCACTAGGCCGTGCCGACCTAGCAGGTGAGCATGGTCGGCCTACTCGGTGTGCAGCCTGATGGATGTCGTCTCTCGATCGACCGCAGCTCATGTTCTTGATTATTTGCTTGACTCCGCCAAGATGGACTTGAGAGTACTGAGAAGCCCTAGAACGGTGTGATCTGGGCTGCGGATGGCGGAATTCGATGCGCGTGAGATCCATTGAATCCAGTCAAACTGAAGTGACAGACAACAGTCGTTCGGTAGTAAACAATGAAAATATCATGAATGAAACGATCATAGGTTGTAAGTGTTTTACAGTGTCATCACACCATGAAGTGTTGTGTCGATCAAACGAGTGACGAAGCATCTCCTCGTGTGTGTGACCTGCTCTAGATGCTCTGGCAGAGGATGGGTGAGTCTAGTGCGCGGCCATGATATGTATCACTCGATGTACTCACGGTAAGTTCGAACGTCGTACGACCGCTACTCGTCTCCGTCCAAGCCGTAGTCCATTGATGCTAGACTACTTGCCAATCCTCAATGTCGGCTTGTCCTCGATTGCCTGCATTCGAGAAGGATTTATGTGAGAAGAGCAGATAAAGGTATGAACTATAAACATTACTTGGATGGAGTTGCACTCACAAGTGGACAACTCGCTCAAGCATCCTCCCGTCAGGAGGGGGCACAACCTGGTAGAGATCGAACTATTGCATTACACGCTACGATGCGTAAGGCCCCACAATATGGGAAAACACAAGGTGACAGGTCGTCGCCCATAATATGGTGTCCTGCGTGCATTGCACGGATAGTCTGTGCGGTGCTACCATGTTCACGAAATGTGGGCTCCATGGAGGCCATATAATGCTATCATCGTGCAACGACTCGAACTCATTGTGAAACACAGGGTAGCACCTCACTGGTTTGTCTTTGGCCCAACGTAACTTGGAAGTAGTCCACCGCGTTCCCTTAGTGGGCCCATCTATGGGGTCGTGGAACTCAGGGGATACAGTTGTGCTGCATTTCGGAAGATAGGCTGCCTAATAGGGAAGTACTCCCAACTCCACAGCTATAGGAGTACGGACCAGACAGCAAGGATTGGTGTCACGCCTCAAAGAGTCACACAACCCCCTGTATGTGGCGCAAAGGATGGCTTATCCGAAGCTGTAATGGGGCATGCCCCTAGGCTGGGCGTTAGCCAAAGATTCGGCAATGCAGACGAAGCTGGGGTACACTCAATCACCCTATGTGGTGGGAAACAAGGCCCAACCAAAAAGGTAAAGAATGTAAGCGATGAGGTACATCCTAACAGCCTCATTTGGTGTATTTGGAGGGTATTGACTGAAATTCTTCAGTCATGTCCGAGAGACACCATAGACCCTGTCTAGGACAGCTATGCCGAACCGATGCGCCAAGCGGGCATTCCAATCCGTTGGCGAATGGTGTGGAACAAGTGAGTCTCCCGTGATCGGGAGACTGATCAAGAAGGAGACATCCTGGAGAGTGATAGTCATCTCTCCCCACCGAAATTGGAACGTGTGCGTCTCGGATCTCCATCTGTCAACAAGTGCCGACATGAGACTCCAGTCCAAGGTGAAGTAGTGGCCAACTTGGAGCACCCTCGCAAAGGGCAACAAGCCCGTGTCCTGAAGGATTGGGACGTAGCGAGCGTCAAGGTCCTAGTAATCCCCATCCCCGGTGGTCCACAACTTGCCCCGGTGATGTTCATCGTAGAACGGTTCGAGTAGCTCCGGTAGAGGTATGGCTTGCAAGAGATAAAAGACATAAATTATTAATGAATAAATTAAAAATGACTAAATTAATTATGATTAAATTAATTACGACTAATTAATTATGAATAAATAATTACGACTGAATAGTGATAACTAAATTAATTATGACTATTTAATGGTGAATAAGTTAATTATGACTTAATTAACTCTGACTAAATTATTTACGACTAAGTACTATGCCTAAATTAATTACGACTAATTAACTGCGACTAAATTAATCATGACTAATTAATTATGCCTTAATAAATTGTGACTAATTAATTATGACTAATTAACTAATACTAAATTAATTACGACTAAATGATAATAAATAAATAAATCACAACTAATTAACTATGACTAATTAATTGCGAATAAATTAATTATGACTAATTAACTACGACTAAATTAATTACACCTAATTAATTAGGCCTTAATCAATTATAACTAATTACACCTAATTAACTAATACTAAATTAATTACAACTAAATAATAATGACTAAATTAATTACGACTAATGGGTTTCCTCCCTCCTTTTTTTGGTGGTCAACCCCTCATGGGTCTCCTGGGCCAAGGCCCAGGTTGCCAAAAAAACTACAGAAATCTCCTTTTTCTTATTCCTAATTTCTCTTTTGAACGCTTTCTTTTATAAAATAAATCAAAGTATTATAGTGTCGACCATCGGCGGCTCTGTGGTGTCATTTTTGGCATTACGACTGGGAGAGGGCTAAATTTGGCATTACGACTGGCAACAGTGCCATATTGGCCAAAAACTCTAATAACTTGAGTGGAAGTTTGTGTAGTATGGATAGGTAAGCTTGTGTTAACTTATCTATGGAAGACAAGGGCATAATAGAAAACACCATGAAACATTCTTCTCGAAATCGTAAAACGTTATATATTCTTAACAAGAAAACAAATCTAAAACGTCGTATATTTAGAAACGGATGGAGTAATTCATAGTATCTATCCACATATTTTTTTAAAAAATAATAATTTATTTTTATTCAGAATTACAGAAATAATACTGCTTAATTTTTTTTACAGAAATAATCACGAATCGCTCCACAGTTGGGCGACTTGGGCTAGTCGCCCAATGGGTGAGCGACAGATGTCCAAGTCACCCAACCGTGGAGCGACTCAACCTCTGGCCTCCTAGTCGCCGTACAATTGAGCGACTAGGACATCGCTGGACCCTAGTCGCCCAACCGTTGGATGACTAGGGGTGCTTTTAGAGCGCGTGTAGGCCGGCCGTGAACAATTGCCAGTTCTGAGAGAGCGACGGCCGAGTGGAAGAAAGAAGAGAACGAGAGGAGAGGGAGAGAGAGAAAGAGAGGAGAGGAAGAGGGAGAGGAGAGAAAGTTTCTTCGCATCGACGACGACGACAGTGAGTCTCTAGCCTTATTTTGTATGCATGTATTTTTGAAACCATGGTAGGTTAGCAAGCAACATTATGTGTATTGACATATTGTTAGCAAATAAAATAATAGTAGGGTAATTTAAAAAATCTTAGTTTAGAGATAGCATGATTAATAAAATTAGTCTGGAAGTTTGTAAGGAGGAAAAAATGTCGGTGAAAATTAATTCAGTTGTATTATTTCGCGTGTTGCGCTAATTGCTCCTGGGCTTGATGAACGATAACATGTTACTTTTCTATTACATAAACATATCGATAACCCATGCATTTGCAAATGCTAGTTTATGGATTGTTAAATACATGTATTTATTTGCACAATAAAGAATTGATAACATTTTATTTATAGTTTTGGTTGCATTAAGGAATTATAAAATACTTAGACAAAAATCACAAATACATGGTTCCAAACCCAAAGGATTCCAAAACATGTGAAATTTTGTATTTGTTTTTCCTGAAAGCTTCACCCATTATAAATATGTATAGTAATGATGATGTTTTAAGTATTTCGTAATCCATAGCAGTCGGTACAGGTGTTAACGTAATGTAGTCTTTTGTAGGAAAAATTGTGTGTTTACCACTTGGGTTTCATGAAATTGTATATTTATTACCACTGTGTTCGAGCAAAGTGTTTTGGTGTCACTAAGAACATACCAAATATGATTTATTTGTCATTGGAATATAATTTTAATGCTCAATTAACATTAATGCTTTTAATTTCTTTGTTATTTATTTTATAACTGACAAACCTATGTAATATCTCATTTAATTAGGACCTGTGTTCGAGCAAAGTGTTTTGGTGCCACTAAGAACATACCAAATATGATTTATTTGCCATTGATATATAATTTAAAAGCTCAATTAACATTAATGCTTTTTAATTTCTTTGTTATTTATTTTATAATTGACAAGGTCTATGCATATTGTTAATAGTTGTAAATAGCCTAGTCTTAGGTTTGCATATGAAATCATGGTAGGTTATGATAAAAAAATCAGTAGACTTATGCAAGAATACAACTTAATTTGCAGAATTTACGGAGGTACGCTATAAGTAATTGAACCAACTAATTGGGTCGTAATTGCTATTTGGAAATTGATTTGCCGGTATGGTTCACGACCCTGGTGGTTCGGACTGACATTTTGGCCTACTGGACCGGCTGGTTGACGCGCAGCACTGCGCGATCCATCGTGTCCCGCATCTGGGTCGTGGGGACGACATGGCTGACTTGGGGGTGGTTCGTACGCGAACACCTCGACAAGCTTGGAGACTGGACCCACGCTGGGTAGACAGGTTTGTGTGCATGCTTTGCCACTTATTTTGTGTCATATGCCCGCTACGTACTTACTTCTTTGTGCTTTACAGGCTGAGCCATGCTAGTCTTCTACCTCTCGCGCGGATGGTGGAGGCCACCGAAGAGGACGACGTTCCGGCCGAGGACGATGGGGAGGCCCAGGCCGGTCCGGAGCGGTCACAACGGTTCCCGTTCGACCAATCGCACACCTTCCACCTCTCATTGGGGGAGATGGCCCCTATTCTACAGGATGTCGTGATGCTGCTTGGCCTGCCTATCGCAGGAGCCCCTGCATTCCCGCTGGACTCGCCTTTCAACTGGCGCGACGCCCTGCTGGGCAGGTTTCAGGGGTTCTTGCGGCGGATGCCGCGCCATCGTACTACGACTACTCGGATCGACAACGGCACGACCTGCCCCTGTGGAGGCTTTCGTAGTTCCGAGTATGTATGCTATCTATTTTTCATATATAGCGATGCACTATCCTAGCCATATGACGGGCTTACTAATTATTCGTTTGTACGTAGGTCGAGCGGATGGTCCCACAGCCCACGCCAACCAGGTGTCGCGGCACCTCGAGGCGTACCTGTTGTGGCTTTTTGGCTAGGTACTGTTTACTAGCAGTCACAGTGACTCCGTCGACGCTCGCCTCATGGAGTACGCGAGGGCCATTGCCGACGGTGAGGAGCTACAGATCAGTTTGATTTGGGACGGCTCGGTCTCTTATTACCCACGAGATATGCCTTGGAGACCATGTGAATGAACCTAGCTGCACATGCAACAAGCCAAAGCTCCTTAACAAGCCATGCTCTTATGTCCTCGCCGCATGTGGGATCATCCACATGGACCCATCGAACTTCATATCGGATTACTTCATGAAGTAGAGGGTGCAGCAGGCGTGGTGCGGCGAGCTAAGAGGCTTCAGGGTTGAGGGAAACTTCGCCACGTTGGATACTGCACAGAGGACTTGGATTTCGGATCTTGACCTGTTGAAGGGGGGAAGAGCAGTCGGTAGAGTCGTCGCATCAGGAACGATATGAACGAAGGAGAAGCTGAAGCGACGGGTAGACGTTGCGGCCGCTGCCGCCAGGTAGGCCACACTGTGAGAACTTGCAAGGCGCCTGCCGACATGTAGGAACACTGGCACCAGCAAGAAGTGCAGCACCACTTCTTGTTGGATGTGTAGTGGTACTAAGATTAGAAATGTTAGCATATTGTAACTTGTACTTCAGTCAGTACTTTGGTTGTTGTAAGCACTGTGAAACTAATTGTATCTGTACCATCCTTGGTTCGTTAGCCTGCTTGCCATGTAACCCCTTGTCGGATCAACTGTCGTGTTGTTATCGTTGCACCATTTCTCCAAAGTTCTCCCCCGTGTATGAATTTTCTGGCGCATCGCAATATCACTTACCTTCGTACTTACGAATCATTGCTATCTCTATCGTTCTCACAATATTCTTTCGAAATTTAGTGCACTATAACAACATACGACGATCACAAAATGTTATTGCGAGTCTGACAAAGTTCGTACCCTTGAGATTCTACGAAATTCACAAACGCACCAACCAACCTTGTCACCACCCTTTTATTTCTAAAAAAAATAACATCCTACACAGGATTTGCTAAATGTAATACATAAAAAATGTAACATTCATTCCCACACAATTATTCTAATCGGATTTGTTTAACAGTACAACTGGCACTTGAAATCGCCCACTGGTTGAGCGACTTGACTAAGTCGCTCAACCAATGGACGACTTAGTCAAGTCGCTCAACTATCGGACGACTCCAACACTTGGCGCCTAACCATTGCGCGATTATGATCAGTCGCCTAACCATTGGGCGACTACGTATAAGTCACGCAACGGTACGACGATTGATGATTATTTCTGTTTTAAAAAATAAGTAGTATTATTTCTATAATTCTAAATAAAAAATAGATTTTTTTTTTAAAAAAAAATCGCTATCCACATATCTATATTCTTCAGTGAGGTGTCGTCACCAACATGTAAGCAATTTTGCCTCTCAATTATGCTTTTGTCAACAAACATATCCCTCTTTCATATGAAAGCCATTTAGGGTGCGTTTGGTTCGTTGAATCATTTAGTCCTGAACCGTCTGGTACGAGAAATGAGCTCGTTCAGGTGTTTGGTTGGTTGAATGGAACCAAACCGTTCGAGATGAGATGATTGAAGAAATAGAAATATTCCATGTTTATGCTGTATCATCCCGTTCGGGAAAAAAAATTCCGAACCACATCGTTCATTCGAATTCCAAGGTGCGCACGGAAAAAAAAGGCATGATTTACGAGCTTTAAATGACCATATTTTCTAAACCGAGTATCCGATTTGCGATCCGATTGAACCGTTGTGTTCCTTGTCATTTAATCAACAAAACAAGACCACTCTTGGCATATTTTACTGCAAAAAATATTATTCATGTATCATCCTATCCCACCAATCAAACACCATCTTGAACCATCCAGGATCATCATATCCCACCAACCAAACAAAATCATATATCATCATATCCCACCAACCAAACACCGTACTTGAATCAACTCATCCAGAACGATCATATCTTAACTGTACCATTACATCCCATTCAACCTCGTCCCACCAACCAAACACACTCACCTTGCTACGGGCATACAAGATATATATGTATCTCTTCCATTAATTGTACTCACCTACTTGCTCTTCGCAAATCTGCACATGATATATGGTGTGTTTCTTAACATTTACGCCACTTGTACTTCGCCCAACTATACAATGGGGAGACTTCGTGCTCCCAAGTCTTCTCCCTTGTTCCTCTTCTTCAAGTGCCATTTCCTAACCTGTCCAGTCTGAGTCAGCGCCAACAAAAAATATTGCCCAAATCTTGCGATCGCAACCCCCATTGGTAAAATGCTCTAGTTTGTTGCCCAAACAATCTTTAAACTGCTGCTTTCATTGCTTCGAAACCAAAGTCTTATTCTTTTCTTGACTTGAAAGTCGTATGTTCATAACTTGGCAAATAGCACTATATCAGAGCATGAAATCCATTTCAGAGTCCAAACTGCAATGAGGAAGAGGATGCTCCACAGCAGGATGTGATTTTGAAGAAGATATTTCTCAGGTAATCTTCTAGCTCCTTTCATTCTGTTTCTGTTCTGCCCCATTGGTTCTAGTGATATGCGATTGATGTATCATGAATTCAAGATTCACATTCTCAAGTCCCAGATCCAGTGTTTATCATGAGTTATTGAAGAATATCCGATGAGACAAATGCTCTCTTGATGTGCCGCATAAAGGTAGGGGGGATAAAGGTAAGGTGATAGAGAATGTGGATTTATCCATGGAGTAGCATACTCCTGTACGAAGAGCTACAGAGGTCCATTCTAGTATTAAGTCTCAAGGGGAAAGGGGGAGATGCATTTCAGCATGGGGCTGTATTGATTGACTCCATTATTGTGTTCTGGAAGAAATCTGAATATGTACCTTGGGCTTTGCTTCTACTTTCCTCTGAACTTCTCTACTGTCTAAACTTCAAGAGTTTCAAGAGTACATCTTGTTCTCATAATTCTGAAATATCCCTGTTAGAAACATGAACTATGTTGGTCAAATGGTCGATTCCTTCTTTCGTAAATTGGTCAAATGGTCGATTTCTTCTTTCGCAAGTAGAAGTTAATTTTGTAAATTGTTGTTCTATCACACCATGATTTACATGCATATTTCTTTAATTTGTTGTGCAGAGCAACCTTCTGGCAAATCCTTTTAAGGACAAGAACAAGAGATGGGTAAAATGCCGTCACAGAAGGACCTCTTTGAGGTTTCAGGACCTTCCTATTTGACATATGTGAATTGGTATTTTTTTCCGACTAATCTTTCTGGTTGATTGAGTCTCCAATGCTCTCAAGTAGAAACTAGTAACAACTGATGTATTGATTAGCATGATGTTTAGATTTCTACGTTGCATGGTTGAAAGGAATTAGACATAAAAAAGTTGATGATTTTCTTATGGTTTATGGGCATATTTTGCGAAAAAAAAAAAGAAAACAGGAACCTACATTGGCAAGCCACTGATCACCTTTGCCATTTGACGCTTTGCTCCGGTCAGGAACTACCCGCACCACCGGCGGTCCGTCATGGCGAGCCTCGTCCAAGGCGTGTACGTCCTGGAGCGCGACCGGCAGTGGAACCGTCAGGGCCCCGACGCCCGCGCGCCGGTGTGGTGGAAGTTCTTCCACTTCGAGCTGCGGCAGGTCCTCGTGGACGCCGCCGACTCCTCCATCTTCGGTGCCGTCTACGCGTTCCAACCGCCGCACCACCTCCTCGACCCCTCGGCGGCCGCCAGCGCGCCGCACTACGTCGTCGCCTTCCGCGGCACCATCACCAAGAAGGGCTCGGCGTCCAGGGACCTTGAGCTCGACCTCCAGCTCGTCCGCAACGGCCTCGAGTACACCTCCCGCTTCGGCACCGCCATGCAGACCATCCACAACGTCGTGGCGGCGGCGGGGCACGACCGCGTCTGGCTGGCCGGCCACTCCCTGGGCTCTGCCATCTCAACCCTCGGCGCAAAGACCATGGCCAGGGCGGGCGTTGTCCTCACGACGTTCCTCTTCAACGCGCCGTTCGTGTCGGCGCCGGTGGAGATGATCCGGAACAGGCGGGTGAAGCAGGGCATCCGCATCGCCAACAGCTTCATCACGGCGGGGGTGGCCGCCGTCCTGCAGAAGGGCGGCGGCGGCGGGCACGACGCCTTCGCAGTGCTGGCGCGGTGGGTGCCGAACGTGTTCGTGAACCCGGCGGACCCCATCAGCGCGGAGTACGTGGGGTACTTCGACCACCGCAAGAAGATGGAGGACATCGGCGCGGGCGCCGTCGGGAGGCTGGCGACGAGGAACTCGGTGAAGGACCTGCTGCTGGGCATCGGCAAGGCGGGCGGCTGCGAGCCGCTGCACCTCTTCCCGTCGGCCGTCCTGGCGGTGAACCGCGGCCCGTCGCCGGACTTCAAGGCGGCGCACGGGATCCACCAGTGGTGGAGGCCCGACCTGGCGCTGGAGTGCAGCGCTTATCACTACGCTTGATCAGGTAGTTGATCATTGAGTTGGGTTGGAAATTGGAACTTAGGAAGTATGAATTCTTCAAACTGAAACCGACTTGTGTTGGCTGGAGAACCTGGAACCGCAGTGTATCTGTGTATGCAATTATGCATGAATGCAGAAGACAAGATTTGGGAGTTTCAATTCAAGGCATCTTTAGAGCACACTAAACTTCTCGTGGATTTTACATGAGTTTCATAAGAAACAGTTCAATACCTATAGAAATATGAGGAATACCCTACATTACATTCTAAATGGGGACTTAAATCCGTGACATTATTCGGTACATACCACCGCCTCTTCTTCGCGAGGTTGAAGCATGAGATGAATAATTTTCCTTAAGGTAATTCCAATAAATGCCGTTGCAAAGTTCTGCGGTTCGAAAAATGCCATTGAATGTAGGGGTGAAAACAGAGCGGATGCGGACAGATATTGCTTTTTCCGTATCCTAACTCATATTTTTACCCCGGGTTCGGAGTTGGTGTCAGATACGGATTTTTTGGGATACTGCACGGGACGGATTCAAATCGGTCAATGACAACTTGACGTATAGTGCACATATAAAGAAAAAAATATAACTTCACCAACAAAAATATCAAATTATACTACTATTAGAGAATTATTTATCCTACTTAACAACATAAACATAATCAAATGTAAATTCATATTATAGATTAGTCAGTGACTAGAAAACCACATAGAATATTAATGAATATCAGTGTTTATCGGATATCTATTTTGTTAATTTACTGGAATTCTTTCGGATATCCTATAAAATACGGATACAGATCGGATATTGCTCTTCTCATATTTCATCAGATTTTCCTGATACAAATGCGGATCTGGGCTAAAAAATGGTACCCCAGGCGGATTTTTTCGGATACAACATTGGATCGGACGGGAATTATCCGCCCCTACGAAAAATGGATACCTTCCACGTCCGCACTAGCCAATTTTCCAACCTACAATCTACCACATGCAGTTTGATTGCTAGGACATGATAACTTATTATGCCATAGCCTTCCCATGCAAGACACACAAGGTTTGCACTGATCTCTTGGGTATAACTACACCAATGACTCGGTCCTTAGCAATTCGAGCGAGACAACCATAACCCAAGAGTTGTGCACCAACACCGGTCTCAACATACACTCGCTCAAGTCTAAAACAAGTTTGTAGTTTTCATTTGTTAACCAAAATAGCAGAGGTACCTCCTCTGGACCTATGTACAAGTGTTTCCTATTTTTTTTTTATCAATTTGTTATTTGCATGGCTAAGCATTACCTACTCGAACCATAACTAATGTTCCACAAATGTCGATACCATTAGTGGATAATTGTCGTAGCAGAGCCCCTTGAAGTGCCCCGCACCCTAGGGTCGTCAGGAATACCGCTATGCCGTCAAGAATGCTAGACCTAGCTTGTATAGTGTACATAGCTTGTAAGGTGCATTTTAGGCCAATGTACCTTCTTGCCCTCCTATAAATAAAGCCCCAAGGGCACATGTACAGGGGCTGGACCCTCTCACTCAGACATAATCATCAATACACACATACACATATATATCTTTGGCTCCTCCCTTTGGTCCTTCTCCCAAGACAAAGGGTACGGAGAGTCTCCGTGTGCGGAGAGTCTCCGTACCCACTGTCTAGCCTTTTTATGCTACGATAATAATATTCCTATGGTGTCAACAATGAGGATATCAAGTTTACCAAGGTAGGTTCCAAGCAACAAATGGGTAATAGCTATCAAACTTACTAACATAGCGATCATTTTATCAAAAGTACAGGCATGCATATAAATTCAAAATGCAACATACATAACAGTGAAAATACAAGATCAAATATGGTCAAAGGGGGTATTTTTCTTGCTGGTTGAACTCTGGGTCTTGCTCTGGATCAACTTCGGGTACTTCTGAAACGTCGGTATCTACTTGGTAAAAGCCAAGTAACACAAATAAGAGCCAAATAAATTCAAATAGAAAGTAAAATCAAATATTTTTACAGATTATGAAATTTCATGATTTTATAAATATTTATAAACAAGATTCACTCAATTTGGAGTTCATATCCAATGGTCAAGTTATCAACCAAATTTATGTATCTCAGGCACAACTTTACCGCATCGCTGAGCATTATCTGCAGAAAGCAAATTTGGATGTCATTCGCAGATGCGCAGATACTGAATTGGCTATGGCTGAGGCTGTCAATGTAGAAAAGGATGTTTACGAAAGGTCCAATAGCAAATCAGTTTACGTGAATCTTTGCTCTCCTGCAGATGATATTCATCTCTAACTGAAAAGACTGAATTAGGCGGTGATCCAATATCACAGCAAGTTACAACTGTAAATACCAAAATTGGTAGCAGTGATCTGGAAGAAGCTCTAAGCAGAGAAGGCCTCTTTGATCCTCCTGCTTCTACTGGACAAACTGTAAAGAGTGACCTAGGTGGTGATCTGGCGCCAGAACAAACTATGAACAAACATACTGTTGGCTTCAGCAACGTGGAAGAAGCACTAAAAAGGGCAGGCCTCTTTGATTCCCCTGCTAACAGTCCTGATAAGAAGCACTAGATGTTGTTTCTACTACTGAAGTAGTATGTTACATATTTACAATTTTACACCCTTCTAAGCTGCTTTGTTTCAATGTATTTAGGTAGAAGTGTTCGTGGAAGAGAACATCAGGCCACTTTGTAAGATTGGTGTAATTACTGTCGAGCAATATAGGTGGGCTGTCGCAAAAACAACAGACAAGGTTATGAAGTACCACTGTGACGCTAAAAATGCAAACTTTTTTTATCAAGGAAGGCGACAAGGTGAAAAAGCTCGCCCTGCAGTATGTTGGAGCAGCTCAGCAAAAGATTAATTAATTGACCCAGCCAGATTTTGGAAAATGTTATCACCGTAATGCCGATGCATTTCGTGCCCAGCTTTTCTGGTTCTAGAATTACAACGGCAATTCGGCAATATGTAAATTTCTCACGGGCAAATTGGCCATTCTTTGTAGACTACTTCCCTTTTAAAAGTCTTTTTATTTTCAGGATTTCTTTAGGTTTGGAAAGGAGGCTGCGACTGCATCACGGAATCCAAAGGTGAACACTTATTATCTTTGGAGTTTATGTACAGGAGAGGTAGTTTCCTTCTGTTTAAGCTGTCGATCGATTGGGATAGAACAACCGAAAGCAAGGATATATCATTGCAAAGTGTATGAGGTATGAGGTACGAGGAGTGCAGATCTGCAATTTCGTATGAAGCAGTGAAGCGCGCAGTGGCTTGACCGTATGTTATAGTTTTCTCAATGTTACATCATACCTTAAAAAGACAATTTATAACCGTAGATTTACACGCGTGCTTCAGTTCAGAGTAAAGGCTGTGTAGCTCGTACTTAATTAATCAAACTGAACACCCGTTTGGCGCGAACCCGACTCGTTCCTTCTCCACATCAAACACGACCCGGAATCCTTGCTGCTGGACGTTGCCGAGCACGTTGAGCCCGTCGTCCGCCGCCTCGAGCCCCAAGCAGTAGTAGGTTCGCCGCTTCCCGCCGTCCACGGGGACGAGATAGTTCTTCGGAGGCAGCGCCATGTCTGCACCGCCGGCGAAGTGCAGCACGATTCTGGGCACGCTGACCTTCGCGCTCCCGCTGAGGTCGTAGCACGCGTCGAACACCGAGAAGTCACTGGCCAGCTTCCGAATCCCGGCCGCGGCCGCGCGCCCCTCGAAGGAGTCGCGCAACGCCGCGTACGCGTCACTGGCGAACCGCGATATGGCCGTCCCCGAGTCCACGACGACGCCGCCCCGCCCGGTCGCCGGGTCCAGCGCGAGGCTGGCGTTCGAGAACCCGGTGACCCGCTTGCCGCCGACGCTGAAGCCGACCATGTTCACGTAGTACAGGCTCGGGCGCCGCGGGTTCGACAGCAGCGGGGTGAACGCCGTGGACGACGGCTCGGGCGTGCGGCCGAACACGAGGTACGAGCTGCTCCGCGCGCGGGACATTCGATCGCCGAGGCAGTACGCGAAGAAATGGCCGTAGGCCGCCGCCACCTGCGTCGGGAAGGACACCTTGCCGCGGCCGACGCCGAGCAGTCCGGTCGCCGAGTCGAACAGCCCCTCGTTGTCGTGGCCGCACCCCAGGGTGACGTTGTAGATGTACGTATCGTTGGAGAAGAGGAGCCTGTCGGTGGCGAGGTCGCCTGTGCTGGCGGAGCCGTCGCCGTAGGCTATTACGTATCTACAGCCTCCGGTGCGGCTGTCGCAGCCGGGGTACCGGAGCTCGTGGCACAGCGGCGACGAGCAGGGGATCTTCCTGTAGGTGCTGGATCCTCGCGGCTCGTAAAGCGGACTCACCTGATCGTAGCAGCGGCGGCAGGGCTTGCACTGGAGCCAGGTGAGGTCGCTGCCCGTGTCGATGACGAGGAGGGCGCTGGTTGACGGGTTGCCGACGCTGATGAGGGCGAAGTACTCGCCGCTCTCAAAGGGGAGCCCGGAGATGACGGGAGAGTGGAGGCGGTCGTGGGCGGTCGAGCTAAGGGACGTCAGCGCGGTGTAGCGGGCAGCGTCGGCAGCGAGGCGGCGGAGGAGGAGGCTACCCCGCTTGGCGTCGGGCGGGGGAGGGAAGACCGCGTCACGGTGGACGACGGGGATGTGTAGTGTTCTTGGTGGCTTGGTGGCATTGGAGGCGGAGAAGAGTAGGAGGAGGATGGGGAGCAAACGTTTGGGCGGCGCCATGAGGGCGCGGTGGCGAAACGTGGTAAACGGATGGAGAGGAGGGTCGAGACGAACAGGCATCGCATGTTGAGAGGTGTTGTCTTCATGAACGTTTTTATGTGTTACGTTTGCATGGCTGGAGAGTGGAGTTTCTTCTTGTGCGTGAGTTTAAATTGTTTGTTAATTACTCAATAGGGTGTTTTTTTAAGCTTTGGATCGATTCAATTTTGATGACGATGACGGTGAATGCTTATTGCTTTAAACCATTCTTTCAGTTTTCTTTACTGCACATCAGTTTTCTTCGTACCATTCCTTCAGTTCATTTACGGGATCCCATTAGTTAGTTGGAGATTGGGCTGACGGGCACCTCCAAAACTCCATCAGTTTTCATGTACTTTTAGTTTTTGAAACCGGCCAGGACGCAGAAGCGCTGCCATTCATTAAAAAGAAGGAAAGCGGGACAGAAAAACAAAGGGAGTTCGAAAAAAGGCTGGGACAACGCCGAGACTGCAAACAAGAAACCAACCGAGAAAAGAGAGACTTGCTGCTACAAGACTAAGCTACAGGCATGCGGCGAGAGCACAAGCTTACATGCAAAATAATATGCTCAAGCTTGCATGCACAAAGCGAGGAGGACATCTTGGGTGGGAACGGGCCGAACGGCCACCGCGCGAGTCTAGAAATGATATGCGTGTGCCGTGAGGCCGGAGCGGGCGCCCGGCGCAAGCTCGTCACATGGGTGCGCAGCCCGCTCGGGCTCGACCAACGGCACCGCTGGTGCACGCACGCGAGGTATATGGGTGTCCAACGGGCGGCGTAACCCAAATACGGCCGTGCGGGGGCGTATGTGATGGATGGACTAGAGGCGCGACCGTGCGCGCGAGGGGTTTCCGCAGCGTACTTACTGGCGTGAGGGGTAACCCAAATACGTTGCTGGTGAACGCAGAGCGACGCACAGATGGCAAACCCGCGTGGGTGTGACTGTGTGAGGTACAGGAACAGGCGCAGTGCCGGTGCGTACCTACGCGTGCGGGAGGCCGATCGGGCAAGCCAACCCCAGCGGACTGGCGAGGCGCGCAGACAGGCGAGAGGCTCGACCGTGCGCGCCGTGGGCAGGTGGCTAGTCCTGTCCGTCAGCGCGGCCGTACGTAGCGGTCCAGTTATCAATGTGCAGGTCCCTGGATCTGAGCAACATGTGTGTGTTTTGGGGGGACGGTGGTTACTACCAGTGCAGTAGTGTTCTTTACAACGGTACCGTGTTCTCAAGCTTACACATTCACCAAGGGATGGCGACCTCTTGGGTGCGTGGTAGCCTGCCGGCCAGCGCGCCCGCGCTCGGCGAAACCCATGCGTGCGGCCCAACCGATGTATCATATCACGTATGTGATGGACGAGACTCGAGAGGCGCGACCGTGCGCACGAGGGGTTTCCGTAGCGTGGAGGGGTGGGGAGCCCGCTGCCGGTACGTGGGCGCGCGGTGGAGGCGTGACGACTGCCGAGTGGGCAATCCAACCCCAGCGAGCGCTCGACCGTGCGCTCGGTGGGCAGGTGGCTGAGTGGCTCCGGTCCGTCAGCGCGGCCGGATGAATGAAGTGACCATAGACATCGTGACATGGCACGCCATAACAGAAGCATATAATGGTAGCAGTACGATTTGTAGCCCAATAGACAAACCAGTCATATCACAGGCTTAACGTACAAAAGGGCAAAGGTGTTGGGATTGATCTCGGCTAACGAACTCCGAGTTTCCCGGAGATGACACCCCACTTCGCGTTTTGATCGGAGACGCTATTCAACGTCAGTTTGGTTCGGGTCCCGGTCACCTAGCGCCATAAGAAAAGGAGGGGCTCGGCAGGCTATGAACTACGGTTGTTCTTCGGCTACCAAACCCCGCACAAACCCGATCTCGTCACGGGCGCTAAGGTGGACGAAGACCCGAGTCCCGGAGACTCGACGCTACCGACGACCTTCTCCGACCACGACTGCTACTTCACCCCGGCGCTGCACCGACGCATCTACCTCCCTCATGGCGTCCTCAGGTTCGGATAAGCCCTAATGTTTCCGCACTAACGTTTATGTAGGTGTTCATGTTTTATGAGCTAGAGTTCATGTCTTAGATCCTGTTTAGCCTAAGTTTTACGCACACATTTGGTATCAGAGCCTAATCTAGCTAATCTTGAACCCAAAATTAGTCAAATCCAAACATGTTTTTGCCAGATCTAGTGTTTAAAGTTTTAGATCTAAGGGTTAGAGGCTCGGGTTAGCACTTAGAAGGAGGGGATTTAAGTTTTTATGCCAAATTAGAACCTCCTGAAGCCCTCAAACCCATATTAAGATCCCAAAATCGGAACCCTGATTCGAAAACCCTAAATAGATGCGGCGAAGAACTTACGTTTTTGGAGATGGGGAAGTCTTCTCGGTCTCGGTCTCGGGCACCACAGCAGCTCCACTCGACGGCTCCGCGCGCGACCTCCGTCGCACGCACGCGCCGGCGAGGAGGGCTGCGGGGCGTCGCCTTTTGTCACGCCGCCGCGTCGTCGCGTCCCGCGTGCGCGCCGGATCTGAGACGGAGCATCCGCATCGCGCCGCTGCGTCGCTCCGTGCTTTTCGGGAGGAGAAGAGGCAAATGAAGTTAGGGTTAGGGTTTTCGTGTTTTTTATCTCGCTCGGGCGCAACGTCGGCCGTCAGATTAGATCCGACGATCGCGTTTTTACGGGTCGGCGGAAGATGTTTGGGCTGAGCGATTCCCAGCCGTCCGATTTGATCGGACGGTGTTCGTCGATCAAGGGCTGCCGGCGCTTTTTGGGCCGCGCGCATGTGCTGGGCCGGGCGTGTGAGTTTTGGGCCGGCCATGAGTTTCGGGCCGAATAGTGCATTTTCTATTTTTTTGTTTAATTTCAGTGCATTTTCTTATGATTAATCCCTTTTGTGCACTGATTTAATTATTGTTTTGATGCACAATTATGATATATCATGAATGATGTTTTATTGCCCAATAATAAAGTATTATTACCCAATTCTTGTGTATGATCTCTAATTAAAATTGAACCAACTAGATATTTTAGTTGGAGATTTAATAGTTTATTTTGGCATTATGTATGCATGTGATTATATTCTGACCAACGTTGATTATAATCATGTGTTGCCATATTAATTAATTAGTTCTTTTTCATTTTCTGCCCAACGGTGATGTGAATTAGAACTATAGTTTTTGTGTGTTATTAATCAGACCAACGTAGGATTAATTGCATGCAACATATTTCTTATTATTATTTCGATTTATGCCTGTATTTTGATATTCAAGAATAAATACATCAAATGTCGCCACCATCGACAACATTGAACAACTTACGGGAGTAATTTTCCCACTGGAAGGAAAGGATCCATGTTGTCCTTGGGGTATTAGATCTCGATTATGCTTTAAGGGTGCAGCCCCATTTCTCCGAGGGTGAAGAAAATTATGATGATAAAAGAAAATCTATGAAACTAATCTTTGAGAAATGGGAGCGGTCCAACCGTCTATCACTTATGATAATGAAGACCTCCATTTCGCTTGGGATCGGGGAGCAATTCCGATTCTCAAAATGCTACAGAGTATCTGGCATCAGTTGAAGAAAAATTTAAGGGCACTACAAAAGTTTATGCTAGTACTCTAATTCAGAGGCTCTTGACAACTAAGTATGATGGTTCCGGCAGTATTAGAGAACACATAATGATGATGACTGATATGGCCGGAAAACTTAAGGGAATGGACATGGAGATTTCTGATGGTTTCCTAGTCCATTTCATTATGACCTCTCTCCCTTCTGAGTATACAGCTTCCAAGATCAACTATAATACTCAGAAAGAAAAGTGGAACATGAGCGATTTAATCGCCATGTGTGTTCAGGAGGAGGAATGAATAAGGACGGAAAAGAGAGATCTTGCACTTCAAGTTGGTGGCTCCAATAAAAGGAAGTTCCAAGGGGACTTCAAATCTAAGAAGAAGCTGGCGTTCTCCCCCAATGCTAATAAGTCGAGGCCTAAAGTGCACACTGCACCTAAGCCTCATGTGGCTCCCGCTGGAGCACCTAAAGGGGGTGAATGTCATTTCTGTAAGCAGCCAGGGCACTTTCAGAAGGACTGTGTCGGATTCCTAAAGTGGCTCGCAAAGAAGGGTAATGATACAATAACTTTTGTTGATGAAACTCTTTATGCTAATTTTTCCATTAATTCCTGGTGGATTGACTCAGGTGCAACTGTGCACGTTACTAATTCTTTACAGGGATTCCATACCGCAAGAACCCTAAGAAAGGGGGAGCGAAGCCTTAGAGTCGCGGATGGAAAGGAAGCTGAAGTCGAATCAATAGGATCAATTACATTAGTCTTAGACAACGACTTCTCGCTTCGTCTCAATAATGTAGTTTATGTTCCTTCTATTAGGAGGAATTTAATTTCAGTTTCTTTGTTGGAAGATGAAGGTTTTAAGTGTATTTTTGGTGATAATAAATGTATTATTACATTTGATTGTAATGATATTGGTCTTGCTTTTAGACAAGACAAACTCTATATGCTTTCCCTTAATGAATCTCCTGTATCCTTGAATGTGTGTGATGCTAAGGGTAAAAAGAATAATGAGACTTCTTGAAATTGTGGCACTTGCTGTTTAGGCCACATTTCGAAGGGGAGAATGGAGCGTCTCATTAAGGAAGAGATTCTCCACCCATTAGATTTCTCGACTGGACCACTTTGCATTGATTGCATTAAAGGAAAATATATGAAACAAATAAAGAAGGGAGCTACTCGCAGCACAGGACTTTTAGAATTAATTCATACTGATATTTGTGGTCATTTTCATGTGACATCGGTGGATGGTTTTGATTCTTTTATAACATTCACTGATGATTTCTCCCGTTATGGTTATATCTTTCCCATTAAAGACCGATCTGAGTCACTTGATAAATTTAAGATATTTAAGGCTGAAGTTGAAAATCAGCACAACTTAAGAATTAAAGTGGTAAGATCGGACCGTGGGGGAGAATATTATGGAAGACATGCCTCTTATGGACAAATTCCAGGCTCTTTCGCTAAGTTTCTTCAAGAAAATGGCATTGTTGTCCAGTATTCTATGCCAGGTGAACCTCAGCAGAATGGAGTAGCTGAGAGACGCAACCGTACACTTATGGATATGGTACGAGCATGCTCACCACTCTAGTTTACCCATTAGTTTGTGGATGGAAGCACTAAAGACAGCTGCACATATTCTTAATCGGGTTCCCAGTAAATCAGTACCTAAGACACCTTATGAATTATGGACTGGGAGAAAACCGAGTATGAAATATTTACGAGTGTGGAGTTGTCGTGCTGAAGCTAAGATATTTAATCCACATATTGGAAAATTAGACCCTAAAACAATAAGTTGTCATTTTATTGGATATCCTGATAGATCCAAAGGGTATCGTTTTTACTGTCCTGATAGGACAACTAAATTTGTAGAAACAAGACACGCTGTGTTCTTAGAAAATAATGAGGAGATGGAGCCCAGGAAAATAGATCTTGAGGAGAAGCGGGTTTACGTTCCTTCACCGCTCATCCCAGAGACCTTTATTCCTGTGCCTCAGGTGGCTGCACCTCCAGTAGAAAATACTGTTGTTGCACCCACTGTTGAGGTCTCTGAAATTCCTAATGTTGCACCAAATGATGAGCCTCAGCAGTCTCCTGTAATAGCTAATGAACCTATTAGAAGATCACAGCGGGAGAGAAGATCTGCCATCCCAAATGATTGTGTTGTATATATGAATGAGGATATTAATGATATAGGGAAGGCAGACGATCTCACCTCTTATAAGGAGGCCATGATGAGTGAACATTCTCCTAAGTGGCTTGATGCCATGAAGGATGAACTAAAGTCTATGAGCACTAATGATGTATGGGACTTAGTAGAAATTCTGACGAGTCAAACATGAGGGTCAGTAAATGGGTCTACAAAACCAAACACGACTCTAAGGGAAATATCGAAAGGTTCAAAGCAAGGCTTGTAGCAAAAGGCTTCTCACAAAGAGAGGGGATTGACTATAATGACACATTTTCTCCTGTCTCAACTAAAGATTCATTCAGAATCGTAATGGCACTTGTAGCTCATTATGATTTAGAGATGCATCAGATGGATGTTAAAACGGCATTTCTTAATGGCGACTTGCAAGAAAGTGTTTACATGGCTCAACCGGAAGGTTTTGCCGTGGAAGGCAAGGAGCATATGGGATGTCGACTTAAGAAATCAATTTATGGCTTGAAACAAGCGTCGAGGCAGTGGTACCTCAAATTCGATAAGATAATAAGAAATTTTGGTTTTAAGGAAAATGAAGTTGATAACTGCATATATGTTAAGTTCAAGGGGAGTAAATTCACCATCTTAGTGTTTTATGTGGATGATATCTTATTGGCGTGATGATAAAGATATCTTGTTTGAGACCAAAAGATTTCTTTCATCTAATTTTGATATGAAGGATCTTGGTGATGCCTCTTACGTTCTTGGCATTGAGATTCACCGAGATAGGTCCAAAGGAATATTAGGTTTATCTCGAAGGCATACGTTGATGAGCATCAAGAAATACAATATGCATAAGTGCTCGCTCACCGCTCCTATTGTTAAGGGCGATAAGTTTGGGACATTTCAATGTCCAAGGAACCAATATGAACTGATCAGATGAAGTTGGTTCCTTATGCTTCAGTTGTCGGAAGCATTATGTATGCTCAAGTCAAGTATGCACGCATACTCGATTTAGCTTTTGTAACCGAGATGCTTGGCAGATATCAGTCAAATCCAGGACCGGACCACTGGAAGGCCGTTAAGAAAGTCTTGCGCTATATGCAGGCTACTAAAAATTTCATGTTCACATATAAGAATTATGATAACCTTGAAGTTGTTGGTTATTCAGATTCAGATTTTGCGGGATGTGTTGATACTAAGAAATCCACGTCGAGTTATATCTTCACACTCATTGGAGGAGCTATCTCGTGGAAAGCTCCAAACAAACCCTACGACATCTTCAACGATGCAAGCTGAGTTTGTGGCATGTTATGAGGCCACCGGCAGTTGTATGGCTTAAGAACTTTATCCCGGGACTTAGAGTGGTAGACAAAGATTTCGAACCACTCACCTTATATCGCGATAATGCACCCGCAATCTTTTATGCGAGTAACAACAAGTCAAGTGGTGCTGCCAAACACATTGACATTAAGTATCATGTTGTGAAAGATAGAATCCATGATCAAACTATCAATATCAAGCACATTAGTACTAAGTTAATGCTTGCAGATCCACTTACTAAAGGCTTACCACCCAATATTTTTCGTGATCATGTTGCCAGCATGGGTTTATTAGAAAGCCTCTGATTCTGGATAAAAGGATTTTAAAGTAAACCAACTCCCATTAAGTATAATGTATATCCATTTTAAGATAAGATAGTACACTATAGGTACTGAGGTTGTATGACACTTCATTGGTCATGCGACACATTATCTTGGTGTGCTATTTTATTGAGAATGGGCTTATGATGTTAGCCTTACGATCAAAGGGGAGAATGTTGGGATTGATCTCGGCTAACGAACTCCGAGTTTCCTGAGGATGACACCCCACTTCGCGTTTTGATCGGAGACGCTATCCAACGTCAGTTTGGTTCGGGTCCCAGTCACCTAGCGCCATAAGAAAAGGAGGGGCTCGGCAGGCTATGAACTACGATTGTTCTTCGGCTACCAAACCCCGCACAAACCCGATCTCGTCACGGGCGCTAAGGTGGACGAAGACCCGAGTCCCGGAGACTCGACGCTACCGACGACCTTCTCCTACCACAACTGCTACTTCACCCCGGCGCTGCACCGACGCATCTACCTCCCTCATGGCGTCCTCAGGTTCGGATAAGCCTTAATGTTTCCGCACTAACGTTTATGTAGGTGTTCATGTTTTATGAGCTAGAGTTCATGTCTTAGATCCTGTTTAGCCTAAGTTTTACACACACAAAAGGTACACAGTAAATTATTAGGTCACCATGTTTGTTTCACTGAGATGCAGTTCAGCAGCATCACGAAAAATTCAGAAAACAAAACTTCGCCTCTAGTCAGAAAATTTTGATCACCAAACACAGTATCCGATGGCAAATGCTGAAATGCAGACTAATGTGGTTGCTCATGCTAGAGGTAAGCGCTCAGACATGGTAGCCGGTGAGAGTAAATCCCCTACCAACGATCTCACCAACGCAAAACCATGCATACAACTCAATGCCAAACAATGCCGCTACGCCAGCATCCTCGACCTTCAGATTCTTTCTGTTTTTCCACAAGAGCTTCACACCATCAACCTCTTTCCAGAAGGACTCGTAACGGCCAGGAAGGCTGCATGAAACACATCTCCATTAGTAAATATACCAAACTTCTGAATTCTGCTAAGTGATGACAGTATCATATATGAAGTACATCTACCACATTGCGCAATTATGCAAAATGCAACGGTACAATCTCATTAGTTCTTTCATTTTCTTTTGTTTTTGAAACCACTTGTTCTAGTTACACAGGCACAGACATAACTCAGAATATCTGCATTCACAAACCTAGATCACCAGGAATACAGGATCCCCTAGAGTTCATCCCAGGTGGAAATCATGGATTTTGTGTGATATTTGCCCCTTGTTCTTGATTTAACACTTGAAATTTAACTCCACCAAGTGATATTTTGTTTAAAGCCCTTTCAGGCTTGCACAGATTGGGAATACATGGTTGAGATCAAACCCCACCGCATATGGTCACCTCCTAACTTTAGTGGATTAGCACCCAACCATAGGAACTTCAAAGTTATACATGTGATTTCCTATTCATATAAGAAGTTCAATATAAAATTGAGATGATTTTTATAGCAGTACTTTTATTTGGGATCGATGCTACAGCGAGATGGAGAGATTGATGAAGACGTGAGCCACAGGATTAGAGCGGGGTGGGTGAAATGGTGTCAAACATCGGGTGTCCTGTGTGATAAAAAGTTCTTCAAAAGTTGAGTAAGTTCTATAGGACGACGATTAGACCTGCGATGCTATATGGAGTAGAATGTTAGGCGACTAAAAGACAACATATACAGAAGACAAGTGTAGCGAAGATGAGGATGTTGTGGTGGATACGTGGTCACACAAGACGAGATCGAATCCGCAATGGGGATATATGTGATAGAGTGGGGGTAGCACCAATTGAAGAGAAGTTTATCCAACATCGCTTAAGATGATTTGGACATCTCCAACGGAAGCCTTCTGAGGCACCGGTACGTAGTGGAATTTTAAGACGTACTGAAAACGTAAGAAGAGATAGATGTCGACCAAAACTAACGTAGGAGGAATCAGTTAAAAGAGATTTGAGGAATTGGAATATAGTTAAAAAAATTAGCTTTAGATAGGAGCGCATGGAAGTTAGCAATCCACGTACCGGAACCATAAAAAGGTTTATGGGCTGTGTTTTAGGCTCTCGGCTCGGATGGCAGGATGTACAACTTAGGATTTTAGCCTTGTAGGTTTTATTCTTGTTGTTGTTGTTGTTGTTGTTGTTGTTATATTATATTATTTTATTTATTTACAAAGCTCTCGTCTCTTTGACTTTGAGGAGGTTTCATTCCTAACCTACCCTAACTTGTTTGGGATCAAAGGCTTTGTTGTTGTTGTTGTTGTTTTATAGCAGTACTTTTCCCAATAGACAAGGCTGCATATACAGTTCTCTTTAAAAAAACAAGCAGGATACGACAGTTCTCATAAAAACAAGAAGGATACACAAACTTTTATGTAAATTAAGCAAATTTCATTCAGCATTGAGAGTTTGAGACAGCAGACATAATTAATGAATATCAATGTAGTAGAAGCTATAGGATTGATCAAAACAAAGATAGACTTCAAACTTAAGACTAATGCTGTACGCTTAAGGTGATGTCCATAAGTAATTTGCAGCCACGCAGAAAATATAATTTACATTGGTTTGAAGGCCCGAATCCTTAATAATTTGGATGCTACATACTCAGCTCATCCTAAGGATTTAGGTGGACTGTAAAATTTTCTATGGTCTATATTGCAAGAGGGAACTTAACCATCATGGCCGTTTCGACATGACACAATAATAGGATTTTATCACAAACACCCTTTTAGGTTTTGATTCCTAAAATCATCCTATCAAACCTAAAGGCAAACAAGGAGCAATTTACTTTCTTTCAGGTTGCCCCAGACCAATCTGTATACAATCCATGGATCTGTTGCAAACCATCCCATCGGACGGAGCCTTTTGCATCCCCATCCGACCACTAAATCCTATAACAAGAAAAAAAACCCACAATACACGAGTACACGACCCCGTGCCACACAAGCTCACAAATTGGTATACCGAAACTAAAATAAACACTATAGAACCCTCCAAAGGTGTATCCTGCAGCCCCATAACGTTCCAATCATGCCTTAATTTGGACAATTCACAGGGATTTAGCATCACTATCAACGCCCCTGAATCGGCAGGTAGTTGAAACATAAACATCAGGAAACAATCTACTAGCATTCAAGAAGCTAATCGACATCAAGGACACAGGCACATAGAAGAGCTGGATGGTAAAAACAAGGCACGACAATATCGGTCAGGATCGTAGGGGGCGTAGGGACCTGGCGAGGCGGGTGTAGAAGAGCTGCTTGGAGAGCTCCTGGCACTTCTCGATGGTGGGCGGGTCGACGACGTACTGCTTGTTCCTCTCCATGAGCGTCTTGTGGTACACGCACCCGTGTTTGGCCGCGAACCTCGTCGCCTCGCACGCCTTGGACTGCAGCTGCGCCAGCTTCGACGCCAACGCCGCCATGGATCTGCCGCTGTTCACAGTTAAACCAAACCGGGGGCAATGCGGATGAGACAAATCAGAACAACATATCTGCGGATTGGAAAGCACGGAATCGAGACTGGCTGGATGGCTCCTTTGGCTTACCTTTTTTGCTCTGGTTTTGGGGATTGGAGGAACGAGGCGGAGAGATCCGAGAAGAGGGCACGCACGGCTTTGAGTTGGTTTGCCGCAGTGCCTGTGGGAGCCGGGCGGCTACAGGAGAAGTGTTTTAGCGGCGCTCTTGGCTTGGAGGAGAGGTTAGGAGCTAGGGCTTTGCCCAAGTGAAGTCCATTAATTCAGACCTGGTCAAATGGCCGGCTCGGTATGGCACGGCAGCACAGTATGAGCTTGTTTAGGCCCAGCTTGGCTAGCTAAACGGTCTGTGGGCTCAGCCGCTGACTCAGGTATGACACGTCGAGCTCACCGACTGTGTCGTGCCAATTCGACCTGTCAGACAGGCCCGTGTAACCTATCTAGATAAAGTCATCACCGCACGCCGCCACCTTCTCTATCGCCGACTGTGCTGGACTGGGCACAGTACTATGCGTGTCGTGTTGGGCTGCTAGCCGGGGTGATGACCCAAGCACGACACGTCGTGTCGGGCCATGCCAACTCAACCCGTTGGGTCGTGTCGTTCCTAAGGCAAGCCAACCAGATATTGTAAGGCAAAAGGGGAATACACAAGCAAATCGTTCAGTCCGACCAGATACAAACGGGTTGTATGGAGATACGGACTGGTTGTAAACTGGTCAGACATGATCACTAACTGGTTGTGATGATTTACAAACTGGTCGTAACTAAATATGAACTGTTCGTATGGAGATACAAGCTGGTAGTAGTAAGTGATAATGACCTGGTCGCAGATCATATCGCATAAAGTTTGTCCGATATAATTTTTATGTGTATTCGGGAATCGTTATATCCTCTTAGGAACCGTTAACGACTTGTGGTCAGCAAAGAGTTTCCGAGTCACAACCGATTACGTATGAACCTACACGGTCATATACTTAACGGGTAAGAACAAACGAATTTAGATAGGATCCGTTATATGCTCTTTTATAAGGGGATGCATGGAACTGTTTGAGACGTACGTGAGTTGCTCCACCAAAACCCTAGCCACTATCTTCTCGAATGCCCTATCGTGCGTGTTGGTGCTAGCACACCAACGTACAATGTTCCACCCCTAAACGTGTGGATACCGTAGAGACGCTGCTGCGGTTGCTGCCGCACTGATCGAGGACGATCCACGACCTACGCAAAGAACGTGATAGGTTGTTGGGAGAGACGATCGGTGCCGAGGATGTTGGATAATCAACTACGACTACCACATCGACGTATTCAACGTTGAATCAAGATGCTCCAACTCTTCTTCTGCTACACCGCGTGTCTAGTGGTAACAATCTATGAACTCTTGCTTGCATGGTTTTTGGTTTACACGGTAGAATTTTTAAAATTACTAACTAGTGTAACCTACCTTTATCCCTTCAAACAGTAAGTTTGCAAATCCGAGCACAAAGCCGTGGTTATTTCAGATGACGAGTTGGTAGAATGCAAAGAAATAAAACAAGCAAGCACAAGAACAAGCAATTCTTCACTTGGTCCACCAGTGAAGGAAATCCTTGCGCGGCTGTCGATCTTCTTTTGGAGCGGGAGGACACCGTACAGTAGAGCCTCGGCAGTAGGGGGGGCATCCAGGGACGTAAATGTCCACCGGAACAATGCGGTCTCATCCACGCACGACAGAGTAGGAGTAGTGGATCGCCCAAGCCCAACTGCCCAAGTTTGTGGGCTTAAGTTGTGTGTGTCTCTCTTGCTGTACAAAGGCCAAGGCCCAAAGTTTGCCTTTGTGCAAGAAAAGCCCCAAATGTTACAAAGGGAAGAGGCCCAGACTGCCGTAGCAAGCAAGAGTAGAGCATGAATTGAACCTCATCGTCGTGGTCCACGGGCAGTCGCCGTCAGCCAAAATCAATGTGTTTAACGCCACAAGTGTACCCGACGAGTTGGGACTTGGGGGCCCGTGGCTCCGGCTCAATAGCTTTCCCGTGCACCGATGAGATAGATGTAACAGGGAGCATATCCACGGAATATGTGCCTGAAAATTTGGTGAAACAGATATCTGCGGCGAACCTGCCAGGGAATCTCTCAACTCACGAGCATAGGATACGCAAAGATGTCTCCGCGGCGTGTGATGCTTCATTCAAGAGGTATATCGGTGTAGGAGCAGCCAGATTTTTTTTAATCACATGATACAACATATAGACGTTCATACATATGCACATCATCACTGATGTCTCGTATGCGACGGATACGAAGTACAAACATCTCCATTAACCCTCCAAACAAAACTTGGTTCTCGAGCTGCCAGTCTTTTGAATCGTTGGATACAAATGTGTCGTACCACATGCAACTAGGAACATTAGGATTGCTGCTAGTTGCTTGTGGCTGCAAACCAAGTAGTGTTTTTGATATGGCCTTGCCTCTGTTTAACAAATGAAATAGGGTAGCTCTTTTTCTATGTATAGGCTTAGTTCGGCACTGCGCCGCTTTATAATCTATAATATTGTTTTACTATTTTCTGGAGGCTTCTTTTTTCTCTAAGAACAAGGATTTTACGTCACATCAATCGCATATTGGCTCCTTATGAATTTGTAAAGCACTAGTACGCTATATGTATACAGTCTTCGAGATATGAAGTGTAGTATGTGCTAGGGCGCGCAATAGCCACTTAAATTTGGGAAATTTTGATATGTACCGCGGTGAAGTTCACATTTTTTTTGATATATCATTGCAAAGTAACGTCTTTGAAATATGCCTCTGCAAACCGACCTTCCTCCTTGGTGAATTTTTGGTCGAATTGTCATTTTTTTATTTCGTATTGGCACAATTGGGCATCTCCACAAAAAAAAAAAAAGTGGCGGAAATAGTACCATGCCGCGGCCGAGGAGCCGCCATGTCGCCGCTGCCGCACGGACGCCATACGGTCACCCGCTCATAACACGGTGTTCTCATTTGCGCACATGTCTTGTACTCGTGCGAGCATAGCTTGTGTAGGAGTTTCAGCTTGTTGCATATGTGTAATTAGATACGACAAATTGTATACAAGTGATGGATTACATATGTGTAACAGAGACTAAACTAACTAATTAATTACTACTAAACTAAAAAAATTGCAACTGATTAATCACCACTAAATAAATTACGAGTATGACATTCACACTAATTTAATATGCGGGACTGATAACCACTAAACTAGTTACGACTAATTAATTAATTACCAGCGAACTAACTAAATACCTCTAAACTAATTAATAGAGACTAAACTAACTAATTACGACTATTTAATTACCACTAAACTAACAAATTACAACTGATTAATTACCATTAAATAAATTACGAGTATGACATTCGCACTAATTTAATATTTGGGACTGATAACCACTATACTAATTACGAATAACTAATTAATTATCAACAAACTAACTAATTACCTCTAAACTAATTAATTACCTGTAAACTAACTAACTCATAACTAATTAATAACCAGTACACTAACTAATTACGGTAATAACGACAAAAGCACCTGACAAATTACCTACCCTTGGGGTAAGCTATAAAAAAAACGAGCGACAAGCGACGAGCAGCAGACAAATACTTGATCTCAAAAAAATAATTATGTTAAGTTTTCTGAGTTCTCAGCGACGAGCGCTCGAACGAGAAGCGAAACACAATTGGGATGAGCGAAGAGCAATGCGATATCTCGGTATTTATAGCCGAGCGAAGGAAGAGCCGCTACATTGGCGCTGGGAATTTCAGATGCGATGTCTACGCATAGCACTACGGGCAAGGGAGACAGCCACGAGGAGTCGACAGATGTGCGGTGGAGGGAGGATGGACGGTTCAAAATATGGCCACCGGAGGGGGCTGTGCAGGAGGGGTGGGAGCAGGGCTGGCGGGAGAGGGCCGTGCGTGTGGGAGGGGGAAGGGGTGACACGTGGCGGTATAAAATGAGCACACTTAAATAGAATTGAGAGGTAAAATCAAAATTAGTAAAATTATGAAAAAAAAATTACACAAGAAAGTACACCGTATTAGGAGCATTCACGTAAAATTTCATAATTTTTTGAACTAATTTGCTATATTTTAAAAACAGTACGAAATCCACGGATTATCGGCGAAACCCTAACCCTAATGGGAGGGACACGTGGCGGGCGGTGGAGCCACCGCATGGCAGCCATGCAGCGACGGTGATGTGGCAGGCGCAGGAGCCTCCGCATGGCGGCTGTGTGGGCGAGAGGTCATTTTTGAAAGAAAAAAAAACTGCTGCGATCATTTCTGTCAATACAATGCCAAAATACGTTAATATTGCCAAAAATTCCTCCTTGGTCCTAAGTGTTCATCTCCTGTGTGTCCCTTTTCTGAAAGCAACAGAGGGAAGTAGAAGGGAAGAGGGAAGTAGAAGGGAGGAAGAGCTCGAGTGTCGCTGCCTCGGAGCGGTGCGGCCACCGCGGCAGGCCAGAGCAGCCGCTACTCGTGCACCTAGGATGAAGGGGCTACCACGACGTGGAACCACGGCGAGGCGAGGCGAGGTGAGCAGCGGCACCATTGCGAATGGGTCCTCGGGCGCACCGCGCCGGCGAGGGGCGAGCGGGCGCTGGGGAGGCGAGGCGCCGAGGCGCGGCGGTGGGCGGTGGCTGGTCGCTCCGGGGGCTGCGGGCCTGCGCCATTTCTTGACTTCTTCAATCACCGAGCAATCACCGAGCGGTCCGAGCCACGGAGCCAGGCAGCCAGCAAGCCAGCACCCAGGAGGGAGGAGGCCCAGGTAGGCGGCCAGCCAGCCAGACAGCTGAGAGCCTGAGAAGTGAGAACCTAAGTCCTGACTCCTGAGACAGGTATAACCCCATTGTCTATGGAGAGAAAATCATGTATTTATGCTTATTGTAGATAACCCAAATGAATTGTGGTTCTGGTTGTTGAATCTTCAATCTTGTATTTGTGCGTATTGTAGATAATTAGATATTAGAGCTTTTGAAAAATGGAGAAGAAGTAAGGCGATTTGAAATCTTTGTGGTCCAGAGCCGTTAAGAGACATAAAAAACCATCCACCTCGACGCCAGAACTGAAATCTATTGAAAGCAATGTTCAGAACAAGATAGAATGTCCTTCCAATGAGTTGCAATTGGTAGTGTATACACATAATGATAGTGACACCCCAAGGACAGAATCAGTCCAACCGGAGATAGGCGCAAGCACAGAACCAGAGATAGGCTCAAGTTCCCCATTATCCCCAATAACAGAAGATATACAAGATGACATAGAAGATGATGAAGCCATTTATGATATTGATTTGCTTGTGCATGATCCCGGAAAGAGAATTCCCATCACAGGCTATAATGTCAATGAACAAGATGCAGTGAGAAGGGGATATATTGCATTGGGGCCATGTCAACCACGGCACACGATTTTCCAAAAGAAATATTGGAGGTATGTGTCGCTTTAGCTAGTTGGTTTGACCAATATAATTGGCTTGAGTATAGTGTGGAGCGAGATGCCGCTTTTTGCTTTGTATGCTATTTGTTCAAGGATAAAACTAATTATGCTGGTGGAGATAGTTTTGTGAATGGAGGATTTAGAAATTGGAACCATAAAGATAGATTTGACAAACATATTGGTGGTGTTAGTAGTGCCCACAATGAAGCTCATGAGAAATATGATTTCTTCATTAAACCTAAAGCATCAATTGAAGAGTCTTTTGCTTCAAACTCCAAACAACTGAGGGCTTTGTATAAATCCCGTTTGACATATTCACTTAAATGCTTGAGGTTTCTTTTGCGTCAAGGGTTGGCTTGCCGTGGACATGACGAAGGTGAAGACTCACAAAATAAAGGAAATTTTCTTGAGCTTTTAAATTGGTTGTGAAAATTTTGAAGAAGTTAATAAGGTTGTTCTAAAAATGCTCCAAAGACTAGTCAAATGACTTCTCATATGATACAGAAAGATCTCATCAACTCTTGTGCCAAAGAAACCACTAGGCTAGTCATTGATGACCTTGGTGATGATTATTTTGCAATACTTGCCGATGAATCCAGTGATGTGTACCAACAGGAGCAATTGGCTCTTTGCTTACGTTATGTTGATAAACAAGGCAGAGTTGTTGAGAGGTTTCAAGCATCGTTCATGTTGAAAACACTACCGCTTTGACACTTAAAACAAAGCAATTGAGTCTTTACTTATGGATCATTCATTGAGCTTGACACGTGTCCGCAAGGGGGATATGATGGAGCTAGTAACATGAAGGGTCAAGTTAATGGTCTAAAGAAACTAATTATGGATGAGTCTCCTTACGCTATTATATTCATTGCTTCGCCCATCAACTCCAGCTTAACTCTTGTTGTCATTGCTAAGGAGAATGGTGATTGTGTTTGGTTCTTTCAGAACTTGCATATTTGTTGAATGTTCTAGGGATGTCTTGTAAAAAGATACAAATGCTTCGAGTAGCTCAAGCTCAGCGGATTGTAGAGGCATTAGAATTGGGTGACATTGAAACTGCCCGGGGTTTGAATCAAGAGATGGGCCTAGGTAGGCCGGGTGATACTCGTTGGGGATCCTACTATAAAACTATTATGCATGTCATCTTGTTGTATCCTTCAATCCAGCGAGTTCTTATAAAAATTGGAGAAGATCGCACTTCTAGCACAGAGGCTATACAAGCTCAAACTATGTTGACATCATTTGAGTCATTTGAGTTTGTTTTCATGGCACACTTGTTGCTAACTATATTTGGATACACAGATGACTTAAGCAATGCTTTGCAAAAGAGGGATCAAGATATTGTTAATGCAATTGATCTCATTTATTTGACAAAAACTCAATTGCAGTTATTGCGGGAGGATGATGGATAGGAAACTTTTTTTAATGATGTCACTTCTTTTGTGTGAAGCATGACATCAAGGTTGCAAAATGGATGATTTCTATAAGCGGTTGCAAGATCCAAAAGGTTCTTCAAAAAGTCAAGAATCTCCATCGCTTCCATGTTGAAATGTTTTTAAGTGTCGTTGATAGACAACTCAGAGAGCTTAATGACAGTTTGATGAGGTAAACACAGATTTGCTTCTTTGCATGTCGTCATTCAATCCTCTGCGATTCATTCACGCTTATGACAAGGAAAACTGGTTAGGCTTGCTCAATTTTATCCTAATGATTTCTCAAGCCGAAATTGATGCATCTTCCTTTTCAACTTACACACTTCATTACCGATATGCGAGAGATGAAAGATTTAGAAAAGTGAAAAATCTTGTTGAGCTATCAATTACGCTTGTTCACCAAAGAAGAGCCTCCATTATAAAATTGTTTACAAGCTTCTCAAATTGGTGCTAATTCTTCCCGTAGCAATTGCTAGTGTTGAGAGAGTATTTTCTTCCATGAAGTATGTGAAGAATAAGCTAAGAAATAGAATGGGTGAGCAATACTTGAATGATCGCTTGGTCACATTTCTTGAGCGAGAATTTTTCATGCAAGTTAAGGATGATGTCGTCAGTATCTCGCTTCCAAGGCATGAAGCACCGTCGAGTTAAATTGTAATTTTCTTAATTATTTTGTAATTTTTTAAATTATTTGATAATTGAAATGTTATCTCTTGTACAAACAATTACTACTTGCATTATATCGGCGGCGACATCAAATTGTTTCAATCTCTTAGCTTTGTTGGATGCTCCCATTGGGGATTGATGCCAAATCAATCTGATTTATAGGTGGCAGATGAATAAAGCAATAAAATTTTGATTTTGGGGGTATTTCAGTTTCAGGAGAACTTCATTGATTCTATCAATGGTTCTTAGATTTGAAGGAAAGAGTTGCATTATGGTAGCCAACAGTGACCGGCGGGATTGGCGGCCATGAATGGGGATGGGAGGTGGAGATGGGAAGAAGACAAGAGCAATATTATCCAATACATGTGTAATATGTAGAGGAGTGGCATTTTTCTGAATACGGTGAGTATGCAGTGGCATATTTCAAAGACATAACTTGTAATGGTATTTTTAAAAAGTAGAAACTTTGTAGTGGCATATATTTAAATTTCCCCCTTAGATTTTCCTGTTTTGGATTCATGTATTACGAGCCTTTCACCAATGTCAGGCTTAAGAACACAGAACGCGACACACAAATTAGTCAATAGTAAATACTACAAGCCTCACACATTATTCGATCTCGCCTTTGGCGATAGAATTATGCTCTTGCCACCACCTTCTGGCCATCAACTTTCGCAAAAGTATACCGGCATCCTACCAACTCGTACACACAGAGGCATGCAAATATGCAATCATAAGACAACGAATCCGAATCGATCAATCAGTTCTTGACGCCGAGCGGCATGGGCATGCCGTCCTGCACGGCGACGGGCAGCGACTCGAGCTTACAGTCGAGCGGAGGCAGCGTGGCCTCCTCGACGAGGACCCTCCCGACGAGCCGCAGCAGCGTTTCCTCCATCTCCTTGCCGTCGCTCCACGGGTGCACCTCCGCCTGGAGCAGCGCCGGGTTCTCGCAGATGAGGTCCCACACGGGGAACCCCTTGCGCGGCATCATGAAGTCCTCCCTCCCGAGCCGCAGTGACGGGCAGTAGTCGCCGCGACCGTCGCCGAGGTAGATGAACCGCTTCTTGCCTTCGATCACGGCGGAGGAGCGGATGCGGTCGAGCACCTGGCCCTTGCACATGTTGGGCGGGCAGATGCCCGCGAGGCCGCACCCGTGCGGGCTCGCGTGGAAGTCGTGGTACGGCGCGATCCGGAGGCGGCCGTTGTCGTCGACGCGGCTCGGGTTGGTGTTGACCTCGGAGAAGCAGCCGCGGAGGCCGTGGTGGTCGAGGACGGTCTCGATGAAGAACTGGTTGGCGTCGCTGAGGATCCTCAGGTCGCAGCCGAGGCTGCACGCGGCCCTGATTGCGGCGACGACGTGCGGGTCGAGCGGCGCCGCCTTGAGCACCTCGGCGACGTCGCGGAGCGTCTTGCCCTGCGAGTGCAGCTCCCCCATCATGGTGTCCATGAGGGTGTTCCAGGGCATGGTGGGGAGGAGGCGGTCGAACAGCTCGGTGGCGCCGAGGTGGTCGACGACCCAGTTGTCGCTGTCGACGTCGATGATGGTCTTGTCGAAGTCGAACACCACCACGATCCCTGCCATCTCAACAGCTAGGTAATGCGACGCTGCTGCTACTATTGTTTGTGGTGTGTGTCCCTACAAGGAAGGGTTTAGCTCCTGAATTGTTCGTAAGCCATGGGTGTTGCTGGGCGCCGGTTTATATACGCCCCGGGAAGCGGGAAGATGCCGGGGGAATATTACGAGATGCCTGAGAATAGAGGTAGGTCTCGGACTCTTGGCGTTTCGGCGCGTTGGAGAATTAAGAATTTTAGGCGCATTTCCGGAGGCCGCACGAGGAATCAGGTTCGGTTGCCGTTTCTGTTTGATACCGTTGCGTTGCGCTTGCGTTTCACCGTGTGGTGCGCGTGAAAATAGCCTCCACGCGCGCGCGGCGCGGGGACAAGACGCGAGGTGGCTTCTGGCGCGGTCGTGTGATCGGGGATCGCATCCTAACATTGCACCGAGAATATCACGGGTGAATAATACCGTGATATTTTCAAGATCTAAGCCGTCAAATCGAAAACAACGGCTGAGGTCGATCGGTACAGCGTTCACAAACAGTATCCTGTTACAGTGCCAGATCTGGATCTCGGCCGTTGTTTTCCGATCCGACGACTGCAAAAATAATATTATAACACTGTTCATGATGACATTAAGCACCGTGCGGCCGTGTGGCATACTGGCGAGGGAATATCCTTTCTCGTGCCGTAGTGGAGTCGCTTTCGCCGCATCTGCTGGCCGACTGCAGGCTGCAGCTGGTTTTGTTCGTCCGCAGGACCGTAATAGACGCCGTTGATTTAGTAATTCACAATCGGATCACAGTTTATTGCGGTTAATTGCTCTTTACTTCTGCTTGCGGTTACGTGTGTTTTGAACGCAGAGATGTTTCTTCGATCCAAACGCGCGAATACAAATTGTTTTATTTTTAAAAAAAGGGATGCAGTTGATCTTCTTTCTTTTTTTGGTTTCAAGATGCAGTTTATCTTGTGTACCAGTTGAAGTGTTTGGCACAAGACCCGGTTCCTGACAAGTGACAGAAATTGAAATATTTCGTGGGGCGTCTCGTAGTGGATATTCGGTGGATGCGAAGAAACCCCGTGAGGTGGCGACCAGACGATTAGGTGGTACTGTAGCGAGAGGGAGTTCGTGTCTTTTGGCTGGTTTTTCTCTCTTCTCTCGTCTTCAATCAAGTTTTTTTAATCATTCAATCAAGTTTTGTTACTTGGTCAGTTTTCACGTACTAGCTTTTCTTCAGTTTCAATTCAACCAACCAAAAATCCATTTCCATTTTTGTGAATGAATAAACAGAGTTCATTACCCACCAACAATAGCTTCCCCCTTTGGACCGCAAGAACATTGTTATAATCATGTACGAATTGAACCGTGCCGTATGAAAAATCTATTAAATTCATACGTTCCAAACAGTCGACACCTGCACTTCTAGCAAATCCATAGTAACTAGGTGACTTAAGATTCTATTGGCTTTGTAGCGGGTTTTAAAACTAGTAGTGTGGCTTTTGATCTTGTGCAACCGCAAGTTCTTTTGGTGAGTACCCCAGAACCTCAAGAGTACCAAATCCTGGAAACCTCTATACAGTTACAGACACGCTGAAAGTTAACATCGATGGAGCTTTCTTCGCGACAGACAATCAAGGAGCTTCTGGTGCAGTCATCTGTGATGAATTTGGGGCTTTCAGAGTGGCGAGGTCGCAGTGGTACCCATATACGGCTAATGCACTCACGATTGAAGCATGTGCAGTTCGGAACAGGGTTCATCTCGCGATAGAATAGGGTGCTGAAAGGGATTGTGATTTTGTTTTTAGAGGAAACGACAGAATCGCCGTTATTGCATTAAAGAGGAAAGAAAGTCACAAACAAAAGAAGGTTACCAAAAAAAAAGAAAGAAGAAAGAAACGGATACTTCAAGAGAAAAGGCTCGACGGCCACCGGGTAAGTCGAGTCTCATGCTTGAGTATCCACGAGTACACATGCTTACATCGATCCTCCGGTGGGGGTCGCTGCGTCGCCGGGCAAATATCCCTGTAATTTGGTGGCCCCACTCTGCGTCCACGCCCAGGCTTCTTCCTTGATAACTGCAAGAAGGCCTAATGGTGTTTGTCTGAGATCCTGAAAAATCCGTTTATTTCTTTCTTGCCAGATGTGCCATAGTATAAGGATAATCAGTGAGCCTTGTCCCTTCGTACAGACTCCGTGCCCAGAGTGGAAAATGCCAGTCCACCAGTCGACCATTTGTAGACGTGATGTCCAATAGGAGGGGTTCAGATCAAGGTAGTCAGAGTTGAGATCCTAAGTTGATTCGATTTTCCTCCGGTAGGATTGAATCGTAGTATTGAATCGTAGAATCGGCGATTCTACGGAATTGTAAAAATACACATATTTTACATCTATACTATAAGTTTGTATGATTCTTATATGGTTTACCACTTACTTATAATCCAAAAAGGGACAAAGCACTTTTTATCGCACAATAGAAAAGCATAATGGTACTGACATGATAGGTGATATAGTTATGAACTACATGAGAACAGCCAATGACTATGACTAGTTTACTACAATTATATGAGAAATATTCACAACTTTTGTAAATCAATATCTAATTGCAACACTTGCATGTTCCTTAAAAGCAACTAGACATATAGAAATAAAAATAGTTTATCATTATCAAGCTCAGAATTGCTCATGTCATAATATAGATGTTTGTACTAGCATTACCACACTGATATTTATAGTTTCATTCTCAGAAATTAATATCAAAAATTTTTACTCTAAAACAAAATTTCAGCAAACCCTGACCTCTAAAAAAATAAAAAAATGCAAATTTTTTATTCAAACGACTCTACTCTACGATTCTACACGATTCTACGCGATTCTACGATTTGGATCGCGACTCTACCACGATTCTACCCGATTCCGATTCACAGTGCGATTTGGATCGACAGGCTGTCGTGGGTTCGTAGAATCGTAAGATTCTAAGAGTAGGATCGCGATTCTAACTACCTTGGTTCAGATTGGGTCGTTGCACCCAAGAAGCCACTAAGGAACAAAACTGTCTAGCAAAAGGGCACTCAACGAAGAGATGCATAGCCGTTTCTAGATTGTTTGTACACATAGGACACCAATGGTCATTCTGCATTTGGCGCCGAGACAGGACGTCTGCTGTTGGTAGTCGATGCTGGATAAGAATCCAAGCGAAGATTTTGCACTTTTGCGGCGCCCAGATGTTCCAGATAAGTTTTTGAAACAGAGCCTCCACCGCCCCCCAAGAACTGCACAACATAGGCCGATTTGGCTTAGTAGTCACCCGAGGCTGTCCATTTCCAAGAAATATCATCCCTATGTTGAGAAAGTGTGACCTGCCTTATCATGGAGTAAATTTTGACGAAGTTCGGCAGAAGATGTATGGTAATTCGTCTTCTCAGGTCAGCTACCCATTTTTGTCCGAGCATTGCGTCCGTGCATCGAACGATTTTTCTTGCCGCATACGGAATAATCCCGCGCCCGATTCGGTGAGTGGCCTTGTGCCTAACCACTTGTCTTTCCAGAAATTTGCCTTGTCACCGTTGCCGATACTTATCGTTGTAGATGCCCGGAACAAAGCCTGGTTCGTCTCTGTTATCGGCAATGGCATCCCATCCCATTGCTTCTCAGGCACTTTCCATTGATACCAAAGCCATCGTAGCCGTAGAGCACGACTAAATGGCTGTAGGGCCAAAACCCCAAGCCCGCCGAACCTCTTTGGCCGACACACCTTACTCCAATTAACCCAACATTTCCCGCCAAAGCAAGTGTCTTCTCCAGTCCAAAACTAAGCTCTTCGCCGCTTGTCTATTTGCTTAATAACCCAAGCCGAAAGTTCTGTCGCTGTCAAATGGTATGTTGGTATGGAAGAAATAACAGCATTGAGCACGACTAGCCTCCCTGCACGGGATAGCATGTTCTTCTTATATCCACTTAATCTAGCTTGTACCTTATCCAAAAAGAGGTTGGAACTGAAGCTTCCCTGGCTTGCGGCATGATAGTGGTAGGCCAAGATAGCTACACAGTAGCTGCAAGTGTGTAGCCGGAAAGTGTTCCAGGATGTCATCTAGATGGAGCGTGACATTGGATCGGTATGATGTCACTTTTGGAGATGTTTATGATAAGCCCCGTTATTTCGCCAAAAATCGTAAAATCTCTTTCAAACTGTCAATGTCTTCCTTGGTTGGTGACAGGAAGATCATTGCATCTTTAGCATACAAGGACAATCTTGCTTTCACTGATCTTCCATCAAGTGGCGTTAACCAACTGTGCTCATCCGCCCTTTCCATAATACAATGCAGGGTGTCAATTGCCAAGATAAATAAGTAAGGTGGCAGGCAATCCCCCTGCCGCACCCCACACTGGTGCCTTATGCTAGGACCCTGAATGCCATTGAGCACAATCTTCGAAGTTGAGGTGCCAAGTAGCATCTCAATCCATGCCTTCCAACGACTGCCAAAACCCCTACAATGCAGCATGTCCAACATATAGGGTCAAGAGACATAGTCAAAAGCCTTTGCAATATCCAATTTTAGCAAGAACATTGGAGTCCTAGACCGGTGGAAGCTCCTGGCAATGTTTTGTACGTAGAGAAAGTTATCTTGAATAGTCCGCTTCTTTATGAAAGCGCTTTGACTAGCGGAGACTAGGGTATCCATGTATTTCGAGAGCCTGATGGACAGCATTTTCAAAAGAATCTTGACTATGCTGTGGAAGATAACTATGTGGTAGAATATTGCATTGAAAGGGTTAACAACTGAGAGAGAGCAATCAAGAATTGAGCTTGTTGTTGGAGATTAAAGTAGAAAAGCTGTGGTGGTGAGACGAGATAGAAGACAAACGGTTCGATGGACACCCGATATGTGAGGGAAAATAAGTTCAAGATAGGTCACTCATGATGCAATTGGATGTGTATACGAATTCTAACAAAAAAATTTTTTTGAAATTCAGAATAAAAAAATAAAATAAAATTAGCATTTTGATTTTGATACAAATTCTAAAGCAAAATCCCTAAATAACTATAATTTTGGAATAAAAATTAAAGAAAAAAAATTAGCAATTGGATTTGTATACGAATTCCAACAAAAATAATAATTGAAATTCGGAATAAAAAAGAAAAGAAAATTTGCGATTTGATTTCCGTATGAATTGCAAAGTAGAAATATCTAAATAACTAAAATTCGAAATGAATTAAATAAAATTAGGAATTTTATTTGTATACAAGCTCCAATAAATATAACTAAAATTTTGAATAAAATTAAAATATATAACACGGATAGCACCATTGGTGTTGGAGGATATCACAAAAAAGTGCAATGTCGTCAATTTGTCTTGCAAGAATACATTGATCCACATGGAAGCGAAGAGCCGCGGCGACGATGGCGGAGACGAGAACAATGTCGTGCTATTCATCGGAGCTGTTAAAGTGAAATACCAGAGGCGAAGGAGCCGAGGACCGCAACATGAGTGGTGAGCGTCGGCGTTGTCGAAGAAGTCAATTGCCAATTACGTTCCTCAAGTTGTATTTTCCTTTAACCTTCTATTGTCATTTCTAATTTTTATGATGTGTTAAAAATCTAAATAACCTACAAGATCCGTAAATATATTATCACATCTAAGTTATGTAATTTAATATTACAAACTTTGAAACAAATCGGGTACATTCCTAAAGAAACTTCTCCGTGCCTGAGAAATTTCTGGTCTCTTCGATCATTTAAATGAGTTTATGCCACTTCAATTTTTTTGTCACCCACCCACAAATTAAAGAAAGCTAAAAATGCATGATCGCCCGACCCTTCCTGTACTGCCCAATCAGCCTGGTGTCACTTACAAGCTAGGCTGATGTATATATGTACCCATGTAGAGCTTGAGCCCAACGATACTCGGCAACATATCTGGTGCACATATGAACATGGGGCATCCGGGCGCTCCATCGTGAATCCAGCGGCCAGGTTCGACCCTCCCTCTCACCCGCCGCCAGGTTCGCCGTCGCCCCTGCCTCGGCGCCGAGAAGCCAGTCGCCGCCGCTGCGCCGGCCCTTGCATGGCCACTGGAGGGGCCGTGCACTTGCCCTGGTTCTCCTCTTCACCAACTGGAACCCATTGCCTGCGCCTCGCCCCTCCATCGCCTGCCCGACTGCGCCGAGCGTGCGCAAATTCACTGCTTCAGATGCATGCTTCTGATGTAGCAGAGAGCAGCATGTAGCAACATCTTGTAATTCAGATAGTTTTGTAATCTGCAATACTAGACTGAAGAGTGGATTCGAAATGCTTGACGAAATTCTGTACTGAATTTGTATTCAGAATTCTGTATTGAATTTGTAATCAAAATTCTGTACTGAATTTGTATTCAAAATTCTATACTAAAACACTGTTTGAATTCTGTTTTGAATTTATTTTCGAAAATCTATACTGAAATGTTGTCTGGATTGTGGATTCGAAATGTTGTACTGTACTGAAATGCTGGACTGCAATGATGTACTAAATGTGTTTGTGAATCATCAGTATTGGATATATTCTGTGTTTGTGAACCAAGACATGTACTCCTGGTGAGCAGCAGCTAGTAGCATCTTGAGGTGTATAGAGATCAAGATGTATGCTTCTGGTGTTTGTGATTGGTAGCAGTGAGCAGCTAGCTTGTAAAACTGATGTTAGCTGGTTGTATACTAGAACTTCTTCAAAGCCAGAAATGGCATACCAGAACAAACTTTGCAAAACTCGGTTCTGGTGCAGCATAGTGAGATTCTAATAGGATCATGCAGGTCCTGTCAAAGATCAGTATAGCAAATGTTGTATACATCAAGTTAATTTGCATGGTTCTGGTGCCATTTCAAATCAGGTTGAAGATATGCAAAGCAATTCCTGATACTGTAGCATTACCTTATATAATGGATTCTTGTATATCATATAATGGTTTTGATTGCATACATCAAGAAAATTTGCATGGTTCTGATTGCACACATCAAGAAAGAGTAGTCTACAAATAACAATACTTGAGTACAAATTCAAACAAAGGAGCACTTGTCTAACATAAACTAATACAGTGCCCACATCAACCAAGAAAGAGTAGTATGCAAATAACTAGCCTCCATGACTCCGGTCTGATTACAACATCTAACATAAACCAAGAATTTCGTCAAGCATTTCGAATCCACTCTTCAGTCCAGCATTGCAGATTACAAAATTGTCTGAATTACAAGATGTTGCACATGCTGCTCTCTGCTACATCAGAAGCATGCATCAGAAGCAGTGAATTTGCACAAGCTCGGCGCGGTCGAGTGGGCGACGGAGGGGCGAGGCGCAGGCAATGGGTTCTAGTTGGCGAAGAGGAGAACCAAGGCAGGTGCACGGCCCCTCCAGCGGCCATGCAGGGGGCGGCGACTGGCTTCTCGACGCCGGGGCAGGGGCAGGTGCAGGTGCACGGCGCAGGGGCAGCGAACCCTAGCGCGCTTGGCGCCGTTGCGAAAGAGGATTGGGGATCGGGGTGAGGACCGAGTGGGGTCAGGGGAAAGAGGGCGGCCAGGGGGGGTCGCAAAGTGGCGGCGGGTGGGTCAATCCTAGCCGCTGGATTCACGATGGAGCGCTCGGATGCCCCATGTCCATATGTGCATGAATGGAAGCATGTCCACCAGATATGTTGCCATGATACTCTAGCCTATATTGACCCTCCCTCCCACCCGCCGCCACTTTTGGACCCCCCCTCCCCCGCTGAACTAATGGTGGCGGAGCCAAACTTAAAACCTATGGGGTCTTAAAAAATGGGTTCCAGTTGGCAAAGAGGAGAACCAGGGCAGGTGCACGGCCCCTCCAGCGGCTATGTAGGGGCCGGCGCAGAGGATTCGCAGGGTTGATGACTGCCTTCTCGGCGCCGGGGTAGGGGCAGGTGCACGGCGCAGGGGCGGCGAACCCTAGCGCGCTTGGCATCGTTGCGAAAGAGGATTGGGGATCTGGGTGAAGACCGAGTGGGGTCAGGGGAAAGAGGAAAGAGGGCGGGGGGTTTCACAAAGTGGCAGCGAGTGGGAGGGAGGGTCGATCATGGCCGCTGGATTCACGATGGAGCGCCCGAATGCTCCATGTCCATATGTGCACGAATGGAAGCATGTCCATCAGATATGTTGTACTAAAAAAAATGCGGAGTCTATTCCTCTAGAATATATTGTATTTTAGGTGTTTTAGTAATTTTTATGATCTCTTATGTATGTAGTTTTTTTTCTTGAAAAAAATTATGTGGACCCCACATGAGATGAGCCAGTGAACTGAGCAAATGAAATCCATTTAGCACCCAAATTATTCCTCCATCCTATCATTGCCTTTGCCTGATTGCCTCTCATCTATCCCGCCATATCGCGATGTCCACATGCCATCTCCCAATTGGTTGTGCCGCTCTCTTAAGGCTCCACTTTACATGTCAGCAAAGCATACACAGGTGGCATGCTAAGACATAAACGAGTTACCCAATCAGAGGATCGCAAGAGATAGGCCCATCCACGCAACGCCCTAGCGGCGGGTAATGCGCTCACCATTTCCCGCTACTATTTAAACTCCACTCGAGCTCCCTACTCCCCCACCACCACAGCCTACACACCTCACAAGCTCGAGACAGAGTAACCAAGTCTCCCCCGTTCTCTGCAATGGCAGCGTCCACCATGGCACTCTCCTCCCCGGTTCTCGCCGGTAAGCCGGCCAAGATGGCCTCCTCCAATGTGTTCGGCGAGGGCCGCATCACGATGCGCAAGACGGCCGCCAAGCCCAAGCCCGCCGCGTCCGGCAGCCCGTGGTACGGCTCCGACCGCGTCCTCTACCTCGGCCCTCTGTCCGGCGAGCCGCCGTCCTACCTCACCGGCGAGTTCGCCGGGGACTACGGCTGGGACACCGCGGGGCTCTCGGCCGACCCCGAGACGTTCGCCAAGAACAGGGAGCTGGAGGTGATCCACTGCCGGTGGGCCATGCTCGGCGCGCTCGGGTGCGTGTTCCCGGAGCTCCTCGCCCGCAACGGCGTCAAGTTCGGCGAGGCCGTCTGGTTCAAGGCGGGCTCCCAGATCTTCAGCGAGGGCGGGCTGGACTACCTCGGCAACCCCAGCCTCATCCACGCGCAGAGCATCCTCGCCATCTGGGCCTGCCAGGTCGTGCTCATGGGCGCCGTCGAGGGGTACCGCATCGCCGGCGGCCCGCTTGGTGAGGTCGTCGACCCACTCTACCCCGGCGGCAGCTTCGACCCCCTCGGCCTAGCCGACGACCCCGAGGCATTCGCGGAGCTCAAGGTGAAGGAGATCAAGAACGGCCGGCTCGCCATGTTCTCCATGTTCGGCTTCTTCGTCCAGGCCATCGTCACCGGCAAGGGGCCCCTCGAGAACCTGGCCGACCACCTCGCCGACCCCGTCAACAACAACGCCTGGGCGTACGCCACCAACTTCGTCCCCGGCAAGTGATCGATCGGTTGCGAGGTTTTGAGGCGATGCCCGTCGACGCTGTGCGACTTGGAATGCAGTGCGTTGAGTATGGGACAGACAGGCTGTGGTGAAGCAAAGCGCTGCGCCGTGTTTTCTTCTGCCCCCTATATTTGTTCATTCAGATTGTTTCATGTAATAGTATTTGATTGGTTGATGAAACAAGACTGATTTGTAAACTTGCATGCGATCGCTCTAAAGCATTCTGTTTGGAACGAATCATTCATTGCAGTGCTTGATGCAACGGAAGACGAATGAATTCGTTTTGGACTTAAACGAACAAATTAATGACCTAAAAAGAAAGAAAAACATAATGTTGAAGAGAAGGAAATATGAAGAGTGAGTTCAATATCCAAACATTGATCTTAGACAAACCCTTACTCCACCATACAATTGATTACACAAATCATTTGCGACAATGTTATTGTACAATGCAAATGATGGTATCCATTGGCCAGATTCATTTCAAGCTTGCTCTCCCACAAGAACTTACGGGTTGATGGAAATTTGACAGGGGGATAATAGGGTATAAATTATAATCACTCATCCCCATTCAACAGGAGGGTCCAGAACCAGTTCTTTGCAACAAAAGCACCATGGGAAATCTCGATTTCCTGATTATGTTCTTTCTCAGTTCTGTTGGGAATGGCAACAGTAAGGATCACCATGTGTATAACGAAGGGATGATGAATGCCATCAAATAAATATAATTCTGCACCGGATGTTTAATTCGGAGCTGATGAAACCATGCGCTGCGTCTGGAAGAAATCAAGCTCGTGAAGGCATCGGGAAATAGTCTATGTTTGAGCTGCTGCCCTTGCCTGAGCAACAGCACTCTGATAAAGGTTTTCGTACTGTGAAGCTGGAGAATCCCAGCTGAAATCTATCTGCATGTCCTTCTGGACTAATTGTTTCCAGACCATAGGTTTTCTATTGTAGTAGCTGAATGCTCTTTCCAACGAACTGCTTAGATCCTATTAAAATGGGCAACCCACATGAGTTCTGTCCACAAATCACAAAATTCATTTGAAAGTACATATAGATATAAAATCCACCTGCTCATCAGCCCTAGCAAATGTAAATCCATTCCGGAGCTCCACAGGTACTGTTTCGTCGTCGAAATCAAAAACACTGATACAAGTAATAAACAGCAGATATATGATATTATACTATGTAGAGGCAATATTTGGAGGATTAATCAAATGTTCACCTGTCACTCAACCCACCGGATTTTCGAACAATTGGCACGGAACCATATCTCATGGCTATCATCTGGTTGGTAAAAACTTGTCAGACTCGGGCATAAAAGGGCAACTTACACACCAACTATCAAAATTGACTACTGAAAAGTGAGGCAAGTTCCATAGAAGAAAATGTTAGTACAGCACAGGCATGTCACGATTATATGGACATTGGATAGAGAGCCCTTTAGTTCACGCCGTGGGAGAAGAGCTCACAAATGCCAAGTGAACCCAATTGAACCATGTGGGACACACGGGCACACCATCAGCCATGCTAGGCTTTATTTGGCTACTAATTGGAAAGTTCGCAACTCATATGTTAAAGCTAAAGATAGGTCACCTGAGTAAGCCCACAAGGCTCAAACATTGATGGAATGATGAACATGTCAGATGCCGCATAAATACAATGAGACAAAGCTTCATCATATTTCAGAACTAGCCGAATATTTTTATTTTCCTGGAAATGGTCCGCAACACCCTCAAATTCCCTCTGTGAAATAAATGCAGAGTGGATGAGTTCACAGTTGCAAGATCAGCCAATAACTACCACAAATAAAGGAGATACACCAGACAATAGAATCGGGCCATTTCCATGGCAAGTCAAGTATTCATGAGGTAAAAAGTGAGCTCATGTTGTAAGTCATACAAAATAAACCGAGACATACTCAGGTAACTCAGCGAGAAGTAGACAGACCTGAATATGTGGGACTGGACTTGAACCAAGGAGCACAAACTGTCCTCCTAAATCAGCTGTTTTGTATATTGCATGCCTGATAAGATGTAGACCCTTCTGAGGAACTAGCCTTGTAATGCAGCAAACCTGCTTCAGAAAACTTTCGTTATGTACTTACGTATATCAATACTTTCGAAGAGTGATGAAAAAAAATGAGTATCAGAGCTGAACATAGGCTATGCAGCTAATTTATTTCAGACTAGACGAGGCCATGCTCCAAAAAAACAAAAGAAAAGAAAGGAAGAAGACAGCTAATGTAAACTAGATACCAATAGGAAATCAAAATAAGACAGTTCAAAGTTCACACTCAAATACCAGGATGTTCTATAAAAACAAAGATTTATGGCAGGACTACATGGTGTTCATGAAAGCTTTGCTCGATGGTATCATGTCCTCAAAAAACTTGTTAGAAAAAGGTTAAACAAATCAAGGTGATTCTTCTTCCTCCATTTCAAGGTGCATCTTCTTCCTTCCGTTCTATCAGGCATAATTTTCTACTGTTCATTGTTTTTTTAGGAAAAAGTCCATTCTACTCCCTCAAGTATCGACATACGGACACCTAACCCCTGAACTAAAAAATCGACCCTTTGACACCCGTAAGTTGCAAAACCGGACAACCTACCCCCTCCGACTGTTTCATGAGGTGGTATTGCTGATGTGGCGTCCGGGTGGCCCGGTTTTGCCAGGCTGGCTAGGTGAGCTAGCTTCTTTGGCACTTAGGCCCACCTGTAAGTGAGCCCCTAACAATTAGAGCCTTTTCTCTCTCCTTTATCCATTCACTCGGCCGACACAGCTTCCTCCCGGCTCATTCTTTTTGCTGCTTCTTCCTCTCTCTTTTCCTCCATTGCTTCTCTCTCGCCACTTCTTCCCTGGCCGGTTCCTCATGGTGCCTACTCCTCCTCCCTCCGGCCCGCTCTCCATCCCGCCCGACGCAGCTCCCCATCCTGCCCGGGCACTGCCTCCCCATCCCGCTCGACGCCGCCTCCCCATCCCATCCCGCCTGGGCGCCGCGGGATCCAACGCTCATGGGGGTGCCGCAGAGGTCGTCGACCTTGGATTGGTCCTCCTCGGTGGGGCGGAGGCGCTCCTGCGACGCGACAAACTCTTCCTCCAGAGGAGGTAGTCCTTGACGCGCTCGAGCTTGAGGAGGCGGAGGCGGCACTTGGAGAGTGGCACGACGGTGGGGAGGCGCGCGGCCGCCTCGGGGCCCTTTTGCTTGCGCTGCTTGCGGCCGACGCGGGAGTGCGCGGCGTGCGGCTCGAACTTGCGGTCCTTCTTGTCGCCGTCGCTGCCAGGCTTGTGGTCGCCGCCCTGCTTGCCCATGCTGCCCGATGTGCCCTGCCCCATGGTAGCCGCCGCTGGTTCGAGGGTCGAGGGATTTTTTTCTTTCTTTCTGGTGGATCGAGACGGCGGCGAGAAGAAAAGGAAAAGGGAAACGAGCTTGGAATTGGATGGCGCTGCAGCGCTTTCCTCCCCCCCTTCCTTTTTCCGTCTTCAATCAACTTACTCTGCAACCGAATGGGGGAGGTGGAGCACAGCTCCGGGAGAATTCCAGGCGACGAAGGTAGCGCCACCGAAGCGGACCTCGACCAAAGGTGAACAGGCGCGAACGGCGCATCCTGATGCTGGCGATTTGTGCAGCTTCACCTCCCTCAACGCGTGGGATCGAGTCGCCAGCCTCGGATTCGGCGGCTGAGCCATGCCATGGCCACGGGCGCAGCCATGCACGGGCGGGCGCGAGCCAAGAGACGCGCAAGCCAAGGAGGCGACACATGGGAGCAAGCTAGGGAGGAGCGGGCCGAAGGCGACGTAGGCGCAGGCGTCGGCGGCGCCGGAGGAGATGCAACTAGGGAGCAAACTCCAATGGGAGAAAAATGGAGAAATGGGAGAGGAAGGAGACGAGGACGAGAAGAAACGGAGAAGGCACCACTCGGCTGGAGGAAATGAGAGGAGAAAGAAAGCAAGGAATGGACTTAGGGGAGAAACGCCACATCAGCTCCCCTTCTGGCGAAACCAGGCCACCCGGATGCCACATCAGCAATACCATCACACGAAACAGCCGGAGAGGGTAGGTTGTCCGGTTTTGTAACTTAGGGGTGTCAAAGGCCGATTTTTTAGTTCAGAGGGTTAGGTGTCCGCATATCGATACTTGAGGAGGTAGAATGGACTTCTTCCTTTTTTTTTAAAAAAAAAAGGCCCTACTGTTCAGATAAAGTCTCACTTGTTGTACTTGGGTGTTTCTCTTGCCGTCTTCCTTTTTTTCAAGCTAAAAAATGTATTATGCACCATGCAGTTCTTTCTTGTTCAAGTACAAATTTAAGATAGACATCCAAACGACCGGCAGAAATGTAGGCTTTATAAAAGATCATATTATATAGTACATAAACATGAAACCATGTTAAAAGCAATCCAATTCCTGCCCATGTGTCGAGCATTCCTTTGAATCACCTCAGCTCCAATAAGATGATAAGAATTCATATATGCCAACTAGACGAGTTTGATATACGTATTTTTCACTAAATACAGTTCTTCATTGTTTAGGATGATAGTTCTTTCTTGTTTAAGTAACAATTTAGGATAGACACCCTTGAAATTTTTTTGATATACCAACTAGGATGTATACACACAGCTCCTTCGGCCAAGAATACAAGGTGCAATCATAAACAACAAGTTATTTGTTTTCAATATATAAAATAGCAAGATGCAAACTTTAAGTTGTGGAATCATTTAATCAATGAAGATGCCTGAAATCCTACTCACAATGCAATGCGTTGATTCCATGAAAAAGGCTACAAAAGATAGTAATAAGTAGTTGAGATGGGAGTAGAATTGAAAATCCATACCAGTGGTTGAGAAGCATCCGCAGAGTACAGCCCTAACTGCTGCCTGAGAACTGCTTTATTTGCTGCTTTCCCCTGAAGATCATTAGCACTATAGTGTACCTTAAGAAATCTGTCCGTGGAAGGGTTCCATGTTTCTATGTCAATTCCATTAAGTATTCCAACAAATTTCCTGGAATGTATTCTAAGTGTATCTTGGAGCCCACGACCACCCTAGGCAGTAACCAAAAAAAAAAACCATTAGTACGCGAAGGGCAACTCACATAGTAGAATCAGACTCCTGAATAAAGTAGTAAGTAAAATTGCCTGGACAATGCTTAGACCCAGTACAAATGTGCGTAACAATGTCAGATCTACAAGACCAAAACTAAAGGCTCTTCAAATCTCATTCAACTCTGTCATATGTTATGACTAGCAAGCATCTTTTACTCTGCAGCGTCGGTCAATAGAAGAAAAGCATGGACACTTAATGAAGACGATTACTACTAATGGACTAAGAACTGACTTTCAATAAAAATATGATTAATTTTCACATGTTGTTTTGCCTCCAACAGGAATGGATTTTTCAAAGAAATAAATTGTCCATAGAATCACTCTACATTTAAATAGTAATTTCCATAACAAAATTTAAATACTATTTTTGAAGATATTGATCATGTATCCATGGACGGACGGACGAAAATCAGGCAGACAACATTTAAGCATGTGAAGTAGATAGTGCATTCGTGATATAGATGCTTCCAAAGAAAGGGTGGCTAATATTACCTCTGAGCGCACCTCCAAAGCATATGTTGGTGATACAGTTGTCACAATGTTGGAATATACAATTCCGCCCTGAAAGCAGGAAGAATAAAACAGCAGCATTGAAAATCATGACTTTTAAGTTCACATTCCAAATTTGTTGCTACATATTTTCTTATTTCTAATTACCTTGGCAACATTTATTCTACCATGTGCATTGTCCTGCATCCTGTCTGGTCTATCCAAGCGCTCAACATCAAGGCCGCAATACGATAAATCAGGAGTAGGTGCTGTTCCTTGATATTCAAAGTTGTGGCAAGTGAAACAAATTCTAGCTGAGTTGAAGCCTCGAGTTGCATATATATCCCAATATAGAGGCGCCTGTGATGTCAAAGTAAGGTCAACATTTTTTTAAGCATAGTTAGTAAATGAACCAAGATTTTTTTTCTCTTTCCAGAAGTCAATAAACCAGCAAAGCAAAATGAATTTTAGTTCTTACAACAAATGCAGTCTGCCAGTCATGGCAGTGGATTATGTCAATTTTCTTTCCAGATTGGTAAAGTAGTTCCAACGCTGCACGGCTAAAGTACGAATAACGTTTAAAATCATCATGCTCTCCATAGTATTGGGCCCTCCAGAAGAATTTTGATGGATGCTGTGGTTCAATAAAATAGACTGGAAGACCTGTGTATAGGAATTTCAGTTAGCAAAACATTTGTGGACTACAATTTCTATAAGGTCCAATAGAGTTGCTTCGAACCTTCAACAGTTCCTGTCCAAACGTTGTTGTTGAATAGATTACCCTCAAAATAGGATTGTACCACAACATCTAAAACCTGCAGGATCACCAAGTATATATATTTTTTCACCCCAGACAAAAGATGCAAAACCTACTAAGAGCATGGGTAACCAACAAGCACAAACCTTAAGATTGTTAATACGGTCATGTTGCATGCAATCATATTTGGGAAGAATAATCTCTACTAGATGTCCCTTTTTCTGAAGTGCTTTGCCAAGACCAGCAACTACGTCTGCTAGACCACCAACCTGAAGAACCATGTTGTTAAGCAAAATGAAACAAGATCGTAGCATCAAAATGTTGGGCAATACTTCAAATCCAAGAAGCACAGAAGAAGATAAGTACAAAACAATTGCAACAGTATTCCTATTTCAGCAGCTGCCCTCATTTCAGCTTCCAGTCAAAATGTGCTCTACCTGAGATCATCTAATTTGAATTATAAACATGAAGCTGACCAACAGACCATTCTTTACAGCCATTCAAGCTTCTCCATAACTAACATTAAGACTATGAGCAATCACAAACAGAAACATGATGTCCATGTTTCATCTTCTTCAACTGAACTAAAAAATTCATCTTGTTAATATTTTAAGAAAGACAATCTTAACAGATTGAACAACAGTAAGCAAGAACTCAGGAATCAAATTCATGCAGCTGATACTGAAGATGAACTCTTATATTTATTAGGCCAATCACCATTAAAAAAAACAAAGTAGAGATGTTTTTTAGAAACCACCCTGTAACTCGTTTTGCACCAACACCTTCCCAAAACTTATTTACATCCTCAGTTTACCCCCAAGTTTTCATTGAATTGCAAATGTAAATACCTAATAGTTATGTGATATGCATATTTTTTAGATTGTGTGCACAGTGTATTAGATCATATGGGGACTTAGGGTGCGTTTGATTGGTGGAATGAGGTTGAATGAGATGGGATGGTACAGGTAGGATGAGATGATTCAAGTATGGTGTTTGGTTGGTGGGATAGGATGATATATGATTTTGTTTGGTTGGTAGGATAGGATGGTCCCGGATGGTTCAAGATGGTGTTTGGTTGGTGGGATAGGATGATACATGAATAATATTTTTTGCAGTAAAATATGCCAAAAGTGGTTTTGTTTTGTTGATTAAATGACAAGGAACACAACGGTTCAATCGGATCGCAAATCGGATACTCGGTTTAGAAAATATAGTAATTTGAAGCTCGTAAATCATGCCTTTTTTTCCGTACGCGTCTTGGAATTCGAGTGAACGGTGTGGTTCGGGATTTTTTCCCGAACGGGATGATACAGCATAAACATGGAATATTCCCATTTCTTGAATCATCTCATCCCGAACGGTTTGGTTCTATTCAACCAACCAAACACCTGAACGAGCTCATTTCCCGTACTGGACGGTTCAGGACCAAATGATTCGACGAACCAAACGCACCCTTAAAGACTAAAGTCACATGACACAAAGGCTCCACTAATAATCCAGGAGCTCTAAATAATACAACATGTGCTCCAATGTCATTGGACTTAAGTTCCCTTTTGATCTACTTCTATGTGAGCATGAAATTAAACACCTCACAATGCTATTTTGTTCAAACTTAATTAGACTTCACTTAAAAGGGTCACATGCGAATAGCAGTCGGATTTGAAAGTTAACCAATCCAAATGAATTATAAGGGAATTTTCTATAAATTTTTTTTATTTCTGAGGGTGGTCTTGTAAATTTTCCCCTTCAGTTATGGATTGCAAGTTCCTAACAACTAGGGGAAATTTTATACATACCCCTTGTAAAAAGGAAACACCACAAATACCATTGCTAAACAATAGTGTGCAGTAGTCCTCATAAAAGAAGGTTTTTATGAGGGCAAGGCTACAAATTTTCCAAAAGGACCAAAGCTACATATATTTTTCTTCAACACATAACTTATGAAAAAGATGATATATTGTGCATTAAGACCGGATGATACACCAATGCAATCAAATGTGTTTGATGGAAGTGTGAACTGATGTCCAGGATCACCTTTGCCACAGGAGCCATCTCTGCTGCTACGTGGACAATGTGCAAGCCAGAACTGCATTGATTGGTAATATATTAGCATATTTTACAAAAACAAAAGAATTCAGATAAGTTTTTTTCTAATTTGCAATTTAAACCAATTAACACTTTTTATGTGATTCATGAGATAAATTTTTTACCTGTTTCCTGATAACGTTAGCTTTAGGAAATTTTCCATAACATCACTCTCTTTCATACCCCTGCAAGCATAGTAGGCTTTACAAATACGATCATCTCTTTTCCATGACATTTCTCTCAGCATATTTGCATCAGTGTAGGATATTTTTCGCTCAAGGAACCAGCCATCGATCATGAGCAGGACATGACTCCAGAACTCTGATGGCACATCATTTGTAGAATGCTCCACTGATAGCCTCTCACTTTCCTCTGTTAGTTTGCCAAGGATCTCCTGAAATTCCTCAATTAACTGCCGATACAATTGAATTTGATTGTTTGTTTCTTGATGGCATGCTTGGAGGTGATCTCTTGCTGCTTTTAACTTCTGTTGCAAAAGTTTAACAATGTATGGAGAAAACCCAGATGTTTGCCCTTCTGCTAGTGAGGCTTCTAGTTTATTAACCTTGTCATGAAGATCATGATTCTGATCCAACAATGCAGCAGCCTGGTCTATATGATTTGCCAAACACCCAAGCATGCCTTGCAAATTTGCTACCTTCTCCATCCAAACATCATATTGCATAGGAGCAAGTTTCCAGATATCAGTTTCAGAAATTATAAATCTAGACTCCAGCTCCCTAACGGTAGCATCTAACAGCGCTCGTTCTTTCTCCAATTTGAATAGGCACTCCTCTGTCTCAGAAAGCTCAACAAGCTTTGTTTTAAGAAATTGTGCATCAGCCTTAAGTAGCATATTCTCTTCTTTTAGAACATTGAGCTCCATAGCAAAAGGGGACTCACACAGATGTGCAGGACTTCCTCCAAATAAAGCACTTTCCAATGACATTTCTTTTGTAAATTTCTCCATATGATCACCAAGGATCTCTGTATTTATGTTTCCTTCAGTTGCAAGTGTTTTTGACAACTTCATCTCTAGAATGCTAACCTCTTTTTGCAAAGCTTCCTTTTCAGTAAGAATTTTGTCGACTTCTTCAATTGCCCGAAGACGAGCTTGATTTAGGAGCAGAATATCTAACCATGTAAGATGCAAAAAAAATACCTATTACATTTCTACGCCTTTTTTTATCATATATCATACATAAATGTATGAATAAACTTGAAAGGAAAGCATCTCCTACTCTTTTCCATGTTTTGCATCATTCCCCCTAAATCTTCCAGTCTAAAGCCCAATTTGAAATTTCCATCCTCATATTTCTGTGTAAATATGTTAGAGGAGAAATTCTTCAAAGTCGCAATAATAGCTGAAGGTGAGATGTTACATGGTTCAACCAGGTACAAGTTTCTCAAGCAAAGGAAAACAGCATTTGTAGTTCTTATGGACATGATTGGGAGATTTTTTTTAGGCGGTTATAACAGGCGCTACCATGCTAGTATGAGTGAAAAAGAACAACATGACAATGTTTTTAAAATTTGAGCAGCGCACTGGTTGCAGCATGCAAGACCTTTAACATACAAATTTCAATAACTCTACTAAATAAGGATGAATTTTATTTCCAATGCCATCAATATAAATGCAAATTCTAATAAAAAAAAAAGAGTAAAATGCCAATTGCAAAGCTGAAGTAAGAGGGAAATGCATCTAATTGTTGAGAATCAGGAAGTTTTATTAATATTCGCCCTAAGTCACTCTATAACGATGTTGCCCTCCCAGGAAGTTTGCAACAAACAAGTCTTAACATGTCATGAACCTTAGTTCATAACGGGGTAAACACCGCTAGGAAGAAGGCCGGACGGCGTCGGCTTGGTGGGATAAGGGATTAGACTATAGACTGGGATGATAGAACCTTGGGAGGGAGACTAGATTAATTAATCTTTCTTGGTTGATTGATAATGGATACATGTTACCCCTTTTATAGGGATGACTCGACTTGACCCTTAAGAAATAATCTCTAATGAAACCTATCTCTAACAATCCAATCCAATAATAACTTGCCTACCTAATAGATAGATTCCTAAATAATGAACTTTCCTAACAAGCGCGGGCGATACTGTTAAAATGTGAACGATGCCACGCGTGAAATGATGAGCTCCGAGCCCGCCCATGACAACTACTCCCCTCCTTTCGCGACAGCTCGTCCTCGAGCTGTGGTGGCGGCCATGGTTGAAGCCCTAAGAGGCCCCATGTTGACGACAGGTTGTGGCGCCGACAGAACATTGCATGGAAGATAGTCCGCAACGCTCCAATAGACATCGGCGGGTTGCGTGGAGAAGACAATCGTTGGTCACCGGCTTTCTTCCTCGGCGAGGCACCGTTTGTGCAATCACGATAGGAGGTCAACGCTCCAATAGACTCGTGGCAGGTCGATGGTCTGATCTGTCGCCATAACCATGGTAGCAGAAGTCGTGGGAAGGGATCGACTGCTCTGATACCAAGTTGTCATGAACCTTAGTTCATAACGGGGTAAACACCGCCAGGAAGAAGGCCGAACGACGTCGGCTTGGTGGGATAAGGGATTAGACTATAGACTGGGATGATAGAACCTTGAGAGGGAGACTAGATTAATTCATCTTTCTTGGTTGATTGATAATGGATACATGTTACCCCTTTTATAGGGATGACTCGACTTGACCCTTAAGAAATAATCTCTAAGGAAACCTATCTCTAACAATTCAATCCAATAATAACTTGCCTACCTAATAGATAGATTCCTAAATAATGAACTTTCCTAACAAGCGCGGGTGGTACTGTTCACACATGAACAGTACCCACCGCGTGAACAGTAGCCCGAGCCCGGCGCATGACATAACACAACTACACAAGGCATGAAAACGCTTCACTTAAAGTCCTAAAATCAATCCTTTTTTAGGATGATATTACATTAGTTCAAAACAGAACATTGCACTGGCTGTAAAAAATATGTATTATTAACTAGAAGTTTAGACTTTAGAACGTAGATCTCTCACATAAATGTTTTCTTTGTTCATTATACATTATTATTGATTCTGCAAGACTGCAATATGCTTCTACTTTCCCTTTTTGTAATTTTTTTTATAACATACTGCACCATAGGGTATATAATTCTGGCAAAATTCGACTAATATAACTGAATTCTTAAAAAAAACATCTAGGACATATTTAAATAGCACTATTATCAAGAACCAAAAATACCTCAAAAAAGGTGGACTCCATCTAGGATGTGTTATCAATATACAGCACTTTTATCACTCTTTATCATATGTTGATCTTGGATAAATAGTAAGCGTGAAAGTGTAAGTGAAACAGATACTCAGTAGCAGATTGGTTTTCAAGTAGCAATAATGAGTAACATAAACAAAAGTTCAGTGCCTTTGACCTATGAATGTAAAAGCGTCTCTCTTTTCATTGGCCACCTTATGCCTCATCAGATTATCTTTATTATCTGAATTTAAAAAACACATTTCTTCTAAAAAATTAGTCCTGCGTAGCAACCTAGACTAATTAAAGCATACGAAGCATTACCCTGCATGGGTATTGAAGTGCATGACATACCAAAAGACTCCCTACCTCTTGCTGTTCATTGACATTGGCAGCAACTGTTTCATCTCTCTGGTCAATTTCCCCACTGGTGCTGTTCTCACTGGATGTATTCTGCTGAGGAGGTTGCGTACAAGTCCTAGAGCTGGTATTTGGAATTTGGTCGTTTTCCTTGGTAGGAAGCAAGAGCTTTTTATTTGAAGAAGGCCTTTTTGGGGCAATGTTTTCCCCTCGCTGCCTCTTCTGCTGCGCACTACCAACACGAAGAAGCTGTCAGTCATGAGATTCAAGTGCAATGGTATTATGGCAATAAAATCACAAACTTTCATGAAAACTCTAACAAGTAAATCCCAACCAATCGGTCTGTAAATTCATTCACCACTTGGCAGAATACTAATAGCTGCTCGGTTTGTAAGAAATTTAAGACACTTCACTTTGTCAGGATGAATACTAGGGAGCATTCGTTTCATACGAATAGAGAGAGGGAGAAAAAGCGTGCTCATTTCGCACGAATGCTTGTCCAACGCGTATGTTTGCAAGCAACAACAGCGCGCAATCGCAAATGTGCTCATCAGCAATTCGTCGAACACGTCGCGGGCCCCCACCTAACGGCGTTCAGAGAGACCAGACACGCACCTGAGGCTGCGGGGGCGAGTGCTGCAAGAGACGATGAAGCGGCCGTGGGTTCTCGGCTCGCGGCGGCGGGACAGGAGGGCCGCGGCCGCCGCATTGGCTGCCGCCGCGCCGCAAGCCGCCATGGGAAGGTGGTGGGGCCTTTACTGGCTCCTAGAGGCTTGGAGAGGGCCCGGCCTGGGGTTTCGCGATTCGCGCCCGAGGCGCGAGGGTTTAAAGGAGCGGGAGGCGTGGACAGGACTGAATAGCGCGGCGCGCGACCCCGTGCGGCGGGCGCCGGCGGCGGGACAAAACGAACGAAACGGCTGAGACTGCGGCACTTTCGGCCCTTTTCCGGAGGCTGGTCACTTTGGTCAGGTCGGCAACGGCCAACGGGCAAGTCAGCGTGCAGTTGTGCACCTAGCTGACTTGTATGTTAAAACCAGCTCATGCACACTGATGTGTTGTTTTTGTGAGACCACGTACTGATGCTTCAGCTTGATTTTCTCATGAATTCATAAAATTTAGCTTGCATTTTTCATCTCGGCTTGAAATTACAAATTTCGGTAAAGAACTAAACGTTTATACACTTTTTGTAGTTTCCTATTGTGTACTAGCGCATATAAGTCTAATGGGCTAATCAAATAAATGTTGCCTTGTACATAGACACGGCCTCCAAAATATTATTAACAAGTCCAATAAATTTATAATATTATAAAAGTATTTTAATTGCATGGTGCTACTTAAGGTGTAGTTGGAATAGCACTGTCATGATGCGTGAACAGATGTGCACCTATTTGGACCGTCATTTGTGGCTCGGTGAACGAAGGGCGGACACGAGAATGCATCAAATCTTAGGATACACTAGACATGTTCTTCCTCTTCAAATCACGAAGCAAATACCTTGGTGATTTTTTTTTTGTTTCTCTTAATATACGTTGTGTTTTTTGTTGAATTTTTGCAGGATGCTTGATTGCATCATAAATTATCTAACTATTTTTTTTATGATCATTTTGCTTCGTGTTTTGAAAAGAATGCACCAAAATTTAGAATACACCGAAATGTTATATCGAAGGTTGTGCACAAACTCAACTCTGTTTGGTCTCTGCAGCTTGGTCGGCCTCATACTTTTCGTGTGTGCTAGACCGACTTGGCCCATGAAAGACGACCAAGCCTGTGGAGTGGGGGAAAATTATCTAGGGAGAGCCCTAGGTCCTCCCTCTCAAGGCTCTATCCCAGATCATGTCACTTGTCCAAAACACTAATCTTGAAGCAAACCCATCTTCTTCCCCTACCACTTCAACTCCTCTACACCAATGGGCGGGGAACCTGCGATGGTCAGCGCACCGGCGACGAAGGGGAAGTCAAGGAAGCCCATGGGCTCGCGGGGGGAGGTTGGTGCGGAGGGAGGCGTACAGGCTCGAGTGGGTGCCGCTAGCGCCAAGCTGCTCTGCCGTGGTGGGGTGAAGAATCTATGCCCTATTTTAGTGTTTTGGTAATTAATGACAACCGTCATTTGTCAACTAACATATTTGTTCAAGTGATTGAAATGGTTAGTTCCGGATAAACATAAAGAGCGCTCAAATATTGGATATCAAGATCTTCTAGCTCAAGACAAATGTATCTAGTTGAATAGGATATTTCCATAGTTTAACCAGTCTAGGTGTTTGAAGATTAAAAGACTGGATTGCTAGTGTAGGTAGCCATACTATGAAGAGGGATGAACAACTAGTAGCTTGATAGCAAAGTGTGCCGCAAGGCTCAAACTCACTTGGTTGCATCTTTGACTCAATGTTTTTATGTCCCTTACTTCTTGTCTGGATTGATCGCAGTTGGACATCCAGACTGACCGGATATCCGGATCGTCAAAGTAGTCAGCTTTTTCTAGAAGAGCTCCTTTTTCGCAATTTTGCTGGTCGGACTGACCACAAGAAAAATCACGGACTGGCCGGACCCCCGGTATGAGTTAGACAGTCAGCTATTTCCAAATAGACTCTTTTTGGCTTTATTCCTTCTCTATTATGTTATCTGGACTGACCGCGGTTGGAGGGCGGACTGACTGAACCTCTCGTTCCTTGCGGTCAGCTTTTTCCATAGAAGGGTGTTTTGCGACTTAATATTGATTTTCTTCACGCCGAACTAACCGCAGTGCTTTCATCGATCAAACCAGAACCCTGGTTTGACCGGCACAATCAGCTTTTTTCAGTAGCGATTCTTTTCTATTCTGGGATCTTTTGAACTCGGTCTGACTGGACCATGAGTGGGTGGAATGACCAGACCTGGAGTAGCAGATATATTCTGTAGTAATGATTACTGTAGAGTTTACCGTTATACTGTAGTCCAGTCTGACCGGCCCTATGCCTGCGGTCAGATCGGCCGTGCCAATTTTGCACAGTCTCCTGTGCCAACGGCTAGTGGAGAGGTTTGAGGCTGTTGTGGTTTTTTTGGGAATAATTGTGTGTATCCCATAGAATCCCACACCCTTTATTTATAGACTCAAAGTTAAATTCGACTCTAATACAACTAGTTATTTAAATACTAATACTAAATCACCAACACTCCCCCTCAAGATGGGCCGAAGATATCAATCATGCCCATCTTGTTACATATTGTAGCACCCTCACTAGGACCTAACCCTTTAGTGAAACAGCCAGACCAACTATTCACCAGACTTGATATACTTCAACTTCAATATGATGCTATCGAGCTTTTCCTTGATGAAAAACTATTAATCTCAACATGCTTGGTACGATCATTTTGAACTGGGTTGTTAGCAATATTAATTATAGATTTATTGTCATGGTGCAACACCAAGAGATTATTCCTTCATACCCGAAGCTCGGACAATAAACCCTTCATCCATATCATTTCACTCACACTCAACGTTATTGCTCTGTACTTTGCCTCTAGAGTAGATCGAGCCGTAACCTCCTATTTTCTTGCTCCTCTATGACACAAGGTTACCTCCCACAAAGATGCAATATCCAGAGGTAGACCTCCTATCATTCACACTACTTGCCCAATCAGCATCGCAATACCCTTCCACATTTAGGTGTTGATTCTTCCTAAACCAAAGGCCTTTCCTAGGGCTACTCTTCAAATATCGCTGAATTCGATAGATAACATCCATGTGTCCTGTTCTGGGATCATGCATATATCGACTAACTAAACTTATTGCATGTGAAATATCAAGCCTTGTATGGCACAAATAGATGAGACGCTAAACAAGCCTTTGATAAGCTTCCAAGTCAACTGGATCTCCCGACTCAGCACATGGCTTATGATTCCTATCAATAGGTGAAGCAATAGGGCGACACCCAAGCATACCTGTTTCTGACAGTAGATCAAGGACAAACTTCCTCTGGGAGAGAACTATACCCTTTGAAGAACAGGCAATCTCGATCCCAAGAAAGTATCGAAAAGCTCCAAGATATTTCACCTCAAATGTCTCTCCCAGTCTTTTCTTCAAGGACTCGACTTCCTCGGTATCATCTCCAATTATCACAATATCATCAACATAGATTGCCAATATAGTGATATGTGATCCTCTATGCCTATAAAACACAATATGATCTCTATTGCACTGAGAATAGCTCATACTACAAATTGCACGTCTGAATTTATCAAACCACATCCTTGGAGACTGCTTCAGACCGTATAAAGACTGCTTGAGTTTACACACCTCCCCATTAGTCTGTCTGTTCTCAAAGCCTGGAGGAATATCTATGTATAACTCCTCTTGTAAATCACCATGTGGAAAAGTATTCTTCACATCCAACTGATGTAAGGGTCATCCAAAGTTAGTTGCACAGGAGATCAATGTTCTTACTGTGCTCATCTTTGCTACTGGTGCAAATATCTTATCATAGTCTATTCCATATGTTTTACTATAACCTCTTACAACTAATCGTGCTTTATATCTCTCTATCTTGCCTTCAGGGGTTTGCTTAATCGTAAACACCCATTTGCATCCTACTGCCCTTTTTTCTGCTGAAAGTGGAACAAGATCCCATGTCTTGTTCTTCTGGCATCCTTCCACTTAGGATTCTGCTTAGCAGCTCACCAATCCTTTAGAACATGCACTATCTGAAGAGATGCAATGAATGCTTTGTATACATGTGAAATATGAGAATATGAAATAAAATTTGCAATGTTATGCTCAAAGCCATACCAGGACTACTACAAAAAAAGGTCACCACAGACGGTTCAAAAATGTCATCATAGACGGTTTCCTGAACCGTCTGTCTTTATGGGTCAGTAATAACCTGAGGTTATCATAGATGGTTTTTCAATCGTTTGTGATAACCCTTGTCATAGATGGTTTGCAACTCAGAATAGTTTGTGATAGTCAATTATCACAGACGGTTCATAGCAAAAATCGTATGTGATAGTCCGACTATCACAGACGATTTTTGCTATGAACCGTCTATGAAGGATATATGTAGGATAAAAAATGGCGCAGTGTGCATTGCGTTTCGCAACGTCAGCTCCCACTCGCTAGCCTCCCTGGCTCCACCTAAACCACCACCTCTCCCCTGCTTAGAGGTCAACGGGAAGGCTAGAAGCACGGCAAGGGAACACGTTCCAAACCCTAGGAACAATAGCAAAGAAATCAAACCAAGGAGAAAGGGGAATGGGGATCTTAATGAGAGGAATGAGCTCACCAGGGTCTTAGGGGCGTCGATCTAGATGCGACGAGGTCGGCCCTGGATGGAGACATGGTCGAGGCGTGCTGGCTTGGGGCGTGGAGACCGGCCTCCACGCCAAGCTCGCCGCAGCACCATGGGATGGGATGAGAGGCAGAGATGGGATCTTGCCGCAGTGCCTCCAGGATGGTCGATGGCAGGGGAGAAGAGGTGGGCATGAGACGGGAGGGTGGGAGGGGAGGAAGAAGAAGGTATTTGGAATTAGAGATAATAAATTATTTGCCACTGTCTAAGGGTGAATTTTAGGATTTGCCACTGCATGTGAGTATGACATGTGGGTCCTGAGACCACATGTCAACCTCACATCGGTGGCAAATCCTAAATTACGCATGTTTAGGCAGTGGCAAATGATTGAACCTCCCTTTGAATTATGGAGGCGGGGATGAGACGGGAGGTAGAGGGATGTTAGGAGGGTGGATGCCGCGGATTGATGACATGGTTGGAGCTCAGATCGGTGGGTAGGTTATCACAAATGGTTCATATTAAAAACCGTCTGTGATTTTACCATGACTTCAAATGCCTTACTCTTGAAAGGTATTTCAAGTCATAGTAAAATCAAACCATGACTTCAAATGCCTTACTTTGTGCATTTCAAGAGTAAGGCAATTGTAGTCAGGGTAAAATCACGTAGTAAGGCATTTTACCATCTGTGGTACTTATCACAGACTGTTTTTAAAACCGTATGTGATAATTGCAATTATCATATACGGCTCTTATTAAGAACCGTCTGTGATACTTCATAGACGGTTTCTATTAAAAATCGTCTGTGATAAGTATATCATCACAGACAGTTCTTAGCTTATCCAGTAACAGAGACGGCCGCGCTGGTAAAACTGTCTGTGATGACCTTTAACACTAATGGTTCTAGAAACCGTTTGTGATGAGGCGTTCAGTATTAGCCTTTTTTGTAGTAGTGCGAACTGGAGGCTTTTGGGTATTAACTCTAGTTTCCCTACGTTGTGCAAGTGATAACTCTAGATGGAGGTGGTTAGAAGGAACATTACCACTCGCCCCAAGGGAAGGCAATGAACTTGATAGAGAGAGACTCGGCGAGGGATTTGGGACTTGGTCAACTAGCAAGGTCAGCTTTTCAAGTTGTGGCTATCCAGGCTGTGGCTGTTCTGATTGCGCCTCTGCCAGCTCCATTGGTGGCTCAGGTGCTAACTGATTGTCCCTCTGCTCCTGTTTCCCAAAGCGTCTTCGCTGATAAACCTTTAATTCTTTTGGGGCTATTATATCTCTCGCATATTCTATTAGGCTCGGGCACAGAATTGTCCCCCTAATGACTTTTCTCGTTGATTATCACTCTCCCCCTCTCAACTATCACTCTCAGTGATATGAGAGAACTCCTTCAAAAACTTACCAAGAGTATCCCCACTCGTGTAGTAAGGCTCAAACTCCCAGTATGTCACATCCATACTCACGAATAATCTTCGCTCAATTGGGTTCCAACATCTATAGCCCTTCTGACTTGATGAATAGCCTATAAAGATACACTTCAATACCTGCGGATCCAACTTGCCAACCGCTAGTTGGTGATCCCGTACAAAGTAGACACAGTCAAACACCTTGAGAGGCACCTTGAATTCCCACTGACCCAAAAGAAGTTTAGTTAGAGACTTCATCCCAAGTATTCGAGACGGCATACGATTGATGAGATACGCTGCCATCATCACTGTCTCGCTCCACAATCCCTTTGGCGTATTCATCTGAAACATGAGTGAATGTACTACCTCCAACAAATATCGATTCTTCCTTTCAACCACTCTATTCTGAGGTGGGGTTCTTGGACAAGTGTCTGATGAAGTATCCCCTCCTCTGAGAGATACACTGCAAATTCCTTATTAACATACTCAGTTTCATTGTTAGTTCGAAGAATCCGAACATTTTCATCAAACTGAGTAACAACTATCTTATGGAAGTCCTAAAAATACCGAATGACCTCGCTCTTGTGCTTCATCATATAAATCCATGTATACGAGTATAGTAATCAATAAATACGATAAACCACTTAAAACCACTAACAGAAGTAACTGAGCACGGACCCCCCAAACATCAGAATGTATTAATATAAAAGGTTCATAACTCCGAAGATCAATGCTCCTATATGTAGACCATGTATGCTTTCCAAACTCACAAGCATCACACACAAATTTACTCTTGTCTACCTTTTTGAACAAAACATGGTATAACTGACTTAAACTCTCAAATGACAAATGTCCTAAGCGACGATGATGTAACAAAACTTCTTCCTCAACTCCTCCTGCAGCTACAGCCAATGTTGCATCAACCTGATCAATATACCACAACCCATTATGCCTTATTCCAGTCATAATCCTCTTCACAGTTTTCTTCTCCTGAAAAAAACATGAATCCTCATCAAATATGATAGTACATTTGAATTGGTCAATGATAGAACTAACTGAAAAAAGGTTGACCGAAAAGGAGGAACATGCAAAACAAACAATAAAGCAATGGTGATGTGCACTCTACAAATCCTACACCCTGAATAAGCTAGGAGGTTCCATCAGCTGTTTGGACAATTTCGGAACGAGAATATGGGGTGTAAGACAAAAAGGCGCTAAGTGACCCTGTGACATGCTTGGATGCCCCTGAATCTATGATCCAATCAATATGAGAGTGCTTATATGTGGATAGAAGTGCATGTGCGTGAGTACATTCGCCCACGTGGGCATAATTGACAAAGTTACCAAAAGAGGTGGAATCATGAGAAGTCTTCAATGCCTTTCTCTACTGCTACTTCTCCTACTGCATAGCTTATTCACCTGTCAGAGTAACAGATGTGATCTCCTCTGTTAGGGCCATATTATCCCTAGGGCCAACTCGGCCCCTTCCTCGACCACCTATACAACCACCACGATCTCCACCTCGGCCTCGATAATCTCTAACTCACCCTACATGACCACCACGACCTCCACCTCATCCTTCATACCGTGGAGAAGGACAAACACAACTCAGATGTTCTCTCATCTCATAGTTGTAGTACTCTTTATCATCTGGTATGGCGTATGCGGATCTGATAGGGTTATCCCCTATTACTTGTAGTCGAATCTCTTCCTACACCATTGCCAAAATAACCTCCTCCATGTGGGCAAGTTTGCCAAGTGAAACATAGCAATCCTTCTACTCTCAAACTTTAGGTTCAGTCCCGTAAGAATGTGTGTAACCTGTCTGCGTTGTAGCCACACCCTGCCAACCTTAATATCACCAGCACATGTTAACTACAGTGGATCATAGTGATCTAAATCTGCCCATAGCTGCTGCAGTTCACTAGCATACTCCTAGACAGTCTTCTCCTGTTTTAGGGCTTCCACCTTGCCCTGAACCTCCACCATCAGCATCACATTTCCTGCCCCAGAGTACATGTGCTCAGCATCTTTCATATCTCCGGTGCACTCTGCATCATCTCCACCATTCGAGCGATGGATGGAGATATCGAAATTAGCAACCAAGCCACCACCACAGATTTGCTGGTATTCCACACCCTCCAATCCATGCTCGCCTTATTTATAGGCTCAACACAAGTTTTCTGCAGGTAGTACTCCACCCTATTTGTCCTCAGAATTAGCTGAGTCCTTCTGGACCAACTCAGGTAATTCTTGTTTCCTTCCAACTTTACATCATTTGGCATCAGCCCCAACTTTAATTCAAATGACCATGCACCAACTCTCGGACCTATCATACCCATTGTGAAGAGGTCCTATAACATACTTCTCATATCACCTTGTGTGACCAGCGGGGAAGTAGTCTCAATAATTGTCTTCCTCTTTTCTTCTACCGCCCTCATTGCGGCTTCTTCCTCCTCCTTCCTCGCAACCTCAATCTCCTCAGGGGTCATCTTCTCAAACAAATGGAGCAATGTAAATCACTACCAAGATATGCCACACGTATCTCCCACGATCATGACAACCCTTCATGCATCAATGTTCTATCGAATCTCGATGTCTACCTTCACAGTTACCAAATAATATATAACCGTAAATTATATATTTTTTCTCCAACCGAACAGAGCCAGTCGAAATCCTTTTATTCTTCCTCTGTTGGGAATATCATCTTCTTGCTTCTTCGCCGACTCCCTTCTTCCTCCTTGGCGAAGGCTCTCCTCTCCTTCCCTTCTTCCTCCTCGAGACGGTGATCCCACGAGGTGTGGCGGCAGCCCTTGTGGTCCCGAGCGGCGTCGAGCGGCCCAAGCGACGGCGGTTTCTTGTGTAGCACAGCCCGCGCGGCGGCAGCGGTGGCGACCCGCACGCCTGCGAGGCGCAATGGCGATGGGCGGCGACGGATCTGGATGGGCAGCAACGGCGGATCTAGATGGGAAGGCGGAGGCGGGGGATCTGGATGGGGAGGCGGCGATGGCGGATCTGGTAAGTCTAGGATTTAGGGTTTGACTCTGATACCATGTGGATTTTTCAGGAATAATTGTGTGTATCCCGTAGGATCCCTACACTCTTTATTTATAGACTCAAAGTTGAATATGGCTCTAATACAACTCGTTATTTAGATCCTAATACTAACTCACCAATAGCTATAACTACATTTCCTCCGACAGTAAGGGACTCTTTAGAACCTCTATTGAACACTTTTGAGCTCTTGTCTCTTCTTCTACTCCTTGAGAGCAAAAATTCCATCTTGCAAAGGTTGTATAAGTTTCTCCAAGTGTATTGAGTTGAGTTTGATTTTTGTGGCACTTGCATCTTCAAGCAAAACGTTGTTGGTTTTTACTCTTGGAGGTTGCCGCCTCCTACACGGCTTGAAGAATGTGAATTGATGATCTTCTCAAGAAGCTTGTGAGAAGACTCGATTGGTTGTAAAGGTTGGAGCGCACCTTTCCGGAGTGGAGAAGAGCTACCACTAGTGATCGAGGGTTGTGGTCATGTGGAGCCGGCTTGACTAATTCAAGTTTTCTCAACGTGGATTAGGGGAACACATTGTTTGTCTTTGTATTATAGTTTATCTCTTTTACTCTTTTCTTAGTGCATTTACTTATTTAGCAATTCTTGTCTTTTGATTAGGTTGTTTAGCTTAGTCTAGAGTAATGAGTGCACTTAGAAAGACTTAGATTATTTAGGCCTTGAATTGTGCAATCGAATTACCTTTCTTTACTTGCTAAAAATTCGTGTTTAGTCAAAAGTTTTAAAAACTGCATATTCAATCCCCTCTAGTCGGTTATCTTTGATCCTACACAGGGGTGTAGAGCCAGGTGCTGCCCACGCCGGTTGGGTTCTTGAAGACGACAAGGGCGTGGTAGCACCATTGAGGCCAAGGAAATAGCCTGATGCTGTGCACGCCGACTCCTCCATGGCCGCCGCCGGTTTTACATCAATAGGACGACAGGATCGCGATGAGGAGGACACATACTCGTCTAGAGTGATTATCGTCTCCACAAGTGTGTAGTAAAAGGGCCTGCTCTCAGCGGCGGCGCACAAGGGGTAGACGGAGGCGCCGAGGTGGGGTCCGGGAAGCAAGAGATTTGGGCGGCGGTGGCGGCGGCCTACCGGCAAGCACACGCTGCTCCCTAGGCCGCCAGCGCGCAGAGACGGTGGTGGCGGCGTGGACCGGCTAGGGCACAAAGTTAGAGGCATCCAGCGAGCGCTCGACGGAGGCGTGTGTGGACCGAGGTGAGTGGAGGCGGTGATGTCGAGTGAGCCCAGAGGCGACAGTGTGTGGAGTACCATGGCTCGGTGTAGAGGAGTTGAAGTGGTGGGAGAGGAGAAGGGAAAGAAGATGGGTTTGCTTCAAGATTAGTGTTTGGACAGGTGGCGTGATCTGGAATAGGACCTTGAGAAGGAGGACTTTGGATATGTACAATAGTGTAACGTCAGCTGTATGTAAGTCTTGCCACGTAAAACACAGGATGATGTGGATGAGAGAGAGAAATATAGAGAATTGGACCATCTCTCATGCAGTAGTCAACTGTAACACGAGAAATAAGAAATATTGTACATAGAGGAGTTGTCTATATATACATATAAATAGACAACTTATTATAGAAGCCGTTTTTAACCCGATCTATAGATAACATAAAAATGTACTATATACAACAAGCTGTCTATACATAGTACACGCCATCAAGCTCTTCTCGTAGATTTTTTTTGGGTGCGACTAGCGCTCGGACGTATGGTCTGAGCGCTAGCGTCGTACGCTGCTGCATGCAACATACATCTCGACAAAATCGCGCAACAAAAATGGTAAAAGAAATGTTGCAATGAAAACACATTCACCCCTGAGGGTCCCCAACATCTCAAATCATCTGATGCAACGAAAAAATCCTATAACTGCAACATGCAACATTTTTTAGGGCACATGCGAATATGAGCAATATTTTTTTAGCGGGTTGCAACATTACCGTGAACAGTATGTAATATTTTTTCAACGGATCGTAACATTTTTTTCAACGGCCCGCAACATTTTTTTCAACAGGTCGCAACATCTCAAAGAACAGTATGCAATATCTTTTTTCAATGGACCGCGACATCACAACAATTGACTAGTTTGCAATGATAGGGAGCTCACTTGTTGATCTGGGTGATGGCACCGTCCAAGAAGATGACCGGTGGAGGATGTCTCACACCATGCTTCATCACCCCATCTCCTTAGCAATCCACCCATGGATGTCTCGCACGTCACGGAGCCGAGGTTGCAGGCGACGGCCGGCACGACAACGCAGGTGCAAGCGGCGTGGTGTTCCCCGCTGCCGCCTCCTTCGGTCGTTGGGCATGCCTCCGTCGTCTCCGCTCAGCCACGAGATGCAGACGGGACTCCGCATGCACAGGGGAGATGAAGATGTGCTGGATTTTGAGGAGGATGAGAGGATTTGGGGGGATTTGGAGGTGGATGAGTGGATTTGGGGGGGATTTGGAGATGGGCCTCTACATGCACGGGGAGGTGAAGATGTCCTGGATTTAGACGAGGATGAGTAGGTTTTGGGGGAGATTTGGAGGTGGATGAGTGGATTTAGGGGGAGGATTTGGAGATGGGACTGAGAGGATGAGGGGATTTTTTTGTGGAGGAAGGTGTGGAACTGTAGAGTGTGGACACGAGGAAGTGAATGTAGGTTTGAACGTAGGAAGATGGGAAGTTGATGAGGACATCCCAACCATCAATAACCATGCTGAAGATGATCATCTCCGCGACCAAGATATTATCAAGGACCAACAATATCAAGGACCAATCACGAGAAGACGTGCTAAACAAATACTTGATCAGGTGAATGCTAACTTAGGACTTATTCCCGATCTCAATAACTTAGTAGTGCTTCCAATGTCCTCTTCTTTGATTGAACTCAGGTGCATTGGAGAGGAACAAGGAGGTCCAGAAAACCAATGAGTTTTGCAATCATTATCCGCATGAATTTTCACAGCCCCAACAATTAAAATAGATTAATATGTATTTCATTAGCATGCATTATTAAATTCAAATCATTTAATAACTTATTGCACTTGGAAAATCTGTTAAAAACATGAACCTACCCTTCAAATTTGAATTTCAATTCAAATCAGTGATAAAAAGTTGTGATCATCATCTGAAATCAATTTATTAAAATACTACACTAATTATCATGAATTAATATAATTTTTCCAAAATTTTTGGGACTAGTTTGAACCTCTTTAAAATTCAAACAACATTTATAGACATACAACATGTTTGAATTTAAAAATCACAAAATATATTATGAACAGTAGGGTTTTATAATTTTTATGGGAACTATATCATCCCAGGAACCCCCACGAATTATTCCATAATTTTTGGAAATTTATTTCTATTTCTAAGCCTCGGTCAAAGTAGAGGGAAATAAATTAAATTGCAGTCAAACCCTAGCCCAAACCCTAGCACTGTTCCTCGGACTCGGGTCCGACTTACGATCGGACTCAACCCAACCGCCTAACTGCACCCTCACATGCGTCCGTCGGATCGAAGATCAACGGTCCAGATCTCGTCACCTCGTCGACCTGTCCGAACCCCCTCACTCATCTCGCCCGTCCTTTCGCGATCCAACGGCCCCGATTTAATCCCGTGTTGCACCGAGCCGCGCCACCTTGAGTCACTGCCATCGCGGGCCCACCACAAGCCTTGTCTTCTCCAACGGGCGGCGCGCGCGGGGAGCAGAGCTCCACGCGGACGTAATGCGCTGAGCGCCTCTGGCACTCCCTGCGCCACCGCCCAAATGAGCCTATCTCGAACTTCTCCTGCACGCCGCGCCGCTCCCACCGCCCCTCTGGCCATATTACCCCCCTCCTGCAACTCCTTTAGCCTCACTTCTCCTCGGTTGACAGAGGAGAGGGAAGCTTCCTTGAGCTCAATTCTCCGGTAAACTTCTCACCTTCGGCGCTCCCAGCTCCTCCTTTGCTTACCATCTCCATTTTTGCTTATGCGAGCTCTTGGCTTTCTTTGTAGCGTCGGGACCGGCCTCGTGCTCACTGAAGCTCCAGAGCACGCTCCAGTGGACACTCCTGTGTCATCTTCGTCTCTGGTGAGATTTTCCCCACTTCTTGCGCGTCATTTCGTGTGCTAGGATCTAAGGAGTAAAACCCCTCAACTCATTTGTCGGATTATGCCTGTGAGCTCGTGGAATTCGGTTTTCAAATCCACGGCCGTGAGAGCTCGTCTTCTTCCCCGACGTCGGCACGGTGAGCTCCCAGTCCATTCCCTCCTTCGAGACCATCTCATGGGTGCCCTGATTCTACTCCCACCTCACATTGTTCTTTCTTGTTCTCAGAACACCCCGCCGCGGTGACCCCCTCTGCACCGCCGCTGATTCTTGCCGCCGGAGTTGAACACGAAGACCTTTGGTCCCCGTGCCTTCTCGTCAGCGTCGGTTGAACCCCAGGAGTGTAGATCCAGCGCCCATTTGCCTCGGAGTGGTTCCAGTTTCGAGATCCCTCGTCACCGTATCCTCCTCCTCCGCTCGACTCCGTCGCCGGCGCGCCACCGTGCCTCTTCACCGGCAAAGCCACCACCGGAAGGTAGCTCTCACTATTGTCCTTCCGTTTTAGCTGGTACACCGCGCTCTCCATCCTTCCCTCGCCGCCGGCGAGTGCGGCAACGCCGCGGCAGAGCCCGGCACTGTTGTCGGTTTTGACAACCGAAAACAGTGTAATTGCCGGATTAGCGTAATCTAATGATGTGGCTTAGTGAGGTTTAGAGTCACTGACTTGTGGGCCCTAGGTTAGTCTAAGTGGATGCGCATTTCGTTAAACATGTTTTCACCTAAGGGAAAACGCACCCCTAGCTTGCTCAGCACGAGTTTTCGTTTTGATTGTTTGAAAGCGTAATCATGGAAATACGCCGGCTTGTTCGTAGAGCCAAGTCGCTTTGGTGGTCAAGCCTCGACTGCCCGCACGTCGTGATCGCGCTAGAGCGTGGTCGGTGGGAAAAGTAGTAAATACTTTATGAAATTCGAAATCAGTTAATTTGCACACTGAAAAATATGTATAACTTCTAAATTTCATATCAAATTCATTTCAACTCCAAATTGAATGAAACCACTTCTGAAAATTTACATTCTTAATGGACTTCCTATAAAAATTGGTTTCATACATGTCTCTATAGCAGAGGGCCTTAATTGGAAATTTATTCATTAAAATCATTATCTCTACAATGGAAAAATGGGCTGAAATCTTTAAAAATGCATAAGTAATTATTGGAAGCTCCAAAAACAATGAGACCACTTTTGATAATTTTCATTTTCAGTGAACTTAATTCTAAAAATGGTCTCCATGTTACCTCTGTCACAGAAACTATTTTGGGAGAATATACTCCTTAACCCCATTATTTTTATACTATAAAAGGCTGATAACTTTGAAAATCAATAGCTAAATCATAAAAACTCCAAAAAGGACAAACTCAACTGTTTTCGACTTATAATAATATTGCCTATTTATCTATGCAATCCACGTACTACGCCATCTGTTCTACAAAAATTCACTTCATAATTAAATTACATAATGACGCTTATTGAAATCAAATTCAAACCATTATAACTTTCACATGCTAAATCAAAATGAAATAATTCTTTCACCAAAAATTATTTAAAATCATGACCTAACTACTGTAGAAAAATCATGCATTTTTGAGCATTTTTGTTTTTGAGTTGTTTTTCTCGGTATTTATTAGATGTTATAATTATATAGATCCCGAGCATATTGATATCGACACTTACGCTACTGAGAGCGAGCAGCTACTATACCAGCAAGGCAAGCATCATTTGAACTTTCTTTTGCATCATATTTGATCCCGAGTTTTGGTTAAGATAGTGCAATGATAATTGCTTGCATGCTATTTGATTATGTCAATTTTTTGTGATGTGTAGTTTAGATATGTCCTATGCTTGAGGTTAATCTTGAATTATGCCAACTCCTATATGCTTAAGATAGGATGTGTGAACTATGGGTGATAGAATTGCTTAGCCATGCAAGTCTAGACACGATAGTTCGATCGTCAGAATAACCCGATGGTTTTGGGATACACACAACTCTTACTTTATGTTTTTACTTCAGATCTTTGTAGCTGTTTTATGAGTAAAATTTTGTCATTTTAAAATGAGATTTGGTCCGACAAGTGTTGGTTAGTGATGGTGCTTTGTGCACGAGCATTGGGTAAGTGGAAGGACTTGTGCGGACAATTGAGGACCGAACTTTGGGTACCTCTCGTTCAAGCAACACTCGTCTTGCCACACGGGTTGGGAGCCGCATGGTTAAGTAGGGGAGGGTTTTATTGTGTTAAGTCCTTGGTGGTGTAAGGGCATAGCGACCGTGAAATCCTATGTTCTTTGAGGAGCCGATGTAATCCTTTATAGTGTGCAAGGAGCACCAATTCTTTTGTTTTGATTGCATCGGTATTTCCAATATAACTTGTGAGCCCCTAGCAAGTGCTATCCGACGCTTATACTAGGCAAGGAACCATCTCACAAGGGGACTTAGCTCAATAGGGCTTTCTTCTTTGAAAATGATCAGATCTTGATTTACCAGTACGGCATACCATAGGAAGTGTGCTATTTCAGAGGCCTCTGAGGCTTACGGGCTAATCAAGTCGTGTGGGTAAAGTAGTACACCACTGAAGGGTATTAATCTATTCGAATAGCCGTGTCCACTGTTATGACGATCGCTTGAAATTTGTGGTGCTTATTGTTAGACTTTCAATTAAAATTGTGGTTAAACTTGGGATTCGTCATGAACGGGTTGTTCATGTGTTTAGTATATCAAAGTGGGCTGCCACTTTGGTCTTTGTATGATTCAATTGTTTATTCTTGAAATGCTTTACTACATGTTTTACTTCTACTTCAAATCTGATTTTAAATGGGCACATGAAAAACTAGTATGTGTAGGATGTTAATTGTTGCGTCTTTTCGCAAAACTAAACCAATATGAGCCATCCTTTGAATGACCTTTATGCATAACTATTTTTATTTGTGTAAGACTTGCGAGTACACTTGTACTCGACCGGATGCTTCGGCCTTTTCGGTGAGGAAGGTTATGATTATGACGATCTCGCTAGTGTTGACTTGGATGACACTAATGAGTAGTGTGTTGCCATTTAACCCCAATCGGTTGTCGATGGGTGATGGACATACCAACGCTGGTCTTTTGCTTTACCTATTTAATTCGGCGCTACTTGATACTCTAAATTTGGCGATTGGCCCGCTTGTAATAAGTCAGACCTTAACTATTATGCAAGATGTCTTTTATCTCTTGTTGTATGCGTTGTATGGATGTAATCAACGTTGAGTGAGGGTATGAGTATATTGGTCATTGATCTTGGGAGCCAATATATGTCATACTCGTTGATGAATTCCCATTTAACTCATCAAGGGTAGTGCTTCGAATCGAGGGAGAATCAACAATCATGTAACACTCGCAAGGGAGCAGCGCGCATGATCGTTGAGGCTCCAATATTCGGCTAAGCCTCTCACTTGGATAGAGTTAAATTGGAATTCATTTACCGGAGACCCGTAATTATGTCCCTAAGACCTTGACTAATCTCGGTCTTATGGAGATAATTACCGGGGTCCCCACATGAATTATAATGTTTCCAACCAGCATACACCAGACTAATGGATAGCTTGTCCAGTCTATTTTCCTACGTTTTAAACCGTGCATCATTTGGAGTTGTGTAAAGAAAGTTATGGTCATTTTAGTAACAGTTGCACATGCTGATAAATGTTGCGCGAAAACTGAAGACTCTTTGAAGGCTTGCGCACCAACCTGTCACATTTTACAGTACAAATCCTATATGGATGGAAAGATAATAAAGTCTATTTTCACCTCCAACAAACGGTTCGTCATTTGGACTTTCGAGGAGAGAGTTATTGCTGTTTGACTAAAGATTGCGCAGAAGTTGAGCAGACGCGCGAGAATTTGAGAAGACTCCTTGAATGCTTCAACCAGTTGGCCTTCCACCTTATAACGTGATGACTTATGTTCATACCTAGCTAGGAGGGTTGTTCCTAGTATATATACCCCTCTACTCCCATTCGTGGAGGTACTTTTGATATTTTCAACAAACCGATATATGAAATTGCAGAAAGACTGCTGAGTGCCTTGCTCCTTTGCTCTTGTGAGTTCTCTTGGATTTGCAAGAAGATTCCTCTGGGATCCCCTAATTCGTGCTCTACGCTTCCGGGCGTTTTGTGTGGGTTAGTTCCAGATTGAGGTTCTGCGATTGTTCGGATAGCGGGTCGGAGTCCAAAAGGCTTTGGATCGTCTCTCCCCAAAGCTTGGTTGCATCCAACCTTGGCAGGTTAAAGCTAGTTACCCTTTTCCGCTACTAACAACTAGTTATCCCCGCTGTCCACAGCAAGATTCGCTTGTTCTTCAATCTACGCTGTGAAGATCGGGCCACCCCTAGCGTGTACGCATCAATTGGTATCAGAGCTTTCGTTGACACGGTAGGTTTCGCCATCCACATATTAACCCTACATTTCGTTGACGAGGTGGGGTTTATCAAGTCACACACACTCAAACTTATACCAAGTTCTTACCAATGCAGCAAGGAAATGGTACAACCGGTGGCTGGTTCGTGATACTCTCACTTGCGATTAGCCCAACGATTGCGAGGAACGACACCTGCTGAGTTAGTAGGAAGTGGAGCTTGGAAGGCTTCAATATGGTAGCAAGGATCAACAATAATGAAATCAGTTAATACAAGTTGAAAGATTGTTTAAAGTACTAGCCAATGTTGTTGATCCTAGCCTAATCAAAGCTAGCTAATCAAAACCCTATGCAGAGAAGTGTATATACGCACACGCAACGATCAATGTGACTTGATGCAAGCAAGGAAAAACCTCAAAAAAAGTGCTAGGAGAGACGTCATCCAACTACTCAAACTTTTGTAAAGGGCACAAGATTGTTCGCACGACGTGGAGCACAAAAGACAGCAATATCGGCGCAATGCAAACAACCCTCTAGATTGAGCAGAAACAATAACTAGTCTCAAATGATGAAAAAGCAAAGTTTTATATGGCTTATATATGCTTGTTTGAAAGGTTTTGATGAGATCTACAACTTTGCAGTTGAGGCTAACTCCAAATTCCGAAAGGAAGATTGAAGGAAATGGCAAAAAACAGAAACCGAAAACTGGCGACGCGAATTCGTGGCTGAATATGGCCGATTTTGGGGCACCTGGAGGGCGACTAGTGGCTAACAAGGAAAAGATGTGCCTCGTCATTAGCTTCGAAACGAGCACAAGAATGTTAAAAACGGACACCGTATGCAAAAGTTATGCCCGTTTTACTGAAGGTGTCTCGGATACGGAATTCTACTTGAACTCGAAACCGTCTCGGGTTTAAATTTGAAACTGCTATATTTTTCAAACCCGTGGGCCAAACTTGCTGAATTTTTTTGTGGAAGCTTTTGGTTATATGTAGAAGGTCTCCACCAATTTTCATGCACTTTTCTTTTCTCTTTTTTTTTTCTACCGCGACTTTTGTTCTATGCGGCTGCCTCTTTCTCCTTCTAATATTTGGTCGGCCCTAAGGTTTTCCGTAAGTCGCAAATAACATAAATTCTCCCAAAATATCACAGCAACCCTCTTTTTTTAGATGAACAGCAGTACGATTTTTCTAGTTTTGGTGCGGATTAGAGGAGTTTTAACCCACGAATTTTCTATTTTAGATGAAGAAACTAATAAGCCTAAAAGAATGATCAAGCGACGCAAAGGAAACACGAGATGCAACTAGACAAAGACTAACTAGACAATAACTAGAACTGGAAATCAGCAACTAGACACGACGATGCAACCAATGATTCAACAAGCAAAATACCGAAAAGGAAATTGCAATGGCTCAAATTGGTTCGGTATGGATGATAGATGCGAATTTTTTTGGGGCAATTTTCTGGACTCTAGATATGAAAAACAAATCTACTACTAAGGGTACTGATTTCTCACCGAAGAATTGTAGCTCTGATACCACCTGATGAACCCGAAGGTCCGATTGTTGGCTCGATCTTTCGATGAAAACGATAAGTTCGGTAGGCATCGCTCAACTCTCACGATCCTGACTACGAACACGCAAGGCTCGAAACCACGCAATCGCTGAACTGATTGACAAGTCGTTATCAACCGTGCACGAATACCTGGATGACCTGACCACGAAGGTCGATTCCTGCATACACCGAAGAAGCACGCAAGCAAAAGATAAAGCAATCTGAAATTACAAATAGGAATTGAAATATTGAATTGAGTTGGGATTCTGAAGCGGTATTATAGTTGGTCTAGTCGACATAAGCCAATACACGAAGTTGCAGCAAGGCTAACTTTTAACTAAACAAAATCCCAGAAAACTAGAGGGGGTGTGGCCTCCTTATATAGGGGAGAAAGATCCACAAATCTAAAAGAAATAGCGGGGTGGGACTAAAACTCATTGTTACTGTTCATATGAACAGTAATCACACCCCCAGGTGGGCCGCCGATAGATGGGTCAAGTTCAGTATGATTACAAAGTCTAGATTGACCCAAACAAGTGATATGACGCCTTCTTTTGATGATGACGATCAGTATAGAAGGAATTTAGAGGTGAGGCCAGATCCGTTGGAAAGAGGACAAAATAAGCTTTTAATCAAGTACTTGTGGACCTCAAACGGACTCTGTATGTGAAAGTTATGCCTATTTTAAGTTGGTGTTGTCATGCTGATTTCGGAGGCCGAACTAGATTCCAAACAGGTCCAGCTCAAACTGCTTGCTTGTCTTGGACCAAAAGTGACATGGTGCTGCACATATATATATTTCATCATTAGGTAGCATCATATAGTTCATATAATATAAAGACACTCCTAAAAACAAGCACACCTGATAATTTAAGTGAAGCGTACGAGCTCTTATACTTGGAACAGTAAGCATAGCAAATATGGTTGTATCCATAGGGGTCATGTCCTCATCATATTTCCTTATAACAATCTACAAGATCTTGTTGCCCAGGCTATGCGCACGGAGAGAAAGATCCGACAAGAAGGACGTGGTCAATCATTTGGGAACCATTCTTTTTCAGCTCCATGGCATCATCAACAGCCGAGTACATCCTTTGTTGGTTGTCGTTCTCAAGGTGCCCCTGCCGAGACGTTTCCATCTACTCCTGCTGCCAAGCCTACACCTTCGTCGGCTTCTTCACCTCCAGGACACCAAGATAATCGATGCTCTAGTGGAAAAATAGGAGCATCATCTGCCACATCGGCAGCAGCATCCACATCTCGCAGCTGCGAAATTAAGTGCCATAAGTGCCAAGGGCGTGGGCACATTGCCTCTGAGTGCCCTAGCAGAAGAAACATGCTTGTCAATGAACAAGGAGAATGGGAATCTGAGAGTGAGCCAGAGAAGGATGGGCTACTTGAAGAAGTATCGGATGATGATGGTATTCCAGCTGATGATGGAGACAACAATTGTTTTATCTCTCGATGTGTGCTTAGTGTTAATGTTGTGAAAGGAGAAAATGGTCAACGACATAACCTATTTCACACTCGAGGCACCATCAAGAGCAAGGTATGTAGCATTATTGTTGATAATGGCAGTTGCAATAACATCGCAAGTCTAGAATTGGTAGAACGAATGGGACTAAAACAACGACGTCATCCTGCCCCATATAAGATGTAGTGGCTCAATGATTGTGGAGCACTATGAGTGAACAACATTGTGACCGTCCAATTCTCAATTGGAAAATACCAAGATCAGGTGGAGTGTGATGTGGTTCCAATGCAAGCATGCCAGTTACTTTTGGGACAACCTTGGTTATTTGATTGTGATGTTCAGATTAGTTGCCGAGTCAATACCCTTGTTTTTATGTATAAAGGGGAGCGTATCACTTTGCTTCCTTTAACACCGGAGGAGATAATGACAGATGAACTAAAAAAGAAACAACGAGAGAGTGAGAAACACTTGAGTGAGAACTACCAACATAGTGAGCAAGTGAAACCAAAACCAAATAAAACTCCACAGCCGCAAATTACCAAGACACGGGGAAAAGAGGGATTAGTGATGATGACTAGAAAAGGGGATATAAAATAATTGAGAGAACCCAATGCCATGTTCTTTGTACTCATGTACAAGAAAAGTCTTTTATCCACTAACAACTTACCCTCTACTTTACCGAGTGTTGTGTTGAATCTCTTCCAGGGTTACGATGAAGTATTTTCTGACGAAGTACCACCAGGGCTACCACCAAAAAGAGGCATTGAACATCAAATTGACCTTGTTCCTCGCGCCCCACTTCCTAACCGACCAGCATACCGCACAAATCTAGAGGAGACCAAAGAAATTCAACGCCAAGTACAAGACCTACTCGACAAAGGGGAGATTGTGCGCTTACATAGCGTGCCACACACCATTGTATTAGACCGAGACACTAAGTTTTTGAGCTATTTTTGGAAGACCTTGTGGGGAAAGCTTGGGATCAAGCTGTTGTTCTCTACAACATGCCATCCTCAAACGGATGGACAAACTGAAGTCGTGAACCGAACATTGTCCATGTTGCTTCGAGCTGTTCTGAAGAAAAATTTGAAGATGTGAGAAGAGTGTCTACATCATGTGGAATTTGCATACAACAGGGCAGTACATTCGACCACGAAAGTTTGTTCATTTGAACTTGCATATGGTTTCAAACCCACTGCTCCCACAGATCTTTTGCCTTTACCTCTGCAGGAGCACGTCAATTTGGATGCAAGTGAACGTGTTGCACATGTCAAGAAGACTCACCAAAAGGCGAGAGAGAATATTGCGAAGATAACCCAGCTATATGAGAGGCGTGCAAACAAGGGAAGAAAGAAGATATTGTTTGAACCAGGTGACTTGGTATGGGTCTATCTCAGAAAAGATTGTTTCCTTGACCAGCGCAAGAGCAAGCTACAACCACGAGCAAATAGCTCTTTCAAAGTGGTTCAAAAGATCAATGACAACGTCTACAAGATTGATCTCCCAGTAAGTATGGCGTTAGTGCGACCTTCAATGTCGCCGACCTCTCTCCATACTATGGACCAAACGAGTCGAGGACGACTCCTTTTCAAGAGGGGGAGGATGATGAAGACATCCCAACCTTCAATAACCATGCTGAAGATGATGAGAAGACGTGCTAAAGAAATACTTGATCAGGTGAATGCTAACTTAGGACTTATTCCAGATCTCAATAACTTAGTAGTACTTCCAATGTCCTCTTCTTTGAATGAACTCAGATGCATTGGAGAGGAACAAGGAGGTCCAGAAAATCAACGAGTTTTGCAATCATTATCTGCATGAATTATAATGTTTTCAACCAGCATACACCGGACCAATGGATAGCTTATCCAGTCTATTTTCCTACGTTTCAAATCGTGCATCATTTGGAGTTGTGTAAAGAAAGTTATGGTCATTTTAGTAACAGTTGCACATGTTGATAAATGCTGCGCGAAAACTGAAGACTCTTTGAAGGCTTGCGCACCAACCTGTCACGTTTTACTGTGCAAATCCAATATGAATGGAAAGATAATCAAGTCTATTTTCACCTCCAACAAACGGTTCGTCATTTGGACTTCCGAGGAGAGAGTTATTGCTGTTTTACTAAAGATTGCACAGAAGTTGAGCAGACGCGCGAGAATTTGAGAAGACTCCTTGAATGCTTCAACCAGTTGGCCTTCCACCTTCTAACGTGGTGACTTATGTTCATACCTAGCTAAGAGGGTTGTTCCTAGTATATATACCCCTCTACTCCCATCCGTGGAGGTACTTTTGATATTTTCAACAAACCGATATATGAAATTGCAGAAAGACTGCTGAGTGCCTTGCTCCTTTGCTCTTGTGAGTTCTCTTGGATTTGCAAGAAGATTCCTCTGGGATCCCCTAATTCGTGCTATACGCTTCCGGGCGTTTTGTGTGAGTTAGTTTCGGATTGTGGTTCTGCGATTGTTCGGATAGCGGGTCGGAGTCCAAAAGGCTTCGAATCGTCTCTCCCCAATGCTTGATCGTATCCAACTGTTACCCTTTTTCGCTACTCACAACTAGTTATTCCCACTGTTCACATCAAGATTCTTTTGTTTTTCAATCTACGCGGTGAAGATCGAGCCATCCCTAGTGTGTACGCATCAGAAGCGTGTGGTGGGCAGCGGTGAAAAGGACCGGTGGGGTGTGGGTTTGTCCGATTTTTATTCCTCCGTGCCGCGTATGTACAGTATCAATTCTTTTTTTTCCCTGTGGAGCGTGGATTCCGCGAGCGCTCGGCCACTCGGGCTCCTGCTCATCGTGTGTACCATCTAAAGTTGGGCCCCGGTTGGAGATAAGCTCCGATTGGTTGGTCCAAGTGGCTCCACTAGGTCCGCGCCTATATATTCGTTCCGCGGCGGCAGTGGCACCGAGCCACGGCGTGTGAAAGCGGCAAGACACCGACGAGGCGACGACGATGACGGCAGGCCAGCCCCTCCGCGCGGACCCCCAGCCTCGCCGCCACAGCCCGCCGGCCCTCCACCCGGCCGTCGTGCCGGCCTACCCGCCCCCGGAGTCGGACGACGACGAGTCCTGGGTCTGGTCCCAGATCAAGGCCGAGGCGCGCCGCGACGCCGACGCCGAGCCGGCACTCGCGTCCTTCCTCTACGCTACCGTGCTCTCCCACCCCTCCCTCGACCGCTCCCTCTCCTTCCACCTCGCCAACAAGCTCTGCTCCTCCACCCTCCTCTCTACGCTGCTCTACGACCTCTTCGTCGCCTCCCTCTCCGCGCACCCCACCCTCCGCGCCGCCGCCGCCGCCGACCTCCTCGCCGTCCGTTCCCGGGACCCCGCCTGCGTGGGCTTCTCCCACTGCCTCCTCAACTACAAGGGCTTCCTCGCCGTCCAGGCCCACCGCGTCGCGCACGTCCTCTGGGCGCAGCACCGCCGCGCCCTCGCGCTCGCTCTCCAGTCCCGCGTCGCCGAGGTCTTCGCCGTCGACATCCACCCCGCCGCCGCCATCGGCAAGGGCATCCTCCTCGACCACGCCACCGGCGTCGTCATCGGTGAGACGGCCGTCGTCGGCGACAACGTCTCCATCCTCCACCACGTCACGCTGGGCGGGACCGGCAAGGCGGTGGGCGACCGGCACCCCAAGATCGGGGACGGCGTGCTCATTGGCGCCGGCGCGACGATCCTTGGCAACGTGAGGATTGGCGCCGGCGCGAAGATCGGCGCCGGGTCGGTGGTGCTTATCGACGTTCCGTCCAGGACCACGGCGGTGGGGAACCCCGCGAGGCTGATCGGCGGGAAGAAGGGCGAGGACATGCCGGGGGAGTCCATGGACCACACCTTCTTCATACAGCAGTGGTCGGACTACACCATTTGAGCCGGACAAGGTGTAATGCTACTGTCTTCCTCTGTAGCCTGCAGTACTAATGCGTATGTCCCTTCTTCCGAGTTGTGGACTGGTACTAGTCGTACTAGCGGTGATCGATGTTGTTGTGTTTGCCTGTATTGGCTGTAAGCTCTGCCACCGGCGAGGTGAAGGTGAACCGTACTGTACATCGTCGTGCTCGTCTCCGGGCACATGTACTGAAAGTTCACTCTGTAATTTTGATAAGGTGTTGTGGAATGAAATGGTACTCATTACTCAAATTGGCCTCTTTGAAGCATCCTATATGTGTGTAAATAGTTTGAGGACAAAATTGTTACCAGTTCATATGTTTGCTCCTATTCTTCAAAAAAAAAACGTTTGCTCCTTGCAGCTGTGCTCATAATCATAATTCCAAACACGCAGGGAGCGCCGAGACCCCTGTGTATTTATGTAATTCCAAAAAATCAAGTGGAGAGCTTCTGAACCTGCGTCTCTCTCTCAAGACATTTTCAGATCTGTCCTTTTCTTTTTAAGCACCGCAGATCTACAGGGAAAACACCGAAATCTCAATGCAGCATCTGCGAGATGCTCCACGGCAACCTCCATGCCTGGCTCTTTCCTGGGAGAAGAAAGGAAACACGGCTTTTGCTTAGATTTCAAACGGTTTTGGCGGTGTTGTTGATTCGATGTCTGTATCATTAATCAACAAGAACAGTTGTTGGATGGCCTCATCGGCAGGTGAATTAATTAGTAGAAACGACAAGGGCAAGTAGTTATGCTCTCATCACTCTCAGCTTCAGTATGTGCATAGAATGGACAGTACTAGATTCCTTTTAGTTATTCCCCTAAAAAAGAGAATAATTAGTACTAGAAGATATCTTGCATCATTGCACTATTTTCCTTGAGTAATTGTAACTGCATCCGTTCAGCTTAGCCGTAGGCATGCTGCTTTCGTCAGTGCTGTGCTTGCATCAATTTGATAGTTTAGCTCGATTGCATAGGCACCAATGGATGGTGCTGAAGGAATTGGTCGATCATGGCATGATATTGCTTGAAAACGACTGATGCTTCCATCAATCCATCTGGGTCGATCCAACAGAAGGGATGCTGCTTTCGTCACTGCTTTGCTTGCACCCCTTTAGTCAACGGCGCTTTGCTTGCTCTTGCCCCCACCAAACTTGAATGATGTTGGCAACTCGCAAGGAGCCGGCGATTCTATAAAGTAAATAACCCTTCAGATTAGCCGCGTGGTTGTTGCATTGCAACCTTGCTGGCTCGCAGCGGCGCCTGCTGCGTGCTGCAGCCTGCAGCAGACGAACCTCGCGTGCTGCAGCAGACGAACCTCCACGCCGACGTGAGCGCGGCTGATGGGTAAAGCGCTGAAGCATAGCAACTTGCGTTTCCCCGGTCGTTTTTCTGCTTTATTAATTCGTTTGCGTGCCGCCATCACTCTTAGGCCACCCCGACCCTGGAATTATTTTCAGTTTCAAAATTACGAGTACATACTCTGTCATCCTTTATGTCGGCTAGGCACTCATCACATTTGTGTCTGCTGAAGTTCTTTTTTCCTCGTACTCGGAGCAAATACCATTTCATAGTATCATTGGAGATACAGAAGTACCATTCCATTTAGGGAGCATTCCATTCTTGCTAACAGAGGTTTAGAGGAAAATTTGAGAACTTAGGTCGGACACAAACAACGGTAGGACACTAGGACATGAGAAACAATAGTTTGAGGGCCCCAAAACAACATTAAAAACAACATTAAGTCTAGCGTGCTATTGGGCAAAATCAAGAAAAGCATTAAAGATGTTACAACTCTAATATCCCAACCCTATAGCTGCCTTTAGCTCTTCATATAGGTGACATGGATAATTGCTATAGACAATAGCTGTCTGTACCATTGTACATGCCCTAAGTCTAGCGTGCTTGGGCAATCAACATGTTATACTCTAATATCCCTTCTTATACGCAGTAGGCCTCTGGATCAGATCAGAGTTTTGACATATAACACGAGTGTGCACAGTATCAAGAACAAAATAGATGAACTCATAGAGAAAAACCGAAATAACAAGGCCGAAACAATCACGACGAGATAGAAAGATTTGGCGAAGCTGACTGCAAATTCTGAACGGCGGCCTCAAAAGAGTACAAGCAATTTGTCGCTCTCTCACAACCTTCTCGATCCTTTTAGGACCCTCGGATACTTGTCATATACAAAAATCTAGTGCTAAAGAATAACCTAGCATCTAATTCTCTCGTACGCCTCTTGCTTTGGATGAATTGATTTGTGGCTTGGGTTATCCATGATCACCCCTCATGGCTTTATATAGTATCTCATAGTTCTCCTTCAAAGAGAAGTGTAAATTCTAATCCTATTAGGATTCATATAGGAATCCTTGTACCACATCTCTCCAAGTCCTAATATGTTAGGATATAAATCATCATATCTCAACAATCTTCACCTTGACTTTGATCAGTTGAAGTCATCATGCTTCTCCAAGAACTTGCTCCAAGTTGGCTCCTCCTTTTTTGTCCCCCCTTTTTGGTTTTCCCACCCTCATGCCATCACCGCTTTGGGATCCATACTAGTGCACCCACCTATTCGTTGTATAGTTTGGTTAACCACATCTCCTATTCCTACAACCCTCCATGTTATAGGTTTGTACCACCTTCGAGCTCCATCTGCTCATCGGTACCGTGTGATTAGCCCCACCATGTCTTTCTTCTTCCAACAACTCGTACATTCACATTTACGACTATCAGAGTTTGCAACCATCTTTGTAGTTTCATACATAACTACAGATGAGATCTGAGTACCTATCACTAAAAACATAATTTCCTTCTCCTGTCTAGGATTTTTACTAGACATCCCATAGATCGCTCTTCCTTTATGTTTACCTATCAATTGATAGCCTCACTTGCTCCAAATACTTCTTTTTTTTTTAATGATTATCTGCCTTTTTCAAATAAATCGCATGACTCCACCTTGATGTGATATCTCACAACCTTTGAGTTCAAATGACCTCACGGATACTAAATTTTTCTTTAAGCCCGGAATATACCAAACCCCCATTAGTGTGCGATGTGTTCCATCATACATCTCAAATGTAATTGTTCCTACCTTAGTGACTGCATATTGAAAGGATACGGGTAGGCTACACTAGTTGGCAATTCAAAAATTCTACCACGTAAACCAGAAAACCATGCAAGTAAAAGATCACAGATCGTTACCACTAGACGCGTAGAGCAGCGGAAGAAGAGTTGGAGTAGCCTGATCCAACGTCGAGCGCATCGATGTAGTGGTCATAGTCGATCATCCAGCATTCTCGATATCGATCATTTCCTCCAACAACGTATCGTGTTCCTTATGAAGTCGTGGATCGTCCTTGAGCGCAGCAGCACCTCTACGGTATCCACACATCTAGAGTTGAAACACCGTACGCCGGTGTGTTAGCACCAACTTGCATGGTAGGGCTCTCAAGAAGATGGCGATTAGGGTTTTGGTGGAGCAACTCACGTTCTCTATATATCTCCCAATAGCCTCATGCATCTCCTTATAAAGAACCCATGACGGATCCTATCTGAACTCGTTTGTTTCAACCCGTTAACTATGACCCTGAAGTTCATGCGTAATCAGTTGTGAATTGGAAACACCTTTCCGACTACGAGTCGTTAGCGGTTCCTAGCAGAACATAATGATTCCGAATACATATAAATTATATCGGACGAACCTTAATGCAATATGATCTATGAGTAGGTCCTTATCATTTACAACTAGCTCATATCTTTATACGACCGATTCATATTTAGTCATGACCAGTTCGTAACTCCTTACAACTAGGTTTTGACCAATTAGTGATTATAGTCGACCTGACTACGACCAGCTTGTATCACCATACGACTAGTTGATCTTATCACCATGACGACTTGTGTATTCTTCTTTTGCCTCATGATATTCGCTGAACCTGTGATGAGATATATTGTCATCTTGTCAATACTTTTTCGATCAAGTGACATGATCTCATGTGGTCGACTGCCGACTACTAGTGTATTCTTCTTTTGCCTCATGCCATAGCCGAGCCGAGCCTTGAACCACCGCAAGCCGCCACGGATCGAGATATATTGTCATCCATCCCACCGCCCCGCCCATGGCCGCCCCGCCCGCCCCGCGCCGCCTCCACCTCCACCCGCGCCGCCTCACCTCACCCTCCCGCCCGCCCGCCGCGCCGCCTCCCCGCCCTTGGCCTCACCTCCCCGCCCGCCCGCCGCCCACCTCCACCCCCGCCGGCCTCCACCTCCCGCCCCGCCCCGCCGCCTCCGCCTCCCCGCCCCACCCGCCGCTCCCGCCTTGGCTCAATACTTTTCGATCAAGTCCCGCCCCGCCGCCTCCAGATAACTTCATGTGGTCACCGCCACCGACGCCAGAGGCCATCGAGCGAGGCGGCCATCCACTAGTGGTATGGTCCATGCACTTTTTATCAGAAGATGGAGGAGATCAAGAAACCGCATCTTGATCGATTTGCTTGTTTGGACCCGGATATATCTCTCTGTTATGTTAGTTGAGGTGCCGAAATTTCATGCGGAGGGTCGACCGATCTCGCCGTGATCCGATGTGAATGTGTATTATGCTTTTGTTAGTGATTGCGATGGTCTGTTTTTTCTTCGGATGATCTCGTGTTTTGATGATGTTTCATAGCATACCCGAAAGCTACCTTTATAACTAGCCGATTCCACCCCTAATTAGTGGAGTAGCATTTCGAGGCCCAGATAATCTCTCCTAAGTGTATTATTACACATGTATGGAAACCATGTCGATCTACCCAGCATGAGTAGCGTCAAGGATTATACATTATCATTGCTTGAGACCATTGCTTGAGCTAATGACACATAAAATCATAACAATCTCAATAGTATCTCAAGGTGGGTCAATCCAATACCATGTTCTCTAACATGTGTTCACATTATTGATTCGATATCTCCATATCCATGACCAGTGAAACATGGTCATCAATCAATACATATACTGATTGATAAGTTACTAATGTTTCGACCAGAGATACATTTAGAATGATATCATATAAGTTAAAGAGCTTCACCAACAAGTCATACTTGTTAATTTTTATAACTAATGATTCATTCAAGGAACATAATAACATTTATTTAATAACTCATAAATATAGACGTGATACAATCATCTCTATGATTGCCTCTAGGACATATCACCAACACATACTCCTTGCAATCCGCTAAGTAAACAGTTCCATTCGGCAGGCGAAGAGATCCTTCGTCAAACATCTCCCTTGCCGAATATATGAGGAAGGAACAACCTGAATCTAATATACATCCATGATAAGTACATGATTGATTGACGACTAGCACGTCCAAATCATCCTTCGCTATCGCAACTGATCATGCACCTTTATTTTTTCAAGCTCGGACAATCTTTTATCATATGACCTTTCTCGTTACATAGATAGCATACACTGCGCTCTTGCTCTTGCCCTCCTTAGTCTTGTGACTTTTGCTCTTGTCTGCAACTCCTACGACAGCCAATGCTTGATCACCCGAGAATAAAGATTCTAATGGCTTCTTCAAGGGCTCTAGCTCCAATAGGTATGCAACTACCTCATTGAAATTGAGAGTTCTTTTCCTAGTAAGAATGTTCATCACCAATTGTTCCTCATGATGGTGGTAGAGATGATGTTAGTACGACGACCTTGTCGTTCTTCTTAATTTCCTCACCCACATTAGTTAGTTACATGATAAACTTGTTGAAGACATTGATATGGTTAACGGACTATGTGCCTTCCTCTATACTCAACTTATACAGTTGTCGCTTCAATATCCATCGGTCCATCGATTTGTCAGCGACTACCATATACAATTTTTTTAAAAGTTAGTCCATAATTTCTCCGGTTATTTTTCTTTGATTACCGAGTATTTTACTTCATCAAAGAGATATAGTCATATTGTACTGGATAGCATTCTGCTCCATCACCTTGCATTCTCCAGCAAACGTCCTTTCTGGTCTGTCGCCTGTTTACAGGGCCGCACCGATCATTCGAGGGGCCTTGTGCTAAACTCGACATTATACACTACATGACTTGTATAATAAAATACATAAGAAAAACAAAAAAAAAGGTAATTTTTATGAAGTAATGCTTTGAAATTTGATCCTCTCTACGGTGCGATAGAAGTAATGGGTTGGGAAAACACTTCAAAAAAACATACAAAAGCTTCTCACAACCAGGCATAATTAGGGCTGGAAACGAGTCGAGCAGACTCGGCTCGAGACAGCTCGCAAACCCTCGCTAGCCAGGAGTTGCCAGTCTCAAGTGGCTCGGTGGTTCGAGGCTCAGAGCTAGAACCAGAAACATCAGACTGTGGCTTTGTTCCAGTCTTAGGACCTCAGAACTAGAAACCGAGCTGAACTCTCAAGTCACAGGAACTCCAACCAGTCACAGCCACAGGAACTCAGAGCCACAAGTTTAATCATTCAACAGTCATGCTACAAGCCAGTCCAACACTCAAACCAGTCACAGGAACTCATCTCCAGAAGTTTAATATTTAACATTCCATGACTTCCTGTCAACATGACACTTAATGACAAAAAGTAATATACAACAGTCCAAAATACTGAACTAAACTCCAAAGCACATGAGTACACTGATTGGAATTCTTCTTTTGTGAACATGTCATGGCTTCTTCTTTTCATCCAATGAACCTACAATGTCTAACAAACATCCATGATTAGCCCTGAATGGAATTCTAGATGCTTTATTGTTGATAATCACTAGCAAGTAGTACAACTAAAACTCAATAAAGCAAGTAATATCATTGGCATACAAAATACATATTTAAAACATTTATTAAGACATTTAGATCTTCTAAAAAAAAAAACACTTATCAGTATGTGACAAGAATCTAGATCAACTGATCACTCGGCACTCAGCAGCACCCAAACTAACACCACTACATTGTAGTTTTATCAGGTAAAAAGTAAAACCATAGGAAAAGATACTATATTGCACAAATCTAAGATCTATCATGTGAATTTACAGATAAATAACAACAGACCATCTATGTTTCTAGGCATCAAGCATCCACAAGGAATAAAAAAAATGAGCAAAATGGAGCCACACACCGATCGTTGTTTTTGAAGCAAATCGATGTCTCATCGCCGTCGTGGGAGCCCACTGGAGCCGGTCAATGGATCCGACTGGGGAAGACGCCCTCGCCTCGTCGCGGTTGGGGAAGGCGTCGCGAATGGAGAGACCGGTTGAGGAGGACGGGGCGGCGCGGCGGATGGAGAGGCCAGCGGATGGGGCACGGGCGCACGGCTGCACAAAACGGGGTGGAGAGGGGGCAGGGTGGATGGCGTGGCGGAGGGAGCAGGCTGCAGGGGCGGCCAGGCGATTGAGGAGGACGGGGGAGCATGGGGCGGGGACCGCGGCGCCGGGTGGACGAGCAGCGAGGGTCGCGAGTATCGAGCTATTTTTTCAGTTCTAGGCATAATGAATGAAATTGAATAGTTGTCATGTAGAGTTGTTTTTTTACATATAATTTTGTAAATATAGACTCAAGACCTAGGTTGAACGCAAAACCATTGAAGGAAAGAGTGTGATTCCTATGTAATTCTTTCGGGAATCCTTGTTTTAGGCTCTAAAGCAGTAATTTCATAAGAACCTCGTACTAAATTAACAACAAATGTTCATTTTCTGTAGGAATTGGAAAATATTTCCACGTTTTAAATAGGACCTTAAACTTAAACTAGAGAAGAGATTGTTTCATTCAGTAGCTTGTCGTAGTATACAATGCTACTCGTCGTCTACTTAATACTTCACTAGGAGAAATATAATTTGATGTCTTTCCCCTGCCTGTTTAAAGATTGTTTACTTGTTTAGGTTGATACCAGGTTATATAGAAGTAAGCTAACGAACGTTTAAGGCTGAATGCTACTGATATACGCGCACATAAGCCCTTCGTCAGGAATTAAAGCTCCGCAAAATCGTCCAGACAGATGATGAATTAACGAGCTACCCTGTTCTACGGAAGTAAGCTAACGAAAACTGACACTAATTTTTGCACTGTTCATTCATATATACAGAAGCAGATCCCACTAGATAGGCTATTGACGGGGTATTTGGATCGGTCGGTACCACACTTTGTCGCACCAAAGTTAAGCACGTTTGACAAGTGTGACCGATGTTTAGTTCATATCCACAACTGTAACATGTCACATTTTTTAAGGCATATAACCCACTCATCTTATACACGTTCTTTAGCCAAAATATTGCCACAGTTATGACACAATTTGTTGACCACAAAATATGTGGCACATAGTTTTTGTGGCAATATGTAGATGCCAAGTTACCAACCAATGGAACTCGCATTACCAATGACACTAGATCGATGACCTGGTGAAATTTGAACAACCCCCATCGACTTGGATCCACTAGAGATCTATGAAAATTACCGAAACTATGATTAATGAATCACAAAATAGAGATAAAAAGCTTCCGATTCTAGAAAGAAAACAAGTAGCTAACACTCCGTCTTCAGCTGAATAGTCATTTGATGACTCGAGAGCTACCTATGCAAAAACCAGCCTCTCTCCCTGTCCCCTGACCTAAAGATGAACGGAAATGAAGTATGCTTTGTTTCATGCAGTTTGATCAGAATCCAGATGCGAAGGATCAAGGAAGGCACAGATAAACATCGGCGTCCCCTCAAAAGGAAAAAAAGATAAACATCGGCGGTGGCATTTTACAAAGTTCCGAGCCCAAATCGTCAGGTTTGCAGATCTCCAGCCTTACATGCGGCGCGCGGTATTCTCGCAGATACGCGGACGCGGCTAGGATGTAAATCAGCCTGGGCCACTCAATAGTCGACAGTCAGGCCCAAGGAGGCATGGCCTATGGACCTTGTTACTACCGAGTACTGAACCCAGTTTCGATTTCCTTTTGAAATAACCAACTTCTTTTAAGTAATATTTTTAAAAAAACAGTCGATTTTTTTTACAATTCATCTGGCGAAGGACGAGATGGTACCTTCGGTCGCTATTTCTATTTTAAATAATGACGAGATCCTATCGCCAAATAATTTGGCGACAAAGGTCTCCCGACCAATTGAACGATGTCGGCCAAGTAAATCAATGGCAAAGCTCCGGTCAGTGATAGATGATTATTTATGCATGTTTGTTGATTATTTATTTTTGTAATATTAATAGAAAATATATTGTTTTAAAAAAATTCCCAAAGCTTCAACCCTCCGAGGGTACAACCAAGCCTCTGTTCTCCTCGACACGAGTTTTTGACTAAAATGACATATATTTTAAAATAAAATAGTAAAAATAGCTCACAAACGAAATGATAAAAATGACATTCCTACCACACGAAAACACCACAGTAGGTCACTTTCTGCGCGCCCCGTACACAGTAGGCAAAAAAGCAGCGTGAACAACGCCCCCTGTACTGTTGCTACAGCACATGACACAAACTGTTTGCATTGCAGCTATAGTGCCCTCAATTTTCTGGCTGACACGCATGGGGAGCACAGAAGGTGATCTACCGCAGGTTTTTCACATGATAGAGATGTCATTTATACCCTTTTATAATGTGATAATTTTATATTATTTCACGTATATATTAAAACAGAGTCAAAAGAAGTCAACACATTCGCTCTCAAGAGCTAGAAAATCCCATGTTAATAGGTGAAAAAAGAGAGAGATCTACACCGTCGATCGTGGTGGGTCCGGACTATAACAGCCCAGATTAAAAGAAAGAGTCCGTGTCATATACAATAAAGCTGAAATTTGAAAAATAAAATAAAATTAGCAATTTGATTTCTATACGAAAGTTCCTAACTAAAAGAGTACATGTCAAATACACTAAAACATATATTAGGAATAAAAATAAAATAAAATTATCAATTTGATTTCCATACGAATTCATAAATAATTATAATACAAAATTTAGAATAAACAAAAATTATCAATTTGATTTGTATACGAAATCCGACAAAAAAAAACAAATTTTAGAAAAATAAAATAAAATATAATTAGCAATTTGATTTTGATACAATTTTAATAATTATAATTTGGAATACAAATTAAACAATAATTGGCAATTAGATTTGTATACGAAATCCAACCAAAAAATTTATTGAAATTAATGAAAATAAAATAAAATTACCAATTCCATTTCAATACGAATTACCAACTAAAATCCTAAATAACGGTAATTTGGAATAAAAAATATCAATTGGATCAGTATATGAATTTCAAGAACAAATAATAGAAATTCGAAATAAAAAATAAAAGAAAATTTGCAATTTTATTTCCATACAAATTCCATAATAAAATCCCTAAATAACTAAAGCTCGGAATAAATTAAATAAATTTAGCAATTTGAGTTGTACAAAAACTTCAAGAAAAATAATTGAAATGTTGAATAAAAATAAAAATTATAACAAAAATAGTACGGATGATATTAGAGGAGACATAAAATAAACTACCACGTTTGCTTTTAAGGACTAGAAATTCCCATGTTAATCAGAGAAAAAAGAGACAAACCTACACTATTGATCGTGGCGGGTTCAGATTATAACAGTCTATATTAAAAGAAGTCCGTGTCAAGTACAATAAACTGAAATTTGAAATAAAAAATAAAATAAAATAATCAAATTGATTTCCATACGAATTCTCAAGTAAAATCTCTAAATAACTGTAATATGGAATAAACATTAAAAAAATGGTAATTAGATTTGTATACAGATCCAACCAAAAAGTAACTGAAATTCGAAATAAAAAATAAAATAAAATAAGCAATTTGATTTCTATACAAATTCAAAGGTAAAATCCTTAAATAATTGTATTTTAGAATAAAAATTATAGAAAAATTAGCAGTTGGATTTGTATACAAATTCCAAGAATAAATAAATAAAGTTTGGAATAAAAAAATCAATTTGATTTTCATACGAAATCCAAAGTAAAATATCAAAATAACTAAAATTTAGAATAAATTAAATAAAATTACCAATTTAATTTGTATACGAGCTTTAATAAAAAAATAATTAAAATTTTGAATAAAAATAGAAATTATAACGAGGATAGCACGAATGGTGTCGCAGGAGACCATGAAATAGTGCAATAACAACGATCGGTTCTGCAAGAAGACATTGACCACGGGAAAGCAGGGAGTCAAAGTGGCGACGACAGAGGTGAGGACATTGTCGTGCTGCTCACCTTAGCCATTCAACGAGGACAATGTCATGTTGCTCGTCGAAGCCATTGAAAAGAAAGCTCAGAGTCGAAGGAGCGAGAGCCACGATGAAAAGTGGTGTGGATCAATGTCGTTGAAGAAGTTAGTGCCAAAGAAGCTCGATGATGGCTAAGCCCTGGCAGAGAGGAGATGAAGTTTTGCATTAAAGACGAGATATGGATGATATGAGGCCATCGGATAGCTAGGAGGGTGCCATCACCGATGAGGGGCATGGTGTCACCAGCAATGGCTAGAAGATTCTCCATATCGTTAGACAATGACTAAACTAGACATGCTAGCTGATGAGGGCATCCCTAACACTTATACATCTTTCCCTATTGGTGGTCATGCACATACTGAGATGGACGCCATAAATGAAGCTACAAATAATACAAGTGCAGAAGTGCATGTTGGTCCACTAACTAGAGCAAGAGCTAAACTTCTAAATCAACAGGTGCTTTTTGTTTCTTAATGAATCTTCTATTGTTATTGATGAGAATTGGGTACTACCTCATGCAAATGTTTTATGCATTCTCAGGTTTAAACATTGTGAAGCCTTTGGAACCGAGAGGGAGGCCGGACCCAAAGCAATGGAGGAGAAGCTCACGTGGGTCAAGCAAGAGGAGAAAGGCCCAAGAATTCAAGCCCAATTCGGATCTTTCACAAGCCAAACCGAAATTCATCTCGGAATCAACTCAGAATTCAATTCGGATTCGGTTGGGACAGCCCAATGACACTGTAATAAAAGGCCACAACTTTTACATAAGGAGTCCGATTGGGGTGTTCTTGGACTTGTTTGAAAGCTTATTCCAAGGCCCACACAATGGGTATGGCCCCAACTTCAGAAGACTTATGGTCACACCACTATGGCCTAAACAATGTGATGGGTTAAAGTTAGGTTTTCCTTTTTGTGTGTTTTTGGGTCTTAGCCGAATTGGAGTTTGATTCGGCATGTGTAGCCGGCCCTAGGCCGTGCGTGAGTCATGGAGGGCACCTTAAGTACCATTGCCCCTTCCTTGTATCGATTAGACCAGTTTATGCATAAGATTGAAACATAGCAATTGCTTGTTCTTTCGACACCAGAGTTCATGCGAGGACTTTGAGAGAGAATTAGGCGATCCATTGTTTTGTTATGCAATTAAGGGTCAAGCCGTCGTTCCATTGGGAATTGGGGACTTGGCGTTCGTCGTTCATGGTCTCGCGACGAACAACTACTCGGTGTGTTGTGGGCGTATTCCGAAGAGTTGAGGGTTCGTGTATTGGCGCGAGTGTTCAGCTAGCGACATCGTCTACTTCGCATCAACTATCCACGGTTCCTCACTGAGAAGATCGGGCCTCCCCGTATCATGTGGTATTAGATTCTAGGTTTACTCGGTGAGAACTTCTTTACCCGTAGTTAGATTCGTTTTCTTTCCTATCGTCCATTAAACCAAAAATTGCAATACCAAAACCGTAGTTTAATCTGTTATTTCTTGTGCGTTTAGTTAAGTTTTCATCCATTAGAATTTTGTTTTAGTGCTGATCCGTGTGTTTCCTTTTGCGTAGCTTAATCATTGTTAAAAAATTGCTGATTGAACTCCTCAATTAGCACCCAAAAAAAGAGTATTTCACATCCACATTAACCTTCTCTTGCCGTGCGCCATCGACATCTTGGCCGCTCGGATTGGAAACCCTAGCTTCATATTGGTATCCGAATCGGTCCTACAAGTGTCCCTTCCGAATTCCATTGGGCAAGTAGAGTCCGAGTCCATCTCTTGAGACGTTCCTATCCGAGTCCACTTGAGCTCGGTCCACTACTTCTTAGCTGTCCGAACCACTTTGGTCTTTGTGCTTCACTTATATCCTTTCATCTTGAGACTAGCTTTTGATATTGCAACTAGGGCTGCTCATTCAGGTTGATTACACTTTGCTGATTTGTGAGGGTTACGCACTTCCGCGGGGAGCAAAACACTTTCGTCCTCTGCAAAGAAGGAAAAGGCAGCCGCATTTAGAAAGAGTCGCGGCATAAAAAAAACAATGAGCGAAAAGCTAACTTTTGCATACGACCTCCGATTGAGCGTTTCTTGATCCGTTGAAAAGGAAACGGGAAAATAGAGCGAAAAAAGAGAAGTCTGGGAAATCTAGGGATCTTATCTACGCGTACGCATCCGGGTACACGCGCGGAAACTTCGACCCCAAAAAACGTCGTTTAGGGCCTCAAAACGGGCCCGCAAACCGAGAAAAACTCAAGTTTCTCAGAATTCGCTCAAAATTGACAGAGCCCCTCTACAAGTGATTCTATGGTTCCTCGTGAAGACGACATCCTTTTTTGAGTTGATCCGCGCCTAATTTTGGCTGCTACAGTTCCGGGTCATATTTCAGTTTGTGTTTTTTCAATTTAGTTTGAGCAATCTTGTGCCCTAGTATTTTCCTTTGCAATTGGCTAGCGTCTATCCCCGTACTTGGTGCACAACGAGCTGGTTTCATCTCACTAGCTCAGTCCTTTGTTTGCATTAAGTCACATTTATCTTTGTGTGTGCGTTCATACACTTCGCTTAAACCTATTAGATCAACACATAGGCAAAATACTCTAGTTTGGATCATTACTTAGCTTTACAATACCTTGAATATCAGATTGCATAGGATATACACATACCTGTCCAAGCTCCACCTACACCCGTTTGTGTACTTCCTTGCTCTTGGTTACACTCATACATTACCGGGTTAAGGTCGTTCGCTGTCGCAACTATCGATTTGCCGTCCTTGATTCACTTTGGAACGGTAAGCTTGTCTTGTTTTCAGGACAGCGAGTTGCGAGCGTAGTAGAGAGAGCTTTTGTTTTACTAACCTAGATATAACCTCGTTTCTTGTTTGTGAGTTGTTGCCATGTCAGGTCACGAGGAGGATCCACCTAATCTGGAGGCGCCGGTTACGTGGACAGAGTACACTCGGTTGCGCGAGATGCTACAAAACAACTTCATGATGGTGACAATAGCGTGCGCGATGAACTCGGGGAAGTTCAGACTGGACTGAACACCCTCGGGGAGGAGGTCACACAATTGCGTATGACCATCAACAATAACTTCCTTGAGCTGCGTGCCATGTTCGCACAACACAATCTACGTGGGGGTGCGCAAGCTGATGACACGAGTGTGCATGGCCCTCACGCCATTTTGCACAATGAGACCGAGGAGGAGCGTGCTATTCGTGTGGATGAGGAGCGCGATGGCGACAGGCGCGTCGCATGGCGGTGCCACCAAACGTCGGGATGGTAGCCGCGGCACGCCCTCAGGCCCACGGGCGTGGCCGAGGTAACGGCGGCCAGGGTGGAGGCGCACCATAGGGTGCCCACGGAGGAGGTGTGCATCGTGCACCTCGTAGCTGGGCTGATGAGGTCGAGCAATGGGATGACGATTTCCGTCGACGACCACGATAACCGACAGCGCCACCACCGCAACAACGTGCAGCGTCCTCGACACGACGACGCCGAGGATTTTGTCACTAAGCCCAAATTTAATCTTCCTATATTTTCAGGTGGTACAGATGTGGAGCAATACCTCACTTGGGAGCTAAAAGTTGATAAGTTGTTTCGGATGAACAACTATTCCAATGAGAAGAAGCTGTTGCTTGCGTCCAATGGTTTGGATGATTATGCCACACATTGGTGGGAGCAGTTCATCCGTAAGCGCATTGATGAGGACATCCCAGAAGTTTCTCGACAAATATGCACGAATGAAAATGATTCTAGCCAGCATGCACCAGACCAATGGATAGCTTGTCATGTCTATTTTGCTACGCTTCAAACCGTGCATCATTTGGAGTTGTGTAATGAAAGTTATGGTCATTTTAGTAACAGTTGCACATGCTGATAAATGTTGCGCGAAAACTGAAGACTCCTTGAATGCTTGTGCACCAACTTGTCATGTTTTACTGTGCATATCCTATATGGATGGAAAGATAATCAAGTCTATTTTCACCTCCAACAAACGGTTCATCATTTGGACTTCCGAGAGAGAGTTATTGCTGTTTCTTGAAGGCTGCAGAAGTTGAACAGACACGCGCGAACTCGAGAAAAACTCCTTGAATGCTTCAACCAGTTGGCCTTCCACCTTCCAACGTGATGACTTGTGTTCATACCCAGCTAGGAGGGTTGTTCCTAGTATATATACCCCTCTACCCCTATCATTAATGTACTTTGATATTTTCAACAAACCAATCTATGAAAGATGGTACTTTGCAGCAAGGCTGCTAGTATTTTTACTCCTTTGCTCTTGTGAGTTCTCTTGGATTTGTAAGAAGATTCCTCCTGGATCCCTAATTCGTGCTCTACGCTCGGGCGTTTTGTGTGGGTTAGTTCCGGATTGTGGTTACTGACTGTTCGGATAGCGGGACGAGTCCAAAGGCTTGGATCGTCTCTCCCCAACGCAGTCGCATCCAACCTTGGCGAGTTAAAGCTAGTTACCCTTTTGACTTCTCACAACTAGTTATCCCCACGTTCACAACAAGATTCGCTTGTTCTTCAACCTACACCGTGAAGATCGGGCCACCCCTAGCGAGTACGCATCATGCATGGAGCGCCATGAGTTGCCGATTATCACCTGGGAGAAGATGAAGCAGCATTTGCGGGCACACTTTGTATCTCGCCACTACAAGCGCTCACTATTTGAGAAGTTGACAGGACTGCGACAAGGTATGAGATCAATTGATGAATATTGTAAGGAAATGGAGACTATCATGATACATGCAGATGTCCGCGAGAATGAAGAACAGACCATGGCGAGATTTCTAGCTGGCATGAATCATGCTGTCAAGCACATTGTCAATCACCATCCCTACAATGATATGATTGAGTTGCTGCACCAAGCACGCGAAGCCGAGCGACAAGTGATTGAAGACGCACGGTTCGCTGCCCGTTCACGTTCTTCAGCCAGTCCAGGACAGCCATATAACAACAGCTAGCCAAACAAGAGCACTCCCGGCGGAAGCAATTCGGCGATGCGCAGTTCCGCAAGTAAGAAGCTGGAAAGTACACCATCACCGGTGCGTCGACCTGCGGCGCCTGCTGCTAGTGCGACCTCATCTATGGGGTCGACAGGCCGTTCACGTGACATTATTTGCCACAAGTGCAAGGGCGTTGGCCATTTTCAGAGAGACTGCCCCAATATCAGAACTATGCTTATCACAGAGGATGGCGGTTATGTTTCAGCTAGTGACGATGAGTCGCCTGATGCACAACCAGTCTTACACACTGATGACATAGAGCAATGTGAGTGCGATCCTGAGTTCCCTAACACTGAGCAGTATTCTATTGTTTGCACACCCAAGGTACTTAGTGTGATGCCATCACCGTCACTCGAGCAGCGGTGCAATTTTTTCAGACTTGGGCAAAACTTGATAAGGGTAAGGTGTGCAAATTGATTATTGATGGTGTGAGTTGTCATAATTTGGCCAGCAAGGATATATGTCATAAGTTGGGTTTGAAGTACTTGCCGCATCCACGTCCTTATCATGTGCAATGGTTGAGCGACAAAGAGGAAGTGAAGGTGAACTATATGGTGCATGTGACGTTTTCTATTGGGAAGTACACCGACATTGTGGAGTGCGATGTTGTGCCTATGACGGTGTGTCACTTGCTCTTGGGACGGCCATGGCAATATGACCGTTCTGCTGTTCACGATGGGCGGATAAATCGCTACACATTTCGATGGAACAATATGGATATCATCTTGAAGCCGCTTACACCGCAACAGATTGTGAATTCTTCAATGCAGAAAATTGAGATGCACGTTGAGACTACCAAAGAGAAGCATTTAGTGATGTTAGCAACTAAATCAAAGATGAGAGAATTCAGCGAAGATCCCAATTTGCCGCACTTTGTACTGCTGTACAAAGACGTCTTGCTTTCGACTAACGACTTGTCTTCTCTTCCTAGTTGTGTTGCTTGTCTTTTGCAGGACTTCAGCGATGTCTTTCCAGACGAGGTACCAGCTGGGCTACCGCCAATTCGTGGGATAGAAAATAAGATCGACTTGATTCCAGGCTCGTAGCTGCCCAACCGATCACCGTACCGCACCAATCCCGAGGAAACAAAGGAAATTCAGAAACAAGTACAAGAGCTTCTCTCCAAAGGGTATGTATGTGAAAGCTTAAGCCATTGTGTTGTTCCTGTTATTTTAGTTCCTAAGAAAGATGGTTCATGGCGTATGTGCGTAGATTGTCGAGCGATTAATAATATCACAATTCGATATCGTCATCCTATACCTCGCTTAGATGATATGCTAGACGAATTGAGTGGTGTCGTTATTTTCTCTAAGATAGATTTGCTGATGGTTACCATCAAATTAGGATGCATGAAGGGGATGAGTGGAAACAACATTTAAAACATAATTTGGGTTGTATGAGTGGTTAGTCATGCCTTTTGGTTTAACTAATGCACCTAGTACATTCATGCGCTTAATGAATCATGTTTTAAGGCATTTGATTGGTAAATTTGTGGTTATGTACTTTGATGATATTCCGATTTACTGATGATTGAATCTGAACACATAGACCATCTTAGACAAGTTCTACAAGTTTTGAGTGAGGCTAGGTTATTTGGTATCTTAGAGAAGTGCATTTTTTGCAAAGATTGTGTCATCTTTTTGGGCTATGTTGTTTCTGCACAGGAAGTTGAAGTAGATGAGTCTAAAATTGAAGCGATTAAAAATTGGCCAACTCCTGTGAACGTAACTCAGATTAGAAGCTTTCATGGTCTCGCTGGTTTTTATCGGCGCTGTGAAGGATTTTAGCACCGTCGCTGCCTTTGAATGAACTTACTAAAAGGGTGTTGAATTTGTGTGTGGGGGTAGCGCAAGACAATGCTTTTGTTGAACTTAAGAAACGCTTGATCAAGCATCGCTGCTTGTTTTACTGATTTCACTAAAATTTTTGAAATTGAGTGTGATGCTAGTGAATTGGGTATTGACGGTGTTTTAATGCAAGAGGGTAGACCGGTAGCTTATTTTAGTGAGAAACTGAATGGTGCTCAATTGAATTACCCGGTCTATGACAAAGAGCTTTACGCGTTAGTGCGTGCGTTAGAAACTTGGCAACACTATTTATGGTCTAAAGAGTTTATTATTCATTCTGATCATGAGGCATTGAAGTATTTAAAGGGCCAAACCTGAACCGTCGACATGCCAAATGGGTCGAATTCATTGAGTCGTTTCCTTACATTGTGAAATATAAGACGGGAAAGGAAAATGTGGTAGCTCATGCTCTTTCTAGGAAAAGTGTGCTTTTAACTCAATTAGGAGTGCAAGTTCCTGGTTTAGAGAGTTTGCGTGATTTATATGCTCATGACCATGATTTTTTCCGTTCCTTACGCACATTGCACAGAGGGAAAAGGCTGGGATAAATTTCACATCTATGATGGGTTTTTGTTTCGCACTAACAAATTATGTGTTCCAGAATCCTCCGTGCGTTTGCTATTATTGCAGGAATCACATGCAGGTGGATTGATGGGATATTTTGGACGTGAGAAGACGTTGTCTATGCTGAACGATCACTTTTATTGGCCTAAGATGAGGCGAGATGTGGAGCGGTATGTGCAACGATGCATTACTTGCCACAAAGCGAAATCGAAGTTGAATCCATACGGTTTGTATACCCCTCTACCTGTTCCCAATGCACCATGGGAGGATATTAGTGTGGATTTTATTTTAGGACTGCCTAGAACTAAGAGGGGGGAGTGATTATGTTTTTGTCGTTGTGGATCGTTTTTCAAAGATAGCACACTTTATTCCGTGCCACAAGAGCGACGATGCGTCACATATTACTAACTTGTTTTTCAGGGAGATCGTGAGGCTACATGGCATGCCACACACTATTGTGTCAGATCGTGACGTGAAGTTCATGAGCTACTTCTGGAAGACGCTTTGGGTAAACTAGGGACGGTTGTTATTCAAAGACAACTTGTCATCCACAAACCGATGGTCAAACGGAGGTGGTGAACCGCACACTTCGATGCTCCTCGGACAATGATAAAAAGAATCGCGCGAGTGGGAGGATTGTTTGCGCGACGTGGAATTCGCTTATAATCGGGCCGCACTCCACTCACGCAGCTTGTGTCCTTTGAGGTGGTGTATGGCTTCAAACCCTTTACGCCGCTTGATTTGCTGCCACTTCCAAGTCAACACCGTGTTCATATGGAGGCGTCCAAGCGAGCTGAATATGTGAAGAAATTGCATCTAAAAACAAAAGAAGAGATAGAGCGCAAGGTCAAGTCCTATGCTGAGAAGGCGAACAAGAAAAGGAAGAAGATGATTTCAACCAGGTGATTTGGTTTGGGTACACTACCGCAAGGATCGTTTCCTAGAACACCGCAAGTCTAAATTATTGTCGCGAGGTGATGGGCTTTTCAAGGTGCTTGCAAAGATCAACGACAATGCCTACAAGATAGAGCTTTCTGGTGATGACTATGGCGTGAGCTCTACGTTCAATGTCGCTGATTTATCACCTTTCTTTGGTGGTGATGATCCAGCGTCGAGGACGACGCCTTTTCAAGAGAGGGAGGATGATGAGGGCATCCCTAACACTTATACATCTTTCCCTATTGGTGGTCATGCACATACTGAGATGGACGCCATAAATGAAGCTACAAATAATACAAGTGCAGAAGTGCATGTTAGTCGACTAACTAGAGCAAGAGCTAAACTTCTAAATCAACATGTGCTCTTTGTTTCTTAATGAATCTTCTATTGTTATTGATGAGAATTGGGTATTACCTCATGCAAATGTTTTATGCATTCTCAGGTTTAAACATTGTGAAGCCTTTGGAACCGAGAGGGAGGCCGGACCCAAAACAATGGAGGAGGAGCTCACGTGGGTCAAGCAAGATGAGAAAGGCCCAAGAATTCAAGCCCAATTCGGATATTTCACAAGCCAAACCGAAATTCATCTCGGAATCAACTTAGAATTCAATTCGGATTCGGTTCGGGACAGCTCAACAGACCTATAATAAACAGGCCACAACTTTTACATACGGAGTCCGATTGGGGTGTTCTTGGACTTGTTTGAAAGCTTATTACAAGACCCACACAATGGGTATGGCCCCCAGCTTCAGAAGACTTACGGTCGCGCCGCTATGACCTAAACAATGTGACGGATTAAAGTTAGGTTTTTTGTGTATTTTTTGTCTTAGCCGAATTGGAGTTTGATTCGGCATGTGTAGCCGGCCCTAGGCCGTGTGTGAGTCATGGAGGGCGCCTTAAGTACCCTTGCCCCTCCTTTGTATCGATTAGACCAGTTTATGCATAAGATTGAAACATAGCAATTGCTTGTTCTTTCGACACCAGAGTTCATGCGAGGACTTTGAGAGAGAATTAGGCGATCCATTGTTTTATTCTGCAATTAAGGGTCAAGCCGTCGTTCCATTGGGAATTGGGGACTTGGCGTTCGTCGTTCGTGGTCTCGCGACGAACAACTACCCGGTGTGTTGTGGGCGTATTCCGAAGAGTTGAGGGTTCATGCATTGACGCGAGTGTTCAGCTAGCGACATCGTCTACTTCGCATCAACTATCCACGGTTCCTCACTGAGAAGATCGGGCCTCCCCTATATCACTAGCATCAGTAAAAATATGAGGCCGCCACGGTTAGTGAGAAAGCTATAATGTTGAGTTAGCCAACGTTGAAGAATAGGAGCGACGACACGAGAGAAGAGAACATCGAGCATGTATAACATCATGCATGCTTATGTGCATATGCATGCATCTATTTGTACAAAATAGAAGCATGGCATACAAAGGCAGATGGGCAAAAAGCTTGAAGTAGAGATAGCACAGCTGTAGGGAATATGCTTGGGGCCACCAGAGAGAGCATGACAGGTGTCCCCAGCAAAGATTGGTGATGATTCCATGTGTATGCGTATTGATGTCGCAACGATTAGCATTAAGCAATAATTGGATAGAAGTAGAAGATTAATATGTAATAAAATACTGTATTTTAAGGGGTGGCAGTTGAGAGGGATCGATCAAGATTTAAGCTTACAGTTGGAGGTTGAAGCAAAGATATTGTGATAGCGAGAAGAGATCTTATTCCAATTACGTTCCTCGGATTGTATTTTTCTTCAAGCTTCTATTGTCATTTTCAATATTTAGGATATTTTAAAAATCTAAATATTCTATAAAATACGTAAATATATTCTCAACATTTATACAAACATGAAACAAATCTAGATGTGCAACTGTGCAAGCCACACTGCTAGTTTATATAAAAATAATGGTCAAAGTTGAGTGTTGAAAACTGTGTCATTGTCCTAGACATCATACGTTCGGACGCATTGGACACCTCACTATGGGCGCAACTAGCACTCGGACATACGATCCGAGCGCTAGCACCGTACGCCAGGCTCCAACGTCGGATTTCGGAAGATGTTCTTCAGCCGTCCATCTCGCGTGAGCGAACCTCCTCCCGAACATCTCGCGCATCACAAACAACATCAAAAAACAGAATCATTAGGAGAGAATTTGAGTTGCAACTTTTTTCAACGGGTTGCAACATACAAAAAAACAGGATGCAACATTTGTTTCAACAGGACGCAACATTTTTTTTGAACGGTTCGTAACCTATCAAAAAACAGGATGCAACATTTTTTTTTCAACGGGCCACAACATTTTTTTCAACAGTCGCAACATATCAAAAAACATAATGCATCATTTTTTTCTACGGCTGCAATATTTTTAAAATGAGTCACAACATTTTTTTCAACGGGTCGTAATATTTTTTTTTCAACAGTCGCAACAAAAAAGAACTGGAAGGTGCAACATATCAAAAGAAAAGAAAAAACATCTAGAGAACGTTGAGTATGAAACTAAGCACTCACCATTGGACGCCCTAGCTCCCTCCAGAGCGTGTCCATCACGCAGAGCTCGTCTGGCCATGGCACCACCCATAGAGGTCATTCTTGGTGGCCAAACGCCGTGGAGGAGCTCAAGTAGCGCTCACTGAGGCCGCATCGGGAGGTGGAGCTCGCAAATGCCGTTGCCAGGATCCTCGCGCGAGCACGAGCATTAGTGACCTCATGCATTCTTGGATAGGACACCGGCAGTAGGCCCGCACGAACTCGAGCAGCAACGGCGATCTTGCAACTCCCCTCTGCATTGGCTTTGGTCATAGTGTGTGTGTGTATATATATATATATATATATATATATATATAGAGAGAGAGAGAGAGAGAGAGAGAGAGAGAGAGAGAGAGAGAGGGAATGGAGTCAGGGACATACATAAAGATGGGAGGAAATGGGTGGATGAGAAGGGATGAAATGGATGGGTGGAGGAGGACGTGAAGAGAAGTAGTAGCGGTAGTGGGTGTGAGAAAGTTCTGATGGGTGGGAAACAGTGACGGAGCTTGAGCTCAAAATCAGAGCGGGGCAAAACTAGATGACATGTGAATTATGTAATCTAGATGTGACCATTTCTAAGACTAATCACTAAATTACCCTAGATTATACCACTTTTTCTATAGAATTACACAATTGTTATGGGGGCCAAGGTGAAGCTCCGTCCCAGGTGAGAAATGTATTAGGTAAGTGAGGTGTTCAATGCGTCCGGACGTAATACTTTGCTTGGAAGATACTTGAAAGTTGACACCAATCGAATCATCGAGAACTCTTTTTATTATTTAATTTTTTTAAAAATATTTTAAAGACAACGTCTTCTTAACTTTATTTTCAATTCTAATATTTTGGTCACGCCACAACGCATGGCGTGACAAAAGCACGCTATCACGCCACGGGCCTTAGCGTGGTAAATGAGTGTTGTTACGCCACTCCTCTTGGTGTGACAGGACTTAGCCTAAAAACGGACGCGTGTTGGCTCGGATGGCTATCGGGACAGGTTTGGTCACGTCGCGGTCGATGGCGTGATAGTATAGTTTGATCACTCCATGGGTCATGATGTGGCTAAAGGGGTCCGAATTGAAAATAAAGTTAGAGATATGCTATATTTAAAATATTTTTTAAAAAAAAATAAAAAGAGACTCGGGAACAACCGCAACTCAATTACCGTACGTCTGTCTAACCTCGGCTGCGGTACCTCGGCGCCATGAGTCATGGCGCCGAGATGTGTTAGCTCGGCCGTGAGTCACGGCGCCGACCCCCTGGGTCCAAAATCGGAAATAAGATGAGCAGGGATATAAATGTGGAGTTTTAACGAAAAAATGGTTAAATTGAAAAAAATTCAGCTGCTAAGAGTCCACACCGTCGTCGAGGAGGCCGAGGGGCGGCACATCACGAACCAAGGGATGCTCCAGCAGCTGAAGATTTTAACACAAGGAATGTACAGAGGCCACTACATGCTTGATACCTTCAAATACGGAGCCCTTAACGAGGAAATAAGGGATGAAGAGGCGGTGAGTTACTCATCTGCCTTGTCTAAATTCAATCCAGCCAAGCGTGTCCGTTTCTCCTGTAGCAATGCGAACAGAGTGCCATTTGGTAGTAACAGCATAAAGGAGCTACGAGAGATCGTCGATACCCTAGCAAACATCATCGCTGATACGAAGGAGTTCGTGGTATTTTTGGAGTCCTATCCTCGGATGCGCCGCCAACCTTACTGCACGTATTTGCTCTTGGACAATTGCATGTTCGGTCGCCAGATGGAACGGGACCGGGTCCTGAATTTCTTGCTGCAGGCTGAGGCTCCCGGTAGTGAAGATTTGGCTGTGCTTCCAATTGTTGGTCCAACAAGAGTAGGGAAGAGCACTCTTGTTGAGCACGTTTGTAAGGACGAGAGGGTGCGCAATCGCCTGTCAACGATCCTGTTCTTTCACGAAAACAGTCTCAAGGATAAAGGACAAGCTACCAATTTGAGTGAGAATGGTCTAGTCAAGCATCGAAATTATGCCTCACACAAAAGGCTGCTGATTGTTATCGAGCTAGCCGGGGACATCGACGACGAAACATGGAGAAGGTTGAGTTCTTGGGCAAGCTGCATGGCGAGTGGGAGTAAAATCATAATCACCAGCCGGTCAAACAAGATTACCAGGTTGGGAACAACAGAAACGCTCCGGTTAGAATACCTGCCTCCAGAAGCATACTGGCATTTCTTCAAGATGCTCGCGTTTGGAAGCACTAACCCTGATGAGCAACCGAGGCTCGCATCGATGGCCATGGAGATCGCCATGGAGCAGAGACAATGTTTCCTGGGCGGATACATCGTTGCTGGGTTGCTGAGGGACAACTACAACGCTCAATTCTGGCGCGCGGTGCTTCAGTGTGTGAGAGCGTACAAACAGAAACATCTTCTTCTGTTTGACGAACACCCAAATATTCTGGTGCGGACGGACGAACCGGTGTACTATTGGAGGTTGGGGAAAACCACCAAGTCTTTCTTGATCTGCAGCTATTATCAGACAGATTCTAATTCTACTCAGGAGGAAGTCCCCAAGATCACCGTGCAGGACATCCTTCTGGGAAGCGCTACTACACCGCATGGGAAATTCGAGGCTCTAGGATGGAAGTCTCGCTTGCCGCCGTACAACAACTACATCATAAGCTGCGTGATGCAAGAACCGAAAGACGTGGCGGCCAGAAAGAAGCTCATGCAACGGAGGCACTTGATTTGAGGGAATTCTGTGATTAAGATGAGTGGCTGTGCCACTGTGTGTTACTTCTGTACTTCTGTTCAGGCAATATGCAGCTGCTACGAACTTGTGCTGGTAGGCAATAGGCAGTTGCCGAAATGGTTCTGGTGTTTTTTTTACTTGTTTCATGTATCGGTGACCAGTGGTTGGATGTTTGATGGCAATCTTTTGTTTTCCTTTGTCATACCTGCAGACTCTTCTCATGTGCTCATTTTTATTTGAAATGATACAGTTAAAACCTCTGCTTTTTTTTTCTTTAGAGAAACTCGCACGTATTCTTTTGGTTTAGTTTTCCTCTGTACTGGGAGCAACACAAACAGCATAGTTTGGTCTGAGAGCAGTTTCAGGTGAAGAGTTACTGCGTATCATTGTTCTCTAACACTTATACCCGGCCCAACCAAAGGAAAGGAAACTAGATGACAAGAGGTGGGACCAAGGATCAAGAAACTAGTACCATGCAAAATCTCCCTGGGAGGCTAGTAATCGGAAAACTCGATCAAAATTTGTCTGAATAAATTTAAATTTAGAATTTAACCATCGGAATTTCCTGGTGGGACCACCAGGTCTAATGAGCTCAAAAAGGCTCCACCTTCTCCCGTCGCCTCCTGTGTCGCAGTCGCAGTCTTTCGCTCCTTTCCGACTCTTCCTCGCTCCCAGCCAACCGCCACCCGTCGACGGCTGCGCGGCCTGGGTAGCCGCAGCCGCGTGGCGACAGCGGCGTCTGATGCTGCCGCAGGCGGAATACCTGCCGCGCACGCCCGCAAAGCTGTCTCCGCCCCTGGCCTGGACAATGACCTCGCCTGCTTCCCCTATGCGGCGGCTCCCACCTCATCTCCGAGCCGATGTGATTGGTAATTAATTGTTGTTTTGACTAGTGAGCGTCTGGGTCACTAGTTGCTATGCTCTCCTGTGACTAGGGGTGAAAACGGATCGAATACGGACGGATAATGGCTCTGCCATATTTGTTTTCATATTTTTTTCGGATTCGGAAACGAATACGAATCTTCGGATCTGAATACGGATACGAATAATATCGAATACGAACACGAGCTAATACGAATCGAAACGAATACGGTCGCGGATATTTTTTGAACATGAAAACCCCTTAAATTGTATACGTAAATTAACAAACATATATAACTAGTTTATTTGATGCAAACATTCATGAATTGTTCATATTTTCAGAACTTCACACGTAACATTGGCACTAGCAAGTTGTATTAACTAGTTCATCACAAATAAAACACTTAGTTTACCATATTTAGCTCATAAAGTCATAAGTCATAACTCACAAAGTCACAAATCATCACGTATTCATACTTAGTTCATCACATCTATAAACTTAATTCACACTAACATCGATCAGGCTAGATAGTTAGTTTATACACAAATGACTATAACATCCCAAAGTATATTACCAAAAATAAAATTAATAAAGTTATTATTTTATTATATTTTCGATATTTAAAAGAGTTTTCTTGGTTAAAAAAAAAATAATAAAATAAAGTTAATTATTTAATTTCCTAGTTTTTAATGTAAAAATAAAATTTATTGAGTTTTCTGGGATTTTATTTGATTTAAAGTGAAAAATAATTAATTTATTGATTTTTCTAGAATTTAAAAGGTTTTTACTATTTTTAAAGAAATTAAAAATAATTTATGTGCAAAAATAAAAACCAATTTTAAGTTGAAATTAATTTTATTAAGTTCAAAATCATTCAAGGAATTTTTGTGATTTTTCTAGAATTTTTGAACTCTATTTGCTATTTTTCTAAAAGGCTATTTGATTTGTTGCATTTTTCAAATTTAGAAATCAATTAAAATCTCATTTTCTCTTTTGGGCCAAAATCCTCTTTTGGGCTGAAAACCGATATCCGCCTTCGCCTTATCCGGATAATCCGTATTCGCTTCAGATCCGCTGGATAGCATGGCTACCGTATTCGTTTCGCTTCGCAAAAAAATCCGAATTCGCTTCCGATCCGAGAATTATCCGAGAAAAATCCGATCCGAGACAATCCGAATCCGTTTTCGTCCGGATCGGTCGGAAACTATCCGATCCGTTTTCACCCCTACCTGTGACCGAGTAACACAGGTTATTACTATTTGATTTGACCTGGTTGTGGAGTGTTCCCGCTGTAGCATGAGTCCGATTCCTACGGATAGGAGTATAGGAACACAAATCCTTGAATCCCCTGCTAAATTTTTTATTAGATGGATCATAGGATTTAGAAGAAAAAAAACAGGCTATTTATATCTACAGAAGTTGATAGATAATGGTACTTTAGGATGCTACTACTTGCCATCCGTTGCTTACGTCTATGGTATCATGTGTTGCTTGCTGTCTGCTCGCCTATTAGCCCTTGAGTTGCGATGCTGCCGCGGCAGTAGAACCTTGGCAGCGTCTTGTTCTCGAAAAGTTTCACAGGAAAAGTATGATTAAGATCCGTGCTCATTTCTTTTGGACATCCAAACCACTGCTGTCCCTTTTTAATCACCTGTGACCTGTCGATTAGGCTGTTTTGTTGGCGCCATCCTTCAGATGTTGATGCATCCACCTGCAATGGATTGCAGTGCAGCCCCCATTTGCTGGAAACATCAATTTCTCATTGTTTCACATCCAAAAGAGATGCCGGGCATCCCTCCGAAAGGGATTCTGAGCATCTGTCATCTTCGGATACAATGGTCCAAAAGTGTGGTAGTACACAATGTATAATATTTGAAGGCAATGCATAGGGTCCATTTCCTTTTGATATATACCGGCTGTCTCGGTTCTTCTTGAAATAAAAGCTGCAGGACATTCTGATGTTGCTTGTTAATAAGAGAAACGGACAAGCGCCACATCCAACACGCAACTTCAGATAGCCTAAGAACTGAGTTGGTCTTAGATTCAGGACTCTAGCAACTAGCAAAAAGCTATTGATCTAGACAAAAGGTACGAGAGTGATATTTTAAGAAAGGTACTAAAGAAAAACTCGATACTTGGCATCTTAGATCACTACTTCATCCCTGCCTTATCTTTTCGTTACATTGCACCATCTTCTGAGGAGGTTCACAATGGATATGCTCGTTCCTGCAGTCATAGGTGATATTGTCAGCAGATCTGCATCCTTTGCCATCAAGAAATCAATCATGAACTACAAAAGTAGGCATTCGGCATCCTCAAACTTTTAAAACCGTTCACTTTACCCCCTAAGACCAAAACACCCTAGTTTTGTTGACGTGACGTCTACGTGCTATAGCTTCACTGATGTGTCAAATGGTCTCGCTGCCGTTCCAGGGTCACATCAGGCCCATGCTCCAGCTCAATGTGCTCCTCTACGCGCGCGGCGCGCAGCCTCGCCTTCACCGTCCTCACACATCGACTTCAACGCTCCCCGACTAGGCCACCTCCCTTGACGCCGACATCGTTGCGCAGCTCTTGGCCCTGAACGTTGTTTGCGAGGTGCCCCTCTGGGAGGCCCTCGCCTCGTTGTTGCGTGGCCAAGAACCGCCGGACATTGCTTGCATGGTGGTTGACGGGCAGTGTTACGCGGCGTTGGGCGCGGCCATGGTCGGGAGGAGCGCATCGGGGCGCTCGGTGACAATGATGCTCTCGGCAAGCGGTGGCGTCATGGGGCCGATGTAGGTGCGGTGGGCGAGGCCTGGGTTGGTCATGATGGTGGCGGGATTGGAGTTGACGAGCACCACCTCGTAGCCCTCCTCGGTGAGCGTCTTGCACGCCTGTGTGTCCGAGTAGCCGAACTCACACGCCTGCCCGATCACGATGGGGCCCGCATCAAGAATCATGGTCTTCTTCACGCTGGCGAGCTTACCAGCCTTGGTTGGTGCCGTGGGGAAACGACTCTCAGTGACAACGGAATCATGGTCAGCGATGCTTGCTCCGTCGGGGGAGACGGAGGCAGAGGTGTGGGTGGAGAGCGCGCGGTGAGAGAGGCCGTGGTGGAGGCACGGAAAGGGGAGGTGGGAGCAGGAGAGGAGGGTGTGGTGGTGGGTGTGGGAGGAAGGGGCGGAGCTGGGACGGGGAGGAGAGGGAGGTGGCCATGGCGTAGGTGGCGAGGAGGTGTGGGAGAAGGTTGGGGGAGAGGCGACGATGAGGTAGGGTATCGAAGGGGAAGGGATAGGGAGGTAGGAATTTTTTTGTTTTATTTGCTGACTGGTTGCCATGTTATCCTAAAACGAGCTCACGTGTTAAAAACCGTGCCATGTTGGATGAAACTGATGTGGAATAACTTTAGAGGTGTAAAGTGAACGGTTTTAAGAGTTTGAAGGTGCCGAATGTCCAGTTTTGTAGTTCAATGTTGATTTCCGGACTTTCACGAGAGTTCAAGGTGTCAAATGAACTTTTTTCAATGGAAAAATAGTGCACATAGATGCCAACATGTCAATGGTGATCTGAATCAAGTATATATCCAAAAACAAAACCGCTCCTTCCTCTTTCATTGGGAAAGGTTCACAATGGAGGCGTTCGTCTCTGCGGTCCTTGGTGATCTTGTTAATAGATCTATATGCTTTGTGATGGACAGATGCTGCCGGCGGCAGACGAGCGTGGAGGAGAACCTACAAAGCCTGCGCCGCGTGCTGCTAAGGATCGAGGCCACCGTCGAGGAGGCCGAGGGGCGGCACGTCACAAACCAAGCGATGCTGGAGCAGCTTCAGATGCTGAGAGAAGGCACGTACCAGGGCTATTACATGCTCGACACCTTCAGAAACCGAGCCAACCAAGACAAGGCCAAAGATGAGGCGAGCCAGAGTAACTACCCATTTGCATTGTCCAGATTCAATCCTGCCAAGCGTTTTTGCTACCATGTTAGCAGTACACAATCTATGGCAACTAGCACCGACAGCTTGAAGGAGCTAAAGCAGATGCGTGATAGCCTTGAGAGCATGGTTGATGGTACGAGTGAGTTTGTTGTTTTACTGATGAGCTATCCTCGCATAAGCCTCATAGCACGTACTTAGTTTTGGACAAGTGCATGTTTGGTCGACTAGCGGAAATGGAGCAAATCGTCAGCTTTCTGCTACGAACAGAGGCTAACGGTGGTCAAAATTTGGGTGTGCTTCCCATAGTTGGTGTAGCAAGAGAGCACTCTTGTTGAGCATGTTTGCCATGATGATTGAGTGTGTAATCACTTCTCTTTAATTGTATTCTTGAGTGGAAATGATCTTGAAGATGAAAGGCTAGATGCTCTAGGAGATTCGAGTCGTGCCTCGAATAAAAGCTCGCTTGTTATCCTTGAACTAGCTGAAGATGAAGTTCCAGACGAGGGAAGATGGAGAAGATTGTGCTCTTCGGCAATTTGTAAGGCGCATGGAAGTTAAATCATGATCACAAGCAGACCGGAGGCGGTCCAGAGGTTCGGGACAGTACATGCTCTCAAGTTGAAGTTTTTGCATCAAGAAGCTTACTGGTACTTCAAGGTGATTGCATTCGGAAGTTTGAACCCAGAGGATCATCCAAAGCTAGCATCCATAGCCTTGAAAATTGCAGCAGAGCTGATATGATCTTTTATAGGTGTAAATGTAGTTGGCACCTTACTAAGAGCTCATCTTGACGCTAGGTTTTGGTGCAGGATTCTCAAGTGTATGAGAGAATTCGCAGAGAAGTACCGTTTCTTTTTGGTAAACATCCACATGATCTTTTGCAGAGGAATCGACCTGCATATCTGTGGAGACTAGCTGGAAGTTCGAAACCATGGCTATCTGGCAATTTTCATCAGACACGCTCTGCTCAGCACGAAGTTCCCAATATAAACTTGCAGGAGGTTTTGTCGGGGGGAATAGAACCTGATGGGAGATTCGAAGTTCTAGTATGGAGATCTCAGATACCCCCATTTTATAATTACCTGTTGAGCTGTTCAGCACAAAAACCACCACATAAGCTGATCAAGAAGAAGCGCTCTTCGCAGCAGGTTATTTGATGTAATACTGTTCATCTTATCGGGTCAATGTAGATCTTGTCCACTTAATTATATACATCTTGTAGGGGTCAGTTGATGATTTGCGTTGCATACGAGACTGGGATTGATACTAGCTTCGAACTCACCAATCCTGCACACTGAACTGACATTGTATTGTATCACACGTGCTTCTATTTTACTGACTAGTGTTGAACCTTGTAAGGCTCTGCATGGGTAGCATCTCCATCTTCCCTATTCATTTTCTTTGTCAATCTGTCATGCGGAGTGAAAATAAGATAAGACTAGTAGTAATGCAAGCAAAATCTGGATTAATTCCTTCGCAAAAAAGAGAGGATTAATTCGAGCGTCCTAGGGACGAAAAGATATCCTTGCATTGAAGGATTTAATGTAGATAATCTACCATGCATGATATTAGAAAACGATCTCCTCTGTTTTGAGATCAATAGCTACAATATTTTTTACTACATTACCCTCTATATACAGGACTGTTCGCACACTCACATTCACATTAGTAATACAGAAAATTCGGATCCCAAAATATAGTAGTGCAAGAATAAGATTGTTATCCTACATCCAAACACATCAGACATGTGCATTGAATCCGCTCTTAAGGTACATCTGCACCTAGTGCAACAAAGATAGCACTGGATATTGGAATGCTGTGTACGAATAACTTCAATAAAAAAACAAAATACCATCTTATAAGCTACCGCTATCGTCACTTTCCCCAGATTTGAAAACCCCTCCGAGGGTTTGTTTAGGAATCCAATTTTCGACCGGAATCCATATAGATAGATTCAGAATTTGAACTAAAATCTCGGCAATCTATGTGGATGATTAGGGATTTTAGTCCAACCAAACAAAGCCTAAAACTGAATTTCACATGCTTTTTCCCATGTGGAAAAGTGTCACGAGAAATTGGGTAAATCCTACTAAATCGGTGGAGGGGGGATATTGCACGAGAAAACTCAATTTTAGGGGTGTTTTAACCCAAAATGAGATGCGGGGAAAAAGACAATAGCAGGCACACCACACACGCATTCCCTGCTTAGTATCCTATATATCTCAAGTTTACCGGATAGAGCTTACCGGCGAAATTGCCATCACCCCGGGCCCTTGCCTCATCCTCGCCTCCCCGCCGATGTGATGGGTAATTAATATCGTGCATAGCCGCCTTTCGGACGGCGAAATTTTGTCCTTTCGTGACGTTGTTGAAATTTTGAATAGTCAGAACATGCGATGTATATGTAGTCACCAATCTGCCCGTTCCCTACATCTGCAGCAGAAGCCAGGAGACGCCAGAAATTCCAGAAATACTAGAAGGACCTGCGCCGATTGGCGTGGCAGGCAAGATAGGAGCAAGTGGGGGCGCGAAATAATTAAAGGTCAGAAATAATAAGAAGTAAGATATCATAGCTAAAAAACATAGTATGTACATTCATCTCTGAACTATGGTTCAATGAACATTTCTATTTTTGGAGTAGAAGTTTGTTCTTAGCTAAATATTTGATGTGGCTAATTTCCGTGGACTTTATAAGAGAACATCTAGATGAAAACTTTTCTAGGTAAGAAAATAAGGTTAAACGGACAGTCACATAAACCTTCACCACAACATCTAAGACACCTGGTGCATAAATATGCACATAAAGCAGGCATCTAATTCACTAAGTTTGCATTTTCTTCCTTCTTCTCAGGTGTTGCTACCTAGATATTTGCACAATGATCTAACTTTTTTTAAAAAAATATTACTCCCACATGATGGTTCCCGAGATGTACCACCGCACCCTTATATATGTAACTAACGTGAGCATGTCAGCTAACATAAGCACATTGAAGAGCTTTATGTGTATAGCAATCACTAAAACTCTAGAGAAAGCTGGATAGGAAGTTGTGAAAACCACCCGGGTCTTTCACAATCTAAGACACTTGGTGGTAGCATATTAGGTATATTAACCCCCCGGGTCTACGAAAACAGAAAGTAAAAAACCACCACAAATACATAGGAGAAAATTTATACTGAACAATGGTCCTTCCTATTTATGTCATCCCAAGGCTTGAGCAAAACCTTTGAACAGAAAATCAGTTCGAAGATGCGTGTATCAACTTGAAATGAAAGAATTTCTTGCCTGTAGCATCATTCAACAACATTCCATGTCGCTCCCTCCATCGGTGATCGCATCTTGGGTTGCAGCACACAAAGAACATCATCATGCCTTGCTCACTCTTCACTGGTGTCTACAAAAAGAATGGAGCGGCTAACATGTCAGTTTCAGTAGCTGTTAAGTTTGAGTTCTAGACGAATAGGAAAAATGTGTTTGGTTGACGCAAACACATAGGAGAAAAATTTATACTGAACAATGATCCTTACTATTTATATCATCCCAAGGCTTGAGCATAACCTTTGAACATAAAATCAGTTCGGAGATGCATATATCAACCTGAAATGATAGAAATTATTGCATGTAGCATCATCCAACATCGTTCCATGTCGCCCCCTCCATCGATGATCGCATCTTGGGTTGCAGCGCACAAAAGAACATCATCATGCCTTACTCTTCACTGGCGTCTGCAAAAAGAATGGAGCAGCTAACATGTCAGTTTCAGTAGCTGTTAAGTTTGAGTTATGGACGAACTGGAAAAATGTGTTTGGTTGTGATGTCTCTGACTTGCAAGAGCACAACGTTGTGGACGTAGTCTGTGAATCGGACAGACTTTATGCGAGGCAAGGTCGGGGCGCCGCTACCGTCCTGGAGCAATTGGGTGAACTCTTCAATGGTGTGCCATGTGTAATATTCTGGTAGACGCAGTTACTATTACCTACCTCTCTTGCAGTATTGGCACTTGCAAGGGCAAAACAAGAACTGTATTTACATCAACCAAACAGAGGAAATTATAGATACAAATTGAACCAAATAACGATACTCCTTTTTTTCAACAACAAACAAGCATATCCAGAGTATGACCTAATTATGCATTTCCAGATGTTTCTGAACAGAAAGTAGTGAAAAACAACACTATTGCACTATTCCTAGTAAATTAAAACCCATGCGCAATTGCGCTATAAACAATATATGCTATGTAAATGTAAATATGGCAATCGCTCATTATTTTTTGAAAAAACAATGATCCATGGGTTCAGATGTTCTGCAGAAGGGATTTACATTTGGAATTATGGAGCCACAACAATATAAATTGGGATGATAATCCATTGAAGCCTTTTAACCATCGCAAATCATAAAATCTATCACAATAGAAGGCACATGTGTGAATTAGAAAACATGGCATCGAAAAAAGTTAGGCAACTCACCAAAAACCATAGCAGACTTAGCATCATATGTTCTAACTAAAATAGCAACAAATATAGCAACAACTGACTGATCTTGATGAATTCTGTGGACAGTTTTACCGTCAAGCTATTTGGTGCACTCACCTCAAAGTACCAATCTAATTTTAGAAGGGAGCAAGTTCGTGGGAGGAGGGGAAAGGAGCAAGGGGAGGAGCGGAGGAAATTGTTGTTTGGTGCGCTCACCTCATGGAGAAAGAGGTGGATTGAGACTCAAAATTCTTCCTGCTCATATTTGGTATACTGGTCGTCTGGTGAGACGAGGCTGGAAAGGAACTTCGAAGTAGCCAAGCAGGATCAATGGCCTGCAATACAGAGAAAGAGGCAGACCGAGGGGGCCAGACGTGCGTGGGAGAGAGGAGGCCGAAGGCCAGGCGGTGCGAGGCAAGGCGGGCGGTGATACCAGCAACGATAGCGACCTAAGTGAGCGCAAGGCGATGGGATGGAAGAGAGGGGAGACACCAAGGCTGTGGCTGGGGAAGGACACTGAAGGGGTAGGGGAGGAAGAGGGAGGGAGCGGTAGCGGCAGGGGAGTGAGGCCGCGGGTGCTACGGGGGAGCGAAAGCGAGGGACGGCCTCGACGCAGCGGCTGGGGAGGGAGATCGAGGGGCCGGGAGAGAGAAAGAGGGAGGGAGCGGCGGCGGCGGGGGTGGGAGGCCGAGGGGGCGACAGGGGAGGGAGGCCAAGGGGGCGGCGAGGGAGGAAGAGGGAAGGACTGGTGGCGTTGGCGGAGAAAGGTGGTGGAGGAGGGAGAGGGAGGGGACAGGAGGCGGAGGGGAAGCAGCGAGGGGAGAAGCGACGAAGTGAGATGGAGCGAGCGAGGAGCCGAGAGGAGAGAGACGGTCGGCATTAGGGTTCACGCATGTAGAGGCTCGTGGACCATCCGATGACGATCGGTGCTCGTCTGGAGGGCCTCCCCACTCCACGCGATCTCAGCCGCCCGACGACCGATCCGATGACCCACCTTTTCGGGGCGACGTAGAGGGTGCGGGAGGAGGACTTTTCCACCGACTGCTAAATATAGTAATTCCAATTACCAAAGGACCAAAGTAATTGTAAGTTCTAGTTTGATTGAACATTGCACAGTTCCACAACTACTTTCTTTTTTCAAGGGGCCAACAGGAAAGATTGTCGGCCAAATTCATTAAGATTTAGAAGGAGAGTACAACAAGAAGCTGTTGGACCGTATTAGCGACTAGAGGGTGTGAATAAAAACCCACTTTTCTCTTCTAAAATTCTACTTTTTTCACTCCAATAGCTATATGAAACTATGGAGATTAATGTTTCAAAATGACAACTGAAGAATTCAACTGAAATCAAGAAACTAAAGAAACAACCCCCTCGTCCGGTCTAACCGCCAAGAGGTGGGCGGTCTGACCGCTCGGCCGGTCGGACCGTTCCTGGGGCTGGTCTGACTGCTCCTTCAGGCTAACAAAAAATCAACACTATTTTGGATCCACAAAAGACATAACCTTTGATCTACAAGTCCTAATCACTTGAGATTTCAAGCATAGCTCAACAAGAAGGTTATGAACCTATTCCAATCCAAGATCGAGATGATCATAGCCAAGATTCTAAGAATATTCTTGTTTGAATGCAAGACAGCTCAAAACCGGGTGGAAACCAAAACTTAATAAAAAGATATGCTCGTGGATTAAAGATGGTCAAGATGACTTTAGATCAATTTCCACAAGTTCCAGCAAGCTAAATCATAGCAAAAGATCCAAAAAAACCTTAGAATACAAGAACCCAAAATATCAAGAAAGAGAGCAAAAACAAGAGACTAATAATCTTTTCATGAATTTAATTGGATTGATATTGAGGAATTGAGAGTTTACAAATACTCCACAATGGTGGACAAAAGCTCACTCATGAGCACCTAATCCCATAATTTTTCTCTCAAACCCTTGTCTCCTCTCCTCTCTCCACTTTCCCGCGAATATCAAATTAGAGTTTCTAGGCTTGGTTGGTGTGCAAATCCTGCACCACCCCTTATATAGTGAAGGCTAGGTCTAAAGAGAAACCCTAACGGGTACCCATTAAGCCTACACATAAATAGGTCTCACACTCACGCATGCTTCTTAAAGCGGATGACAATCCGGCTCTTCCGGATCTGTCTCTTTGTCATCTTGTCCTCCTTATGACCTAAACTGCTTCTCCTTTGTGTCGTCATGCGCCACAGTTTCTTCAAGGGCACCAAGCTGGTTTTTTGGTAAAATTATGAAAATACCCATTCTCGATCCTTCTACCCTTGATTGAGTCCAATCTTATGAAGTAATCCCGTGCTTTGCCACACGTAGGTTCTTCAATGGCTTTCCTCATGCTAGCAAGTCTCTCCCATCCGGCTCCCACCGGACCACATCTGACTCCCACTGGACCACCTCAACACTTGCATCTGCTCAAGCCACTTGATGCAATCCGTTACACCAAACTTCTTGTTCTTGTTCATCTTACGCCTTGCTTGAGACCAACCACTTCATCCGACATCTTTGATCGTTCTGGACATTGATTTCACTAAACCAAGTCTCGATCATCCTCACCGTTGACTGTAGTTGACTCCAAGCTTCCCTGCACAACAATAGATCAAGAAATTAATTTCGGGAATAAGTTCTTCGCAACTTGACCTATATTAGCTAAAACATGCATCCTGCAGTACATATACAAATATTTCCATGACCCTAGGTCAATTCCTAAAATCTAGCACAACTCATTGTGTACTGAACCGCCAAGGCCGATCTGATTGTCGCCACCAGGCCGGTTTGATTGCCAACTAATGGCTAGTCTGATCGCACCCCACCAGTAACAGGGGACCAGTCTGATCGCTGCTGGCCTAACCACTATGTAGTGGTCAGTCAGACCGCTTCCTAAAACCACAAAACCCTCCTCTATAGATTTTTCAATTAATCTCTATCTAGTTTCGCGTCTAGTTTCTATTTTCAATGGCACTTAGTGCAAACACATCCCCAAAACTCCCATACAAGTATTTGATGTCTATTTCCCCAAAGCTGCGTCACCGCCACCAGGCCGGTCAGACCGCTCAGCCATGGCTGGTCAGACCGCCTTGCAAGACCGGTTAGACTGCATGTGACCTAACAACAGGCCTTGTTTTGCAAAACATAGTGTTTACTCCCCAAATTCTTCGACAATGATGCTAATTATTCATCACCTAGACTAGGACCAAACCACGTGGTCGAGAACCTGAGGAGCAACGTCGCAACGAGCAGGTTGTAGCATCGATTGCCGAGAGCACTGTCCGGTCTGTGCATCAAAGAAAAAAAGGGCAGGCAACATCTAATCCAAGGCGTCAGGAGTTCTGTTGCCGATAGTAGCCGTCTGTGGCTTTTGTTTATTTGGTGATTTTAGCCAAAAATTGCTAAGTGCACACTGGCAAGTGTAGTAGGATTTTTTTTACCTTAATTGCTTCGAAGTGTACCAAGGATTTTCTCAAGCCCTCGCCATGTACACACAAGTAGTCATACCAGGAGATTTCAGTAACCTCAACTCGGTGATTTCAACTTGCCTCGGCTCCGTTTCGCGCCTCGACTCAGTCTCAACGTCGGTCCGTGTTCTACCTCGATAACTGTTCCAGTGCCGGTTCACTTTGTCAGCAATCACTACGATTTCTTCGACAATCCGTCGTCTTCTACGGGTTATTACAGCAAGATCCGCACATGTGGGGTCCAAGGTAGAGCATTGCATTATCCAGATTTCGAGGCATTGAAAAAATGTCATTGTGGGGACAACTGAATTTGGCGTTTGTTCACCGTTTGGATATGTTGCAATTTGGATTACTTTTAAGCTGATCGTTGTGGAGGCTTTGGCAATATTCATGATAGTAGCTAGCATGGTACTCTCTGTAGTTTTGCTGTTTGAAAGTGAAGGGTTTGATCTAATTTTAGTTTGAGATGAATGATTTAAGTGCAAAAATGAGTTCGTTTTTGTGTGGATACTACAACGTTTGTTTAGTTGTCATAGCTCGATATGAGGGGTTTATTGCAGTTTCTAGTCCATTGACAGAACATTGAGTTCCTTTCATCCGGATAGTTTTACAGGAGTAGTTTGGACAATATCATGTATTTTAGTTACCTTTGAAGCCAGCAGTTTGATGCGCGTGATGACCATGTGTGCAAGTTGCTTTTTCAGCAAGCATTGTTTGCCGAGTTTTGTGTTCCAGATAGAGCATGTCAAATATCCATGATATGAGTTCTTCGCTATCTATCCAGCATCACATATGATGTTTTGGCTTATACCATTTGGTGATTGAGCATTTGTTTCGGGAGATCAGTTGCACAGACTCAGACTTTGCTGGGGTTATGAATTATTGAAGACCCAGGTTTGTTCGTTTGTTTTGTTGATAGCTGTGTGTTTTGACATGTTGGTTATTTGCTCAATTTGGCTTCGAGAGAAGCGTTTGGAGAAGACTATCCTAGTCTACCCGCACAATTTGGCTTCACAAGAAGCGTTTGGATAAAGCTATTCAAATATTACTCATTGAGATTAGTTCTATGGCTTTTCGAAACACAAGGTCTATTGATGAATACTTATTTAGGGAAGATTTGATATTTCGATTACAGAAGCAAATTCGGCTAGAGGTGAAGATTATTAAAGTATGATATGGATTCGTCATCGTGTATGTGCCAGACGTGGCACACGAGCGGACTGGCGCCAGACGTATCGTCGAGTGGCGCAACCGACTCTGACTAAGTTTTCTTCTCCGTCAGAGATTCTTATTCCCTAACCTATATATGTACCCCTTTAGATGCACGGTTAGACACATCACAATTCTGTGTGCTTGTAATTTCTTCATAAATAGTGAATTTCGTCTTTGTGCGTCCGTGGTTTTTCTCGTAAAGGTTTTTCACGTAAAATTTGTGTCTCCCGTTCCTTTGTGAAAGCGAGGATGCAAATCGCAGTGCCTCTATTGAGCAGAGGTCGTTGCGTCATGGGCAGGATTGAGCCAGGTTGAAGAAGCACCGGGGCGATCTAAAACGCGCCGGGCGACAAAGTAGCGTTGGGGCTGTCGAAGACGCGTGCTGGATCGAGCTGGGGTGGTTGAAGCGGCGCTGGGTCGTCATCGCACACCGGGTTGAGCGGAGGTCGTCGCATTGGCGCAGAATCGAGCAGATGTGTTTCAACAAACGCGAGGCTCTGATACCATGAAAGCGATGATTCAAATCGCAGTGCCTCGATTGATTGATTCCATTGATATTTACATATTACAAAGAAGAGTTCATGATGTATACAATAAGTAATCAATCTAGAACACTGTCCACCGTCCGACACGGTAGGGACTCTATCCGACACAGCAAGACTCCGGCTTAGACTCCTTCTCTAACACTTTGATCTTCTACTTTTGCCATGCGTTTTATAACCAACTTACTTCTGTGTTCTGACCTTGCTCTTTTCACTTCAGAGTTCAGAGGGTTCGACGGCCATGGAGATATTCCTGCCTGCAATCTTGAGCGACCTTCTCGGCAGGTCGTTATCTTTGCTTGTCCAAAGATATCGGCAGCAAGGCAGCGTGGAGGATAGCCTCGAGAAGCTGCAGCTTGCGCTGCTGAGGGTGCGCGCCACCGTCGAGGAGGCCGAGGGGCGGCACATCACGAACCAGGCGATGCTCAAGCAGCTCGATGTGCTCAGGGAAGGCATGTACAGAGGCTACTACATGCTTGACACCTTCACGTACCGAGCCCATAGAGGTGAGGCGCCGTGCCGCTCCTCGCTCGCACTGTCCAGGTTCAATCCTGCAAAGCGCCTCTGCTTCCCTGCCGGCAACGCGCAAGGTGTGGTGCTCGGCGTCGAGAGCACCGCGGAGCTGCGGCGCATGGTCGATAGCCTTGGGAGCATGATCGCTGACATGAAGGAGTTTGTGACCTTCCTCAAGTGGTATCCTCGCATCTGCCGTCAACCTTACAGCATGTATTTGCTTCTTGACAAGTTCATGTTTGGCCGACAAAAGGAAATTGAGCAAATCATCAACTTTCTCCTGCAATCAGAGGCTAATGGTAATGGACTTGGTGTGCTTCCTATAGTTGGTATAGCAAGGGTCGGGAAGAGCACTCTTGTTGAGCATGTTTGCCATGACGAGAGGGTGCGCAGTCACTTCTCTTCAATTGTTTTCGTGAGTGGAGATGATCTTGAAGATGAAAAGCTGGATGCTCGAGGGGATTATGGTTTGATCAAACATCAGAGTTGTGCCACGCATAAAAGCTCGCTTATTATCATTGAACTAGCTGGAGATGAAGTTCCAGATGAGGGCAAATGGAGAAGATTGTGCACTTCGGCAATTTGTAAGGCGCATGGAAGTAAAATCATAATCACAAGCCGATCGGAGGCGGTCCAGAGGTTCGGGACAGTACATGCTCTCAAGCTGAAGTTTCTGCATCAAGAAGTCTACTGGTACTTCTTCAAGGTGCTTGCGTTCGGCAGCACGAACCCCGAGGACCATCCGCAGCTAGCATCCATAGCTATGGACATATCCACGGAGCTGAAGGGGTCTTTCATTGGTGCAAACATAGCTGGCAGCTTGTTAAGAGCCAATCTTGACACCCAGTTCTGGTGCAGGATCCTCAAAAACATGAGGGAATACACACAGAAACATCATTACCTGTTTGGTAAGCACCCACATGACCTTTTGCAGAAGAATCGGCCTGTGTATCTGTGGAGGCTGGCTGAGGCTTCCAAGATCTTCCTATCTTACAATTGCTACCAGACGTGCTCTGCCCAGCAGGAAGTTCCCAGGATAACATTGCAGGAGGTTCTGTCTGGGAGGTTGACACCTCATGGAAGATTCGAAGCCCTAGCAGTGAGATCTCAGATACCACCCTGCTATAGCTACTTGATGAGTTGTTCGGTGCAGACACCACCTCATATGCTGGCTAAGAAGAAGCGCTCCCGGCAGCAGGTTACTTGATGTAATCTCGCTCATCTTAATGTCAAGTCTACGTAGATCTTGTCAGTCCATTTGGGTACATCTTGTAGATCAGTTGGGGATTTGTGTTACATATGGATTGGGCTTGGTCCTTGCTTGGAGGACGCCAAAATTGTACATACATCAATCTTGTATATTACAAGTTTTTTTTTTGAGAAATTTTATGGTATATCTTGCCGGTAGTGGTGGTAGTATAAATAAAATCTGGCCATTGATTTATTAATAGGGGACTGTCTATTCATAAGTTGCTTGAAATTTTCTTAAACTTAAATCACTTGTTATGACCATCGGATCAATATCCAATCATATGACACACCAATCTCTACACAAATTAAATGGTCACAACAAGTGACTTAAACTTAAGAAAATTTCAGACAACTTAAAACTAGCAAAACTGTATTAATAGTATAATAGACATTTCTTTGTTTTTTTGTGAGGGTATTATGAACTTTCCAATTAGGGTTCAAAATATTAATATTGTGCTATGTGATCCTCACATGAGCAATTACAATTCTACCTTTTTGGGATTGTACTACTCATACTATCAGATGTAGTATAACTAAATTCTAATTAATCTAAACCATTAGATCAAAGAATGGACGATCGGTATTAAATTGAGTGTACCAGATAAAGCTCTTTTTTATTGGCTATTGACGAGCATTGAACCTTGTATCGTCGCTTTGTATGGTTGACATCTCCATCTTTCCTACTAATTTTCTCTCCAATTGAGAGAGAACGTTAGATGAAACAATCTTCGCAGTACTTCTCGAATAGTCAGTCTTCTGTGTATGTCTGCCTTCATGTCGAGCTTTGGTCTCTGAGCTGAGCAAGCAACACACAGGCAAACTGGTTGTAACTTCGTATTGCCAAAGTTGTAGAAACTCGGCCCATACGGGGCCAGAAGGATGGAATTCGGCCCACATACCAAACCTGGGCCCATAAGAGGCCCTGAGATCTCGCAAGCCTCTTCCTCGCTTCAAGCCCCACAAGAGAGGCCCTGAGATCTCGCAAGCCTCTTCCTCGCTTCAACGCCCACCCGTCAAAGGCCTAGTCGCCGCGTCCGGCAAGGCAATGCCCGCGGGCGCGATCGGCGGAGTCGGAGGCGCGGCGGCGGCGGTGCGGGCGGCGGCGGCCGCCGCGTGGTGGTCGCGGCGCCATTGGAGGTTGCTTCCGCAGGCGGAGTTCCTGCCGCCGAGCCTCGCCGGCCGTGCGCTGGAGCTCGCCCGCAAGACCGCCGCAGCCGCCCCGGCGGGCCTGCGCGCGGACCTGGTCTGCTGCGCCGGCCCGCACCTCCCCACCTGATCTCCGCATCGACGTGATGGGTAAATAATAGTGCGTGGATGTTATCGAATTGGATAGCTTGGTCAATAGTGGTGTGATTTTTGCTACCCTAAATGCTGTGGATTACTTGTTTTCATGAATCTCTTCGTTAAAGCTCACGTATATTATAGTCGATCTTGGCAAAGCTGACTTCTCCCTGTGTATTGACCCATCTTTCCGATACATACATACCTAATGTTGTTGTAAAGAAGCTGCTAGAAATTCCTATGGTAATCAGAGAAACATGCACACAAAGTCTGCCAATTCACAAGTAAAAAATTGATTTGGGCTCTAAAAAAGTAAGAGAGTAATATGTCTATTATCAATAACTAGTTAAGTGTCTGTGCATTGCTACGAAACATCTCATGAATACAATCATTTTTCAATTAAGTAGATATAATATATCTCAATTCATTAAGGCACGCGGAGCAGAGCAGAAGAGCGGCGGCGGAGAGGAGGAAATGAGGTCTGTGCAGATCCGACCGATGAAAGCGGCGACAGACGACGGGGCGGAGGCACGCGGAGCAGAGTGGGGGTGGAGGCGAGGGCGGAGAGGAGGAGGAAGCGTAGGCGGCGTCGTAGGCGATGCCAGAAGAGGAGGAGCGTGCAGAGTGGGGGTGGAGGCGAGGGCGGAGAGGAGGAGGAAGCGTAGGTGGCGTCGTAGGCGATGCCAGAAGAGGAGCAGAGCGAACGATACAAGGAGATACTTTGCTGATAACGTGATCCATATATCAGTAGAGAGGGACATGGATGGGAGGGTGGGGAGGGCGGACAACCATCAACTCTAATTTTGAAGTAGTAGAGATAAATTAGTAAAGCAGAGCAAATCCTTAATGTAGTCAAAACATGCGACGCCTTGTTTGGGCCTACAGCCCTAACTGAACCTTGCCGTCTTCTTCATGGAGTCGGATTGATCTTTGGCTTTGCTCGAATCTGACTCCAAACTCAATAAGTCTGGTTTTAAGGCCTTTCTGAATTGGTCCTCCAACACCCCTATGTGTTGGTTGGTTCACCATTAGCCGTCATGTTACATATTTCCGCCAACATGCATCCAAATCTCTAGTCAACAACGAACAGAAACAAATACTTGGCATCTTAACTACTTCTCGCCCTTGCCCTTCTTTTATAGTTTCATTTTACCATCTTTTCGGTAGTTTAACAATGGATACCCTTGCCTATTGTAGATGATCTGATCAGTATATCCACATCCTTGGTGATCAAGAAATACTGACAGCAGCCAGATGTCGACAAAAATATGCAGAGGCTACATTGAGTGTTACTAAGAATCTACGCCATCGGCAAGGGGGCTGAGGGTTGCCGATTGGAATATCACAAATCAAGGGATGCTCCAACATCTAAAGATGTTGAGATGGAATGCACAAATGTCACTAGACTTAATACATCCTTGAATTGATTTGAGCATTCACTCAAATTTCTAGTCAAGGTAATTGAATTTATATGGCATAGCAGTGCCACCGTATTTACCTATTGCTTTCCAGTTACGGTGTAAGCCCTTTTAGGCTTTGAGCTTACCCATCACCAACTTCCCTATTATTCAATTCTGACACCCATTAATTAAGCCATTACCCATTTGTATGGATAGTCATATTAGATGTCAAAAAAAGGTTTGATTAAGGACTTGACAGGGTTTCCATTTGGATGTACCATGCACCGCTCACTGACCCCACTGACTTGTATGCTTCATATTTGTAGTGTTCACCAGTCACCACCTTATGGTTATGGCCTATCAAATCTGCAAAAATGACATGGACTTGACAGTTAGCACAGAAGTTATCGATTTGACCCCAGAATGTTCTGTGTGCACAATTGACTCTACGCCAGGGATCATAACACAGTTTTCGGAGGGAATCTCGCTGGGCGGCCGGTAACCGGAATTTTTGGAAAAAAACTCAGTTAAAATTCGTTCAAATAAATTTGAATTTGAGATATTCCTGTCAGAATTTTGAATTTAAATTTGAATTTGAAGATTTCCGACCGGTATTTCGAATCCCGGTTCCCACCGGAAAATCCGGTTACCGCCGTTACCGACCGATTTTTGTCTCCTGCTCTACGCACGTCTTGACTGTTGCAACATTACACTAGTTGCCGTAGCATCCTGGCCATTGTTCCACAACCAGTTTCAATGGTCTCCCATCGTGGTAGTCAAAATATGAGCAGATATTAATAGACTTCACTGTTTACTTCTGACAACACCTTAGGCCTTAATGCATTTATCTTTTCTCTCTTCTTTTTATCCATTCATTGCATCAACTTTTGAGGAGGATCGCAATGGAGACACTTTTCTATGTGATTGTGAGCGAACTTGTCAGTAGATCCCGATTGTTCCTAATCCATAGATACCAGCAGCAGATCGGGTTATACAAAACGTTGTGTATCCTGTGTCAGGACTCGAGACGGTTCTAGCGATACGTTATCTTCTAAAATCCCCACAAATTCTAGAATCAAACCAATGTACCTTGGGTCAACCTTCCTTTGATATCAAATCACACAACCTTCATATAACACATGGAACTCTTATTCTCTCTCTCAATCGATCTCTTCAACTTAATGAGGAGCACCTCCTTTAACCAGAGACGCACAACGGAACTCGTTTTAAACAAACTCTTTTACAAACATTACTTAACTGAAAATAAAGGATTCTCATCGTAACCACGTATTACCAACTCACCAAAAGAGTTGAATTCAAAATCAAAGATTCATTACGAAAACCTTTCCACTTTCTAAGTGGGCAGTTTGCAAATAAACATCACGTATGCCAAAGGAAAAATCACTCGAATGCTCAAATCAATCATTTCCTTTATTTTTTTGAACCGAAAGAACTATCATGCTAATATAAAGCCAACTCAAATTGTAAATGACCTCCGTCATAAACACATAGCTCAAACAAGAATCAAGAGAGCATTTCACTACATAGCCAACTCAAATTGTAAATGACCTCCGTCATAAACACATAGCTCAAACATCACGTAAGCCAAAGGAAAAAATCACTCGAATGCTCAAATCAACCACTTCCTTTATTTTTTTGAAACGGAAAGAACCATCATGCTAACATAAAGCCAACTCAAATTGTAAACGACCTCCGTCATAAACACATAGCTCAAACAAGAATCAAGAGAGCATTTCACTACTCGAGAAAACATTCTTGTCTCAATTTTTCTTTTAGGAACCATTCCCATGTTTTTACAATGAAACAGTTTTTGAGAAAATCAACACTAAACCCATACCATCTGCACTAAGCACGCTCATGACCGCGAGCACATCTATTTAAATAGATTTACACTATGCAGAGATGTACAACTTTACCCATATACACGAATTCTCTAGTTTATTCGGCATCCCTCGATGCCACCGCTCACTACCGTAGGTAAGAAGTCTAGAGTACGTGACGAAGCCTTTACATCATCTAGTCCTACCCTTGCACTTAGCCCGTCGAATGTTTATCCTCACTTCACCCGAGTATACCCGTCTCAGTGATACATTTATTCTCACTTCACCCGAGTACACCCATCTCAGTGTGGCATTGGTCGTTATGTCGGCAATCAAATATGTTCGCACGTCTACTGCCTACCCCTCATGCAAAACTATTTTTCGATAAACTTAATTAGCTAAGACCATCCCATACTAGCACATATGGTTGTACGTTAGGTCTTAGATTGGAGTTGCTGGCGTCTGGTCCTTAATTGACCTTGGGCGAGAATCTCCCTTATCTACTAGTGAGACTCATCTCTCACTCTTCTCAAAATATAATATAACTCGCCGTGTCAAACACTAGGTTTTTAATTTTATTTTTATACAAAATAACAGATGAACACCCCTCTAACATTTTTTTTTTATAAATATCTCAAATTCATGTTCATCATATTGTCCTTTTATAACTTTTTAGGGAAAACTACCGCTCTATTAAGCATTTGTGCGATATTCGCACTCAAAACTCCCAAAGTGACATTATATATTGTCTAACCCATAACCTAATGGCTACAACAGTAAGGACATCAACATATCAAGGGGATCCATGCAACAATTAGGATTTACAACTATTGACATCCCAAACATAGCAGTTTAATATTAAACATACACGCATGCAATAATAGCTTTTGCAAAAGAAATACAATAAGTAAAATAGTAGAATCAATATGATCAAAGGGAGTGCTTGCCTTGCTATGGTTGATCTGAGTAGGAGGATGATTGGTCGTCGAAAATGTCGTTCAAGTAATCAACGTCTATTACAAAAGAGTCGAAACGAATTAAATAATACACATAAATTCCAACAGTAACCAAATTCAAATATATTTTTTGCATTTTCAGGTAAATTATGATTTTATATGAATTTAGAAACAAGAATCATTCAATTTGGAGTTTTTATGCAAAAGTTATTAAGGTTTTAGTTTGGTTCGATTTGAAAATTCCAGAAAAAGAAAATGGAGAGAGAAACTCTCTCTTTGGCAGGTGGGATCCGTTGCCTTTTCTTTTCCTTTTCTTTTGATTTATTTTCTAACCGAAAATGCTCAATGAATGACAGTCGGTCTTTTCTTTTTCATTTTAACTTCTATAGAAAAATCGTTATTGACATATGGGACCCACTATCATAGACTAGGTCCGTGGGAATAGCGCATGGACTAAAGTCCACGTGCTCGGTTCACCGGACCATGGACCAGAGCCCACTGTGCACTTAATGATCTTGGGCCTGCGCGTGAGTGACTCGACATGAAAACTCAGAACATTAATGCCCCTTGATTTCTATTCGCAAGCCCGCTTGTCAGCGAAACAAAGCGACACTTAAACCAACTTAACTCAATGATTAGCTCTAACCGACCGTGATTTGATAATTAATGACTACGCTACAATGTTGGTCCCGTTCAGACAGAGCAGAGAAACTCTTAGGTGTCCCCTTACCGCGCTTGTCGCTGGCGATCTAGTCCACGGCGACGGCCGGTGATACCCAAAATGGAACCCCCACATGCTCATCAGGTGCCAGCGGTGAGGTTTTGCGGTGGCCTACAGTGGCCGTGCGCCGGAGTTGGGTGGCGGTGGTCCTACGGCCAACTACCCAAACGACAAGGCAGTGGCGCCCTTGGCCAAATGAAGCACGCACTAGCAGCTATGTGGCACGGGGAACCTACCAGAACGAAGAGGGGAGTCGAAGGTGGTCAGTGGAGGTCTGGCGGCGATGACCAACGGCGGCAAGGGAGCTCCACTATGTGGCGATTGCCTGAGAGGTGAGGGGAGCAGTCAGCAGCTGGGAGTACAAGTGAGGTGAGGGAGTGCTAAGGTGAGAGCAATTGGGACGGAGTTCACCGGACGGAGCGTGGCGGTGAAAGTATCGCGTACGGCCGGAGATGGAGAAGAAGAGGGCGATGGCGAGTTCCTGTGCACGAAACACCAAATTAGCGGAAGGGAAAGGTTTCTTGTGAACAGAACACGTCATGACTGGGGTGGCGAGGAGAGGAGTTCACTGGAGCACCGGCGGCGATGAGGCGGTGTGTTGGCCAAAACGGGAGCTCATTCTCTTCTTCGAGTTCGAGCTCACATGAGGAGGGGAGAAGATAGGGGAGTGACCGGGGTGTGGAATGGCGAGGAGGGCAGGTGACCAGGGCTTCCGGGTGGCTTTATATAGCCAGGAGGCGGAGGAAACAAGAGGGAGCCGTGGCATGGGCGTTGATGTGCTCAGGAGCACTGACGGGGGAATGAGTGACGTCGAGGGGATGGTTGAGCGACGAGAGAAGGTGACTGGCGCGAGCCGATGCGGGCGAGGGAGAGGAAACCAGACGCTGTCCAAAACCAGGGGCAAGCTCTGGCATGCTGACGCAAGCGCACGGGTGAGCTGGCGCTGACACTGGCACTGCGCGTCGTGCGCGTGGTGGATGAAGCCTATGGGTGGGGCCGGGCCGTCAGCGAGAGGAAGGTAAGGTAGGTTAGGTTTTGAATTTTTGGAAAAGCTGAGGCCTTAAGAAGTGAATTTTTAAACATAGATTCTAAGCTTCAAAAATTATGAAATTTTTGGTGAGGTTCCTGACCTAGTGTAGATCCTTGTGTAATTTTTCTAGGGTTTTGTTAGTTCTATATTTTTCTCTAGAAATCTTTTTAGTTTATGCTTTTATTAGTTGACTTGAGGAAAGTTTTAAAAATATACTTTAAATATTTTCCCATTTTATATTTAGTACAATTGTGCTAAGTTTGGAGGATAGCCTTATATTGGCATCTAAGGATGTGGCCAAACACACATGACCTAAGGTCGAAACCAACACACGCACGGCACAAAGCCGATTCTATCTCTAACTTGTGCTCATATGGCACGTTACATCTTGGACTCTTTTAAACGGACACAATCTTGAAGATAGAAACTAAATCACGGATTGATTCCGATCTAAACTGAACCAACATATAAACCGTGAGCTTGATCGTCCTTATAGGGCACGATTACCCCCTTTGGCACTTGGCCTTCCTCACAAATAAAACAAGCAAGCCAAATATAAATATTTCATAAAATCTCACAAATAAAACAAGTAAGCCAAATGATTACTAAACAATGCTACAAAATCACACTGCCACGACTAATAAATCACACTGCCACAGCTATAGTGCTACTACTACTAAATCGCGTTGTGCCACTGCTACTACTAATTACTAAATCGCACAAGGCTACTACTTCTACTAGTACTACTAAATCGGCATCGCACTGGGCTACTACTAGTACTACTGCGCACAAGAGCAAAGCAGAGAGGAGGCGAGGCACGGAGAGGTTGAGGGAGGCGAGGGCCAGAGGGAGGAGAGCAGAGGCTGAGCGGAGAGGGCTAGGGGAGGCGAGGGCCAGAGGGAGGCGGCTGGCCTGGGTGACGACTGGACGAGGCGCGGCGACGGGGAGGGTTGGAGGCGCGACGTCAACGGGGAGCCGCGCAATGGGGAACCGCGGGGAGGAGGCGCCAAGGCGGCGCGCGACGGGGAACTAGTGGAGGTGGTGGCGCGCGACGGGAGCAGAGCAAGAGGGGATGAAGATGAAATCGGGTAGGGCTTGTGACCGTAAGACACAATGTGAGAGCATCACTAACCTTTTTCCGGTTTTCTCCCCCGAGCACCCAGCTCTGCCTCAGAACGCCTAGCGCCGCCTCGGGCCGCCCAGCGTCGCTCCAGATTGCCCAGAGCCGCCGCGCCTTACCCGCCTCGCGTCGCTTGGGTCCACCTCGGACTGCCTTGGACCGGCTAGGCGTTCGGCCCGCCTAGGGCGCCGATTGGCACCGAGTCGCGGCGGCGGGGCTTCACTCGTGCCTAGGCGGCCTAGGTGCTCGCCTAGGGGAACACCGATCCACGGTGTTGTAAGGTTCATCTGTAACGTCACAGGATGTACCACGGCAAACTTGGTGATTTTTTTAAAAAAAGTTTCAGAGGGCTTTATTCCTAAACAATAAATTCGAAAAGGGCTATTTGATTAAAAAAATCAATTTACCGGGTCCTTGAATACTGAAATTAAAGTATCCAACAGAGACCAGCCAGAGGTACGGGTCGTTCCTGCGTGTTTTCGAAAGAAAACAGACACCAACCAGCCGTATTCTCACGAGCGATAGTTGTTCCTAACGTCGATAGCTACCGTGCAATCTAATGCGTTGACTACTTGACATTTCCTTGCGGCTAAGCTAAGGTTCCAACCTCAGTCATCGAATATACAGATATGACCTGAAACAAGCAGTACAGATCAATAAAGCCTGAGTCTACAGATATGACCTGAAACAAGCAGTACAGATCAATAAAGCCTTTTCTTCCCCTTCCATTCAGAAGTATTGGATTCACAATGGAGGTGCTCGTTTCTGCAGTTCTTGGCGACGTTATCAGCAGATCCATATCCTTCGTTGTGGACAGATACACCCGGCTGCGGACCGGAGCAGTGGAAGAGAACCTGCAACGGCTGGGCTGCGCGCTGCTGCGAGTCCAGGCCACCGTCGAGGAGGCCGAGAGGCGGCGCATCACGAATCAAGCGATGCTCCGGCAGCTTGAGATGCTGAGGCAAGGCATGTACAGAGGCTACTACGTGCTCGACACCTTCAAATGCAGAAGCCTTGGATACGATGACGAAGCTAAAGCAAAAGATAAGGTGAGTGATCACTCGTTTGCCTTGTCCAGATTCAATCCAGCCAAGCGTCTGTGTCTCTCTACCAGGACGTCGAACGTGGTGTTCGACGGCCAGGGGGTAGAAGAGCTGCGAAAGATGCTTGGTAGCCTGGACATGATCATTGCCGATATGGAGGAATTTGTGGTGTTTTTGAAGTGCTATCCTCCAATGTGTCGCGAACCTTATAGCAAATACTTATTTTCAGACAAGTGCATGTTTGGTCGTCACGCGGAGTACGAGAGGATTGTGAACTTTCTGCTGCAGGTTGGCCCTCTTGGCACAGGAAATTTGAGCATTCTTCCGATAATTGGACCAGCAAGAGTTGGGAAGAGCACTCTCGTTGAGCATGTTTGCTACGACGAGAGGGTGCGCGATTACTTCTCCGCGATTGTTTTCTCCAGCGGGAATGATATTGAAGGTGCAAAGGTGAATGCTCTGCAAGACAGCGGTGTTACTAAGTACAGAAATGATGCTGCCTCACATGGCAGGTTACTGATTATTATGGAACTAGTTGGGGATCTGGATAAGGAAATACGGAGAAAGTTGTTCTCTTTAGGAAGCCATATGGCACAGGGGAGTAAGATCATAATTACAAGCAGGTCTGAGAAGATCCAGCATTTTGGAACAGCACAAGCTCTCAAGCTGAATTTTTTGCCTCGGGAAGCTTACTGGTACTTCTTCAAGATGATTGCATTTAGAACTACAGATCCTGTGGAATACCCAACGCTATCATCAACATCTATGGAGATTGCAGCTGAGCTGAATGCTTCTTTCATTGCTGCAAACATAATTGGCACCTTACTGAGAGATAATCTTGACATTCAGTTTTGGTGCAAGGTTCTCCGGTGCTTGAGAGAATTCAATGCCAAGCATTTCCTTATGTTTGGTGAACATCCATCAGAACTTATGCAGAAGGACCGACCCGTATACCTCTGGAGAATGGTAAGCACTTCTGAAGCCCTGTTAGCTTATCGCTGTTATCAGATATGCTCCCCTCTGCAAGAAGTTCCCAAGGTTACAATGCAAGATGTTTTGTGTGGAAGAGTTAGACTTCGCGAAAAATTCGAAGTTCTTGCATGGAAATCTCATATACCTCCCTACTATAGCTACGTATTGGGTTGCGGCATACTGAGAAAGACGGTGGTGAAGAAGAAGCGCTCTCGGTTGCAGGGTATTTGATGCAAGTGTGCACTGCTAGCGTCGATCATAGGGTTAGACGTGTGCATGTTGTCCCTACAGTAGTCTGCGATTAGTGGAGCAAGACATGAAATGAAATCTCAATGTTAGCTTTCAAATTAACCATAGCACTGTGTAATATAACTTTCAGTTTGAAATGAAATTTTAACCATTAATGTGTAGTTAAAACTGCATGCTCCATCATGCTGCATTAACCGCCTTGACTATTCAAGTGAACTAATCTGGAGTAAGTTCTCACTGATACAGCTTGCCACAAGTGTAAATTACTATCTCATTATGTATGTCATGCATGAAAACGCGGCCATGATATCTATGCCCTTTGCAAATGGTAATGTTACTGTGGTCACATGTCAGTCGAGTCCTAATACGGAGGCCTAATCCACTCTCAACATCGATGATCCATTAACAGAGAAATCGCAAATTTAGGCCCTGTTTGTTTAGGTTTTTTCTTTGACTTAAAAACAAAAAAACAAAACCTAAGCAAATTGGTAGTTTTTCTACCAGGCTTTTGGAAAAGTCTAAGTCACACATATAACTATAAGCCAAAAGCCATGGAAGGGGTGTTTTTTTTTTGGCTTTTGTGGGATGAAATAGTCCTTTACCACTAAACTTTAAAGAAATTACCCCTTAAATGGCGAAATAGTCCTTTACGACTAAACTTTAAAGAAATTACCCTCGTGGCGTGACCTTCGCCCACTCGTTCGTGACCTCCCCGTACAGCACTGGCGACCTTGTCTCCTGCCGCAGCCATCCTCGTCCCTGATGACGTCGACCTCCTCTCCATCTCCATCCCCAGCACCGCCCGCTCGTTCCTCCGTTTGAATCCTGACCGCCGTCGGATCTCCACCACCGTCGCTCCTTCCTTAGTCCGTCGAGCAGCCCACTCCTTCTTCCGTCCATCCCTCAACGTCCTCGTCGTCTCCCTCCCTCCAGATTTGGATCTGGATCTCTACTCCCCCTCCCCTCATGTTTTCTTTCTCTTTTCTGAACTATTGGACCAAAACGGCGACTAGCGCAGGGGGGTGGTTGAATTAGGAGCACTACACGATGAACAGTGAAATAAGCACAAAATTAAAATTATGAATCGACTCAACTTTTAATTCAGTAATCCAAATCCCTTCAAATTTCAACTATAGCTCATCAAGATGGTCAGAAACCTATTCCAATTGACGATCGGGAAGATCAATGCTAATGTTCCATGAATTTCATAGGTGAGGGAAGGAGGACACAAGAACCTAGGAAAATCAAATTTTGATCATAAAACTTGCTCGTGGGTAAAAGATGATCCTAGATATATCCCACATATCACAACAAGCAAAATCATAACAAGAAATTAAAGGAAAACCAAAGGATCACTAAAATCCCAAAAGTCACTAAAGTGAAAGCAAGAACAAGAGACTCATTTTGAAGGAATCTTGCTTGAATTGATTTGAGATAAATATTGGTTTACAGCCACTCCACCATGGAGGGCAAAAGCTTAACATTTGAGCACACAATCAATCCATCTCTCACAAACCCTGTGAAAATTGTGCATTTCAGTCACATTCAGATCCACTTTTCGAGTCCATGATATAACTAAATTGGATGGATCTTCCACCCGTTTAGCTAAGAAAGAATAAATGCAGAGGTGGATAATAGATCGATATGAAGATCATGAGCTGCCCCATAATGAAACCGCTAGTAGTTGCGAATATCTCCTTCTTCCCTAATCCAAGATTGGAGAAAAAAGATTTAAGAGGGAACTATGGAAAATGGGAACTCCACATCTGGATATTTCCTTTTATAGTGGAGGCTAGGTTGAGAGAGAAGACCCTAATGGGCACCCCCACACAAATGAGTGCACTCACACACGTTTCTCAAAGCGGATGGCGAACCAGGTTTTCCGAATCCGTTTATTTGTGATCTTCATCTTCATTTGATCTAAACTGCCTCTCCTTTCACCGTCTTGCGCCGCGATTTAGCCAAATGTCACTAAGGCGGTATTTTGGTGAAGTGAACAAAATACCCCTTCGTGATCCTTCTTCAAAGATCGAGTCCAATCTTCATGAAGTAATCATATCATTCGCCACGTGTAGGTTGATCAACAGTTCTCTTCGATCAGCAAGTCTTTCCCATCCGACTCCTACCGAAATCACCATGGCACTTGCACTAACCCCCACACCGCTTGATGCAACCTGTCGCATCAAATTTCTCGTTCGGTCATCTTTGTCCATTTTGCATCATGCTTGAGTCTACTGACTTCACCCGACATCCTCGATCGTTCTGGATCTCAGCTCTCCAAGCCTAGTCCCAATCATCCTCACTGTTGATTGTTATTAACCTCCAAGCCTTCTGCACAACAATAGACCAAGAAATCAATTCCGAGAACAAGCTCTTCGCAACTTGACCTACATTAGTCCAAACATACATCATGCAACACATATGCACTGAAAACCATGAATTTAACCTAACCTACGAACATCGCCACCTTACCAGCCAACGAACAAGATAAAATCGATCAGACCGCCACCTATGGCTAGTCTGACTACTAGCACATGGACTTAGCCAAATTTCATCTTTAGAAATCCAAAATCTCTTTGGAAATTTAAAACAAACATAACTTTTGGCTCGAAGCTCTAAAAATTATAAAACCAAGTTGAGAAGAATCCCCTCTCTTGTCTACACCCTCTATTTTTGGCCCGCCCAAAATTCAACAGAAAATATTGGCCGATCAGATTGCCCTCATGGTCGGGTCTAATCGTCAAGATGGCTAGTCGATCACGCCTATAGCCGCCCGATCGCCACCCTTTGGCTCGTTTCTATGGCCAATCGACCGTCCCAGATGGCTACCGATCACGACCAAGATCAGTTAGACCACCACCATGGCCGATTAGACCGCCTGAAGTCCAACCATTTCTGAAATTTGCCGAAAATAAGTGTTTTAACAAACTCTCGTCATCATTGCCAATTGTATCATCATCCTAAGATCATGAGCATCTCCATGATATCCACATGAACAATGGAAATGTCTGTTGAGTATTTATATTTGGTTGTAAAATTGAATTATCTGTTGATATCTCTGATTTGACAAGGGGTTTTCTAGACAAAAGAATTGTGTTCAATTAGTATCTAATTCAATAATTTGGCTGCCGGAATGGACTATGATATGTGAATTTGGTTGGAAGAATATGCGACTCCTTGTTAATCCTGTGATTGTTGTGTGTTTGAAATAGATGATAAAAACTCTTCGTAGCTCATTTGCAAAAGGGTATCTCAGACATTCATCATTAAAGCCAATAAGCTAACCCAAGAAAAAGCTAGACTACCAAACATGTTAACTTGGCTTAAAAGCAGACTGCTTATAAGCTGCTTAAGCCAAAAAGGCTAGCTTTAAGCTATAAATCAAAAAGTATAAGCCCAAACAAACACGGCTGTAGTATAACTATTATCATCTGTCCCGTACAAATTCCCTTTCAAAGACGGATGAAGCCATTTATGTTGTAGCAGCCGGTGTATTATTTCAAAGCTCATGCCGGCAGACTTCACTGGTAAACACCCACTTCATTCAGAAATCTAGACCAATTCAGCGTCTAGTCAACAAAACACCATAAATGAACTTGACACTTCCTTGTGGCTGGCCTTGTATTTAACTTCTCTAGCAACATTGAGTTGGGGATCAGAGATGAACTGAGTTATACTCAAATCAAACCACCTTTTCCTCTTCCTTTGGTTAAGGTTCTGAATGGAGACATTCGTTTCTACGGTTCTTGGTAATCTTGTGAGTAAATCAATATCCTTTGTTGTCGACAAATACCGGCGGCAGCAGCAAGGCGTGGAGGAGAACCTGCAACGGCTGCACAGCATGCTGCTGTGGATCCAGACCACCGTCAAGGAATCTGATAGTCGACACATCACAAACCAAGCTATGCTCCAGCAACTTCTGATGCTGAGAGAAGGGATGTACAAAAGCTACTACATGCTTGATTCTTTCAAGTACCAAATGCTGACGTCAGAGAGGGTCAAAGATGAGGCGAGTGAGCACTCGCTTGCCTTGTCTCGATCCAATCCTGCCAAGCGCTTCTGTTTTGAAAGCATCATTGCAGATATGAAGGAGTTTGTTGTATTTCTAAGTTGCTACCCTCCTATGCGCCGCCAACCTTATTGCAAGTACTTACTGTTGGAAAACTGCATGTTTAGCCGTCAATCAGAACAGGAAAGGGTCATCAACTTCTTGCAAGAAGCAGAGCTTCCTGGTTCAAAAAGTTTTCATGTGCTTCCGATAATTGGTCAGGCCAGAGTTGGGAAGAGCACTCTTATCGAGCATGTCTGCCATGATGAGAGGGTGCGTAAATACTTCTCTTTAATTGTATTATTTAGCGGAAATGATTTTAAGGATGGAAACCTAGTGGATCTTAGAGATAGCGGTGTAATCAAACATCAAAATCGTGCATCGACTGGAGCATCACTAGTAATTGTTGAGCTAGATGGTGACGTGGATGAGGGAATATGGAGAAGAATATTGTACACACTGAGAGGAGATCTTATGGCACCTGTGGGTTGTGAGGGCCCGCGTTTTTAGTCCTAACCTCGTAACCGTAATCGGTAATTAGCAGCGATTAGTCTCGTCTTAGTGGTGAGTTAACGATAGTATTAGATCGCTCCAAATTAGCTAAAGCGTATCGTGTCGATCATTCATACAGTCGCATCATTCATGCATTTGTCATTCAGTACAACAGTTTGATCAAGTAGGCGAATAGAATGCATTATCAATTGCATTAGACAACAAATCGACAATTGCATTAGATAATACATCAGTAGTTCATTTTACACCAACAAAATCTAGAAGCATTGACATCATTACATCAGTGCAGCTTGCATCATTTAACATTTAAACAAATTAGTAGCACAAGTGCACAGACTCCTCACCCTTCCGTTCACAAGCAAAACAGTGTGTCCTTAACACAGCGCATTCATATCCTTTCACAGCCACATACATTCCCCTCCCTTCTTCTCAGCAGCAGCAGCAGCAGCTCCCTTCCCAAGCTAAAGAGTGCAACCCCATCCATTTCACCAGTTCACGGCCACGTCCACCCCGGCAAATTCACAGTGCGTTCTTATTCAACTTCACATGGCAAAGATACATTTAAACCCCTCCCACCAAATGCCCTTTCATTCCCCCTGCCCAGCCTCGCCTTATCCCCGCCTTCTTCATCTCGGCCCAGACAAGAAGAGCCGGGCTGGAGACCGAGAGCTCCAGGCGACCAGCAGCACCAAGGCCGGCCAACCCTTTCTGCTCACCGCCGGCAACCCCACCTCCAACGCCGACCACCCCCCTGCATTCACAGCCGAGATACTCCCTCTATTTTACTGCCCCCCTCCAGTCATTCACCACATCCATATCCCCATTCACCCCCCAGAACCGGTGAGAGCCGTAACCGAGCTTGGCGTCGCCAAGGAGAACACCCCACCCAACATGAGCCGAAATGCAAACCCTAATAATTTAATCAAGGCAATCTTAATAAATTTTCGCAGAGCTTGTAAAGTTAATTACACGAGGTTCCAAAGATAATCCATATATTAACTAAACTATCATCCAGAGACATCAAAAGATAATCAAAGACATGCTAAGTGTCTAACATAATAGAGAGGCAAGAAGTTCCACTACTCAACATTATTACATTTAAACCACTACAAGAGACAAGACATAAAAACCTTTGAGCACCTTGCCCATACGTAAGAGCAATAATAAAACATCTCACATGCAAATGCAATGCTCAAGGATCCTTTCTCTTTATCTTTCGTGTGCATTACACCGTAATGCAGAGTATGCAACCGCCGCCAGAGTTTCCATGCTCGTCGCGCGCACGCACAGGACCAATTGCCCATTACTCGCAAGTAATGGGGACCTCAAGCCCACACTCCACGAGTATGGGGATCTCGGTCCGTCACATTCATGACGGGATCTCAAAGGAAACATGCTTGGTCACCGCGTGACCAAGCCTCAATATGCTCTCAATATGCACATGCTCATCATTTAATCATCATCAAATTACCACAAGACAAGAATAACATATAATAATAGAGCATGGACATATATGAAGCATCCATCAATCTTAAATCAACATCAAGCCAACAATCTCACTATGCTACCACATATCGAGAAGCACACAATCATGACCAATCAAACACAACCACGAACCGCACAAATGCACTTGCCTTAACGCGTGAGAAAGGAGGACGTGAAGACGGTGCTGCCTCCGGTACCAATCCCCCACCTAATACATTAAGAATATAAACTAAGACCACAGTAACGAAAAACAAGAATTAAATACACGAGCACAACAAGTAACGGATTGCAACGCGATCCCGACCCCACTTTCCTAAGTGCTGAACTGCCCTCTGAACACAGTCAAGTTCTAAAATTCATATCTTTTTGTACAGTGGTCCAAATTAGGTGTTCTTGGTCTTCACTGAAAGGTTATCAAATCATCTAAATAAACCTAGTTGGGGAGCCCTTCTGATTTTGCCCTTAACTGCCCCTAACAAACCAATATTTCAGACCTCAGAATTCACGTCGGGTTCTCTGGACAGTACGCTAAAACCTCCATAACTTTTGCTACAAAAGTCCAAATCTTGCGTTCTTTATCTCTATCAAAAGGTACAGAAATTTCCCACATTTTTCGTTATACTGAGGTCCCCTGATTCTCCCTTTAATTAACAGTTCTAACTGGTTTTCCCCAGACTGTCCAGATTCTGACAGAACAACAGGACAGCAACACTAGAAAATCATAACTCCCAGACCGTTAATCGGATTTGGGCGATCTTGGCGGCCAACGAAAGCTAAGAACATAACCTACAACTCTCTAGGAGATCCAAACTCCTAATTCTGCCTCTAACCACATGAAATCGACCACGCAAGCTACTGGACAAAACGCGATCTATTAAACCGACGCAAAACAATCTATCCAACGGCACCATCCGCAACTATGACACCTCCACCAATGAAGAACACGCGACGTTACCCTTGTATGATCGCAGGAAGATGACGGTTACACCCACGAAGAAGATCTCCACTCTTCGCCTCCTTCTTCCACCTAGAACCGATCTCCACCGGGGAACTCCTTCTCCTTCTCCCCCTTGGACAGCAGCGAGAACGGGGATGCCTTGGCCGGCCAGCAGGAGGGTGATGCCATGGAGGAGGGGCTGATGGAGGGGAAGGGGCGTGGGGAGTGGGGGAGAGGAAGTGGTGCGGCCACAATGGGGGAGGAGGAGGAGGTGGGGTGCGGCTAGGGTTGGGAGGGGGGAAAAGTGGCGCCCCCCCTTGGCCGGCCACCCCCCTTGCCCCCATGGGCCAGGCCCAAAGCCCAGGTTGGGTTAATTCTGCAAAAATCCCCCTCACAAACTGTTGAATTTGAGCATTTACCAGCAGGTCCTTCCCGTATTTTCATTTACTTCTCTCCCGAATAAAATAATCTATCCCGACTACTAGCTTATCACACTTTCGGGGTATTACATTCTACCCTTAACAGGATTCGACCCCGAATCTAACGCCAACTACGCAGTGATAATCGCAACTAGCACTTAACAATGCACCAACGCGACCAACTCTTGCTAAACTCGCCACACGAGACTCCAACTCTCAAGTGGCCTCTCTCAAACCGTTGAGACCACAACACCGAACGAAAACGACGTTTGTACCGACGCCGACTCGACATTTCGAGAATATTCATCAAGAGAGACCCAAAGGTAAGATCTCCGTCAAGATCAATGACGTTAACAAAACTCAACCTCTATATCTCTCGGTACTCACTTGGCACCAAACACGCCCGTTGTTGCGTATACCGTGTATGGACCCAAACGGTCCTAACGATATGCCAACTTTCAAACTCCCGTAGCTAACTAGAACAAAACAAGGTACCTTGGGCTATCTTTTCCTTAACACCGAACCACACAACAAACACCTGAACACGTAACTCTCGCTCCACCTCTCAATAGAACTCTTCAATGAATCAAGGATCACCTCCTTTGACCATAAAAACACAACCGAAATCCTTTGAGCAAACTCTTGAACCAAAGAAACCCATCTGGAAATAAAGACTCACCTCGCAACTATGCGTTACCATTTCTGTGAGTCAAAGAATCAAATCCAGAATCGAATCCATCACAAAACCTTTCCATCCTCAAATTAGAAAGTTTGCAAATAAATAACACATCCGCTAAAAGAGAAATCACTCGAATGACCAAACCAATCATTTGTTTTGTTCTTTCTAACTCGATAAGAACCGCACAAGCCAACATAGAGCCAAGTTCGGTTTGAGAAAGACATCCGCAAAAACTCATAGAGTGTTTCAAGACTGAGGAAATAATTTTTTTCTCAATTTCTCCTTTAGAAACAAAATTTCTCTCAACTTTTGGAATCCCGATTCAACGCATAACACACTAACCTATCTCTCTTAACTTGGCATTCTTAACACTATGCTCAAACGAAATACATCAACCACACCTCTGTAGAGAGGCTCTATCCACTCCACAGAAACAATACTCTAGTCAACTCCTCTACCGACAAAATTACTTTGATAGATAACTTCTGATGCATCCTAAAGATGGATCTTCACACATAATCACGTTACCTCAATCCTTAAGAATGAATAACTCGGAATTCACTTCACATAGTCTCATGTATTTCATCAAAAGATTTCTATCAATGATCATCCCACTATTCGAAATCCACCCTTATACTACTTCTTCACATTATCATTGGGCGATCAAAGTTCTAGCATAATAATGCAAATCCCAAATTTAACCTCTAAGACTCTTGCAACGAAATTCTCATGTACAAGATAGGGAAATCATCAGATTAAATCCCTAAAATCCCACAATTCCAACATACTCACTCATTAACATCATCATAAAAACATTTTCTTGACCAGTTTACCTTTACAAAGATTATAACTCTCAGAAGGTTACTCATTTAAAGCTAAATCACTCTTGACGTTACTCAACGCTTTCCATTATCCCATTAATTGACGTGGCGATTCGATTACTTTGTAATCCCACTCTCATTAAACCACATCATCAAGAATAACTTTCATAGCCTCGCAATACTACCAAATTGCGATACTCTAATACATTGATCTAGATTTTCATACTTGCTATTTCTAATGCTCGGTCAAAAAGAACACCAAATCTTGGACTACATCCCGCTATAGGTCCTACTAGTTGCACAACGAAATCTATTAGCTCCAGAGACAAATATTCTTTTAACTCAAATCCTCTCCAATGATTATTCTAATAAATCGATTTATTAATCCAGCCCTCGGACAACCCGACACCTAAGGGTTCACCAAACCATCTACTAGACCACCACTGTCTAGATGCTAAAACACCACCTACTGAGACTTTACAATACAAATCGGTTAACCCTTTCTTGGAAGAAGAGGCAAATAGAAATAAATCTCAGCACAAAGGAAAACGTTACCACTTACAAGAGTTACAAGATCAAGAGAAACAATCGAGATAAACTGTTCTCAAAACCAAAAGATTCGATCAAAGTTGAGGGCGCACGTCCCACAATCAGAGAATATCAAACCTCAGACGAGAATAAAATACTGCTTTTAGAATTTGGGAAAACTCTTATGGGCAAGAACAAAAGTTTTAGACAATCTTCAATAATCTGCAAATTATGAAACTTTACTTCAATCTCAAATACTTCTACTTCACTGACTTTCGTTGGTTACAAGATCACCATGGCAATTCGACAAAGAGTATTTGAAGATCACAACACCTATTCCACTTAGGAACTAATAAAACCTCTCAACATGTCACTTTGCTCTAAACAAATTCAGCTATCACATCAACACGGGGTCTGAAAGATCACAAATGCGAACTAGAAACATATTCAATTAATCAACATCTCGCGAGCGATCCGGTCCCTTTATACAAAACATTTAATATTATCATCATAATCCCATCGACAATCACATTAGTAATGTAATAATACACTCTTAGCGAGACTCATCATAGCCTCTTATCGCATCATAAATTTCTCCAAAAGAAACATAAGCCACAAGGGTGAAACAAACCTATTTTAACTAGTTCATACTATCAAATGATACTTTCGCAAAGCACACTATCGAGACCACTTACTCATTCATCCACCAACCATTAGTGTTACTCACACCCGCCCAATCGTCATTAACAATTGTTAATTGTATGTATCATGTATACAAATAGGGTCCTACTTGTTTGGTAGTCACATAACCATCTATAAACACAAAGTCAACATTTAATAATCTCATCGCTGCATAAATGAGTTTCACAACATGCTACCTCAACGCTCGTCTAATCTAATATACATGTTTCAATCTAGCAATTATGTATGATCATCAAGTAACTAGTTTATGAAAATTTCCAAATTTGATATCCTCTATGGCATCGTTCAAACACATTCTTAACATAACCATCACTAATGGTAGGCTAATCCATAGAGATGCATTACTCCATGCTATCCAATAAATCTACTGATTACACAATCCTAACGATCATACCAATTCATCAAAATACCACACCTCTTAATAACTCTATTGATTCCAACTAAATATTGTCATACTCATAGTCACAACTCATCAAAACTACTAGAGGACAACCTCCACTTATTCAACTTTCCTTGATAAGGACCTTAATTAAGATCGATTATATACCACACTGCACTCCAACTTCATAACCCATATCATATCCACTAATTTCTCCGATTATAATCGCCACTTAACCACGAGACGACATCGCTAGAGGGTTTAGCATTTTCTTTCATAAAAGAACCTTTCAACTTCAACACCCAAAATACCCAAAAGAGATATATTGAATCAAAACTTACGCACTACAGACTTGCAAAGGAAACTTTCACTATCCAAATCATCAATAAATAGATGGGTCACGATTTTCAAGAAGAAAGACAAAACTCCAATACAAGGGTCAATATTGACAACTAACCAAGTCCACCACCGCAAGATTAACTCAACAATTGGAAAAACAAGAATTGTTTTAAGGGACAAGTTAAGCCAATGAAAGCACATCAATCCTTCTCAAAGAAACCCACCAACCGCAATGAACTATTGACCCAAAAGAACCTCATCAACCACTCATTGGACAAGAGTTGACCAAATTCGAACTCAAGGAAGAGAACAAGTTTCTAAAGATACACACTATCGACACTGCACTAAGACATCCGAAATAACCACTTCTCGATCTCATACCACAAAAGATGGTGTGACTGGTAAAGCCCAGGGCCACAACCACGACCTCAACCTCTCAACACGCGCTACCATCACTCATTCTAATCATATAATCATATTATAGGTATATAAGGTCATCTCATAATAGGAATCATCAATACAATATAACAGGAGCGTAAATGCAATGCTTGACCCATCCCATCCTATCTGCACCAAATGTGTCGAGTTTTGATTAATTAACCATTAGCAAATTTTTAACAAGCTAAGTTACCTAAGTCGTTAACTGCTCACCACGGACCTCACACTCGCTCGATACCAATCAGAACACCCCACCCAACATGAGCCTGAAATGCTACTAAACAAACCCTAATAATTCTAATCAAGGCAATCTTAATAAATTTCGGCAGAACCTCCCTTGTAAAGTTAATTACACGGAGGTTCCAACTTACAGATAATCCATATATTAACTAAACTATCATCCAGAGACATCAAAAGATAATCAAAGACATGCTAAGTGTCTAACATAATAGAGAGGCAAGAAGTTCCACTACTCAACATTATTACATTTAAACCACTACAAGAGACAAGACATAAAAAAACCTTTGAGCACCTTGCCCAATTACCAAAAACAAATATGATCTGAAGATTATTCAACTTCATTTAATTCATGTGGCATGTGCGTGACTACGAAACTACTTTCCCCCATGCATGTCGTTCTTGGCTTGGGTACCTAAAACAACAATAAAAGCAAGAGTGAGTCCACAGACTCAGCAAGTACATAAATAGAGAGACACATAAATCAATCCATAACATCAGCATCCATATACAGAAGAGCAATAATAAAACATCTCACATGCAAATGCAATGCTCAAGGATCCTTTCTCTTTATCTTTCTGTGCATTACACGTAATGCAGAGTATGCAACCGTCGCCGATACCCATGCTCGTGGCGCGCACGCACAGGACCAATTGCCCATTACTCCGCAAGTAATGGGACCTCAAGCCCACACTCCACGAGTATGGGGATCTCGGTCCGTCACATTCATGACGGGATCTCAAGGGAAACATGCTTGGTCACCGCGTGACTAAGCCTCAATATGCTCTCAATATGCACATGCTCATCATTTAATCATCATCAAATTACCACAAGACAAGAACAACATATAATAATAGAGCATGGACATATATGAAGCATCCATCAATCTTAAATCAACATCAAGCCAACAATCTCACTATGCTACCACATATCGAGAAGCACACAATCATGACCAATCAAACACAACCACGAACTGCACAAATGCACTTGCCTTAACCGTGAGAAAGGAGGACGTGAAGACGGTGCTGCCTCCGGTACCAATCCCCACCTAATACATTAAGAATATAAACTAAGACCACAGTAACGAAAAACAAGAATTAAATACACGAGCACAACAAGTAACGGATTGCAACGCGATCCCGACCCCACTTTCCTAAGTGCTGAACTGCCCTCTGAACACAGTCAAGTTCTAAAATTCATATCTTTTGTACAGTGGTCCAAATTAGGTGTTCTTGGTCTTCACTGAAAGGTTATCAAATCATCTAAATAAACCTAGTTGGGGAGCCCTTCTGATTTTGCCCTTAACTGCCCCTAACAAACCAATATTTCAGACCTCAGAATTCACGTCGGGTTCTCTGGACAGTACGCTAAAACCTCCATAACTTTTGCTACAAAAGTCCAAATCTTGCGTTCTTTATCTCTATCAAAAGGTACAGAAATTTCCCACATTTTTCGTTATACTGAGGTCCCCTGATTCTCCCTTTAATTAACAGTTCTAACGGTTTTCCCCAGACTGTCCAGATTCTGACAGAACAACAGGACAGCAACACTAGAAAAATCATAACTCCCAGACCGTTAATCGGATTTGGGCGATCTTGGCGGCCAACGAAAGCTAAGAACATAACCTACAACTCTCTAGGAGATCCAAACTCCTAATTCTGCCTCTAACCACATGAAATGGACCACGCAAGCTACTGGACAAAACGCGATCTATTAAACCGACGAAACAATCTATCCAACGGCACCATCCGCAACTATGACACCTCCACCAATGAAGAACACGCGACGTTACCCTTGTATGATCGCAGGAAGATGACGGTTGCACCCACGAAGAAGATCTCCACTCTTCGCCTCCTTCTTCCACCTAGAACCGATCTCCACCGGGAACTCCTTCTCCTTCTCCCCCTTGGACAGCAGCGAGAACGGGATGCCTTGGCCGCCAGCAGGAGGGTGATGCCATGGAGGAGGGGCTGATGGAGGAGGCCGGGGAGTGGGGAGAGGAAGTGGTGCGCCACAATGGGGGAGGAGGAGGAGGAGGGGCTAGGTTGGGAGGGGGAAAGTGGCGCCCCTGGCGGCCACCCCTTGCCCCCATGGGCCAGGCCCAAAGCCCAGTTGGAGTTAGTGCTGAAAATCCCCTCACAAACTGTTGAATTTGAGCATTTACCACAGGTCCTTCCCGTATTTTCATTTACTTCTCTCCGAATAAAATAATCTTTCCGACTACTAGCTTATCACACTTTCGGGTATTACATTCTACCCCTTACAGATTCGACCCGAATCTAACGCCAACTACGCAGAAGTAATCGCAACTAGCACTTAACAATGCACCAACGCGACCAACTCTTGCTAAACTCGCCACACGAGACTCCAACTCTCAAGTGGCCTCTCTCTCAAACCGTTGAGACCACAACACCGAACGAAAAACGACGCTTGTATCGGACTCGACTCGACATTTCGAGAATATTCATCAAGAGAGACCCAAAGGTAAGATCCGCTCAAGATCAATGACGTTAACAAAACTCAACCTCTATATCTCTCGGTACTCACTTGGCACCAAACACGCCCAAAGGTTGCGTATCTGTGTATGGACCCGAAACGGTCCTAACGATATGCCAACTTTCAAACTCCCGTAGCTAACTAGAACAAAACAAGGTACCTTGGGCTATCTTTTCCCTTAGCTAACTAGAACAAAACAAGGTCCGACGGCAGTGGAAGAAGGAGGGAGTTAGAGGGCGGCGGTGTAGGGTGAACCGTGGGGGAGAGCAGAGGCCGCCCGGGGAGGCGGCATAGAACCGGAGGAGCCGGGTCGGCGGCGCTTGGGGCTGGAGAGGAAAGAAGAGGGTCAGAAGAGAGAGAGGAGAGGGAGGGAGCAGCGGCGGCGCTGGGGGCCGGCGCGAGAGGAGCAAGGCGGCGGCGCCTTGAAGCAGAGGGAAGAAGAGGATCGGGTGAGTGCGTGTGTGTGTTTAGGTAGTGTGTGTTGTGTGCGTGTGGGCTTAGTGTGTGTTGTGCGCGTGTGTGGTTAGGGTGGAGCTAGGGTCGGAGTGGGAGTGGGAGAGAGAGAGAGAGAGAGAGAGAGAGAGAGAGAGATTAGAGGGAAGGTTAGGTTTAGGATTAGGGCTTTAGATTTAGGATTTGGTTTAATCTCCAGTCAAGTGTAGACTCTTGTTAATCGGTGGTTGACTGCTAGAATTAGTTGAGTAGTGTGTGCTTCTGTGGCTGTTAATTAGCTGGTGGGTTTAGACAGTCGGGCAACTGTCGGGGAGTGCTAACTTCGCTTAGACCGCGAAAACGTTTTAGTAATTAAAATGTGCTAACTTGTAGTCGTCACTAACTTATGTATTTATATTATCACTCAAATCAACTACGTATTTACTTATACTATTATTCGTGTTGCCGACTTGCTACAGAAGGCGAATCAGCACAGACCGGAGCAGCTGACCAGAACTTCATCGGCACCAACCTTTCCTACTACCTCGAAGGCAAGCGATCCTCTTGAACATTAATATAGTTACTTTAAAAATATACCCTATCTTGCACTATTATAAGTATTGCATCAAAATGGTTTTCCAAAACTTAAAGAAAATGATTGAGATAAGATAAGATGATTAAGAAAGAATGAGACTTATTAGGAGGGTAAAAGGGGGCCCTGGCTAGGGAAACGCGATGATGATGTTGAGGTAAGAGGTGGGCCCCTTTTTACATATGGTTATAATATAAGGACCAACAAACTCTTGCTCGGTCGGATGTAATTCGATGCCAACCATTTTCCCGTTTCGGTGCAGAAAATGCTACCTTGTTACGTGACTATGCTCTCCACAACGGGTAAGTATTAGGTGTGAGTGATTGTGATGGAGGAACCCAGGACCGGTGGGGGATAGTCCGGAAGTGGGGGATCCAAGGCGCTATAGCGCTAAGGTGGAGTGTTGAGTGCAGGATAGAAGCTGCCTCAACCAACCTCACTAGAACTCGGTGGATGATGAGGTCAGCAGCGTGACTAAATCTGCACCGGCGGAATGTGATGGGTGGAGAAATTAATCACGTAACCTGGAAAACGTTCTGTATTCTGATCTCGAACCCGCATCTAAGGCAATGCGGTGGACCCTGTTCACAGAAAGTTCATAATAGCTATGGGTAAAGTGGTACAAAGCCTGCGCAGTGCTAAACAAATCATGAATTCATGCCAGTCTCCAGGATTGGAGTCTACGGGAACCACAGGGGGTCTTTCATCTCTCCGAGTGACTAGTAGAGTTTTTCAGTATTAAAACTTGCCACTTTTTGTCAAGATTTATTTTCTAAAGTGAGATGATTTAGAAATTGTGATAAAGAATAGAGATAGTGCATCCTGTGCATCTTTTGTTATTAATGCTTGCTGAGTACATTCGTGTACTCAACCTTGTTAGTATTCTCCTTTGTAGATCCTAGTCCGCGGGAACTATCCGTGTGGGACGAAGGACTTGTGGTCTGACGCAATACTGGAGGAGGAGGCTTTGACTAAGAGGACCCGGGTGAGTTGGGAGCTATTTTGGCTTGTGGGACGAATAGACTACCTGTACTTCAGGCGCATAAGAGAAGCAGGGAAGTTCCTTTGGGTATTTGTATAAGACTTATATTAAGATCTTAGCCCTGCGTGGCTAACTGTTGAAATAAATGACAGTTTCTATCTTATTGTTCTGCTGCGTAACTATGGTGAAGGCTTACTATTCGTTGGAGCAGTGTTCTACTGAGCAAACGAATAGTAATCCGTGTGCCTAAGTGTTATTACCCCTGGGGTAATGGCACGGGGCATCACAGATGGTATCAGAGCAATAGGTTCGGGCCACGCTAATAACATAGAAACTGTAGCAAGAACTTAGGTGTGCTTTTCTCGCCTGCTATATTGCAATAATTAGCTTATTAACCCTCATCCCCATATCAATTTCTATTTTCGTCCTGTTTCAAAATTATTATGTTAAAAACCTCATCTTCTTTAAAATGACAGCCTGCTAACATAAAACCATCCCTTCGTAGGAGGTTTAGATTAACTCTTCCATCCGATAGAGTACGGGGGAAAAGCGTGTGCTTCGTCATTGGACTCGTGTTGTTGATTCTGCTAGAAAATCACAAAGCCAGCAATTCGATCTAGGTAGAATGCTTGAGACTATAGGTGGTGAGGCATCAATATAAGATCATAAGTTGCACGCCGGGGTTAGAGGCTTGCAGTAGGACTCTGGTATGGACCTACTTTTCCAGCCTCTGGATAAGTCTAGACCATACACATTAGCTTCCTTATCTTTTCATTCTTGTAACCAAAGTGACATGTCACCTCCTCGAGAAATCAAGAATCGCTTAAGGAAACGAGAACTAATGGCTGACGGAGTAAAAAGAGGTCTTATCCCTTCGCACTTCGCTTTTCCGACGAGTGGTCCGTGGCACCGGCGCAGAAGCTCGCGCACTCAGAACGAAATCTCGGGCGTGCTCGAGAATGAGCCCTGAGCGGTCCCAAACACGTGGTTTGGGCGGTCTTGAGAACGGGATCTCAAGCGTACCTGGGCGCGTGGATCCAGGGTAGTATAGGTCGCACTCAGAGGCAAGCTCTGAGCGGTCCCAAACACGTGGTTTGGGCGGTCTTGAGAACGGGATCTCAAGTGTGACTGAGCACGAGAGACTCAGGTAGAATAGGATTTGGATCTTTTTGCATCTCTATGTTTCTTGGTGTTATTTGATTATCTGTGTATGGCGTAATACAACTCACCCGCGGGTTAACTCTGTCAGATAAACAGGATACCCTCTTATCTACTTCAAATCATTGCTGAAGAAGCAAGGAAGTTCGTGCCACCCGCAGAAGATCCCGTCTAAGTAAAATATTGCAAGTGCGGCAGCCAACGCCATCAGCTTCTTAACACTTTTCCCTCAGGACGCCAGATCAGTTGTCAATAACTGACATTATAAGGATGGGCAGACAGGCGAACTTCAGTTAAAACCTTCTAGCAGGTATGTGGTTGCGGCAGACAGGATACGCTGGACAATACCCACCCTTGCCAAGCACCAATCCTATTGCAGTCGAGTACCACAGTCACTCAGCCGTTGACAACAAACAGACATATGACAAAAATTGGTCTCTACGGGATGGACCACCGTCAGGAAACTAACCATCCCTCCCTGAGGCTTCAGGTGACCCATCATTATATGAGGTACCACCACAGTCATCCACGTACGTTGCTGCTATGGCTAATTCACTTGAAAATTCTCAATTCAGACGGAAACAGCTTAATTATAATTAAGATCAATAAATATTCCTGAGAGACACCTGGGGCATCATGAAGGTAATTCTGAATACAAAGGTGGATTATTGCGGAACCAGAGTACCTAGCTGGCTCAGCAGCATTCTCACACAGAGGATAAAGCTGATGAGTCTAAGGTGGATGTATCGTCACCAGCAGCAAACCTCCAGGATCTAAGTTTACATGATGACGAGATAACGGCCATCAAGTTAGCCGAGGATAACACAACAATTGTAATTCCTGACCATTTGCAAATTTCCGACACCCAGTGGACTAAATTGAGCTTTGGCGGTTTTAAAATCCGGTGCATTTTCTGGGCTTCCCACTAAGGAGCACCGATAGCAGTGTGGAGTTTCCTGTTGTTGATAAATCGGTAACTTTTGATCCAATACCTATGAGGGGTCAAGATTTCTCTGACCGTAATGCAGTGAATTCATCAACCACTGAGAACTGTGAGACCACCATGGGAACTTGTGTGGAGCGTCTTGAAGTACCTCATGTTTCACATCCTGACATTTTGAGACAGGGGGTACTCGACGATTCCTTGGGTTACAAGTATAGCCTGCCATCAGTCTTGAGTCATTCTTATTCAAACTAGTGTTAGCCAAGTGCAATGGAGGTCCCACCAGGAAACACCCACTCCCTCCACCTGTCAAGCTCATTGCAAGCCATTCAATTACACAATGACCTAGTGGGGTCAAATCTCGCATCTCTCCGGGACGTGGACTGCAATTTATTACCTTTTCTAGCAGCACGATCAAGGGCTTCAAAATATAACTCAAGCACACCAAGAAGTACTGGACCATCCATCTCTATGCAGAAGGATGGGAGGACGAAGACACGGCGATCAAGATCCTGAAAAAAAAATTTGGACGATTGCCACAGGACACATTAGCGGCAAAACTACCAGCAGACCTTAACTGACAAATACCGCCAATCCGAACAACCACAACACCAAAGAACCGACCATCCTCATCCACCATCTACCTATGGACCTTGTCCACGCATGCCACAACAACCACCACCTTGATATAGACCACTTGGGTCAAGAATTTTCAATCCATCCTTCCAGAGATCCATAGTCCAGCAGCAGCCTGTCGCAGTAGCTCCTAGTCGTGCAAAATATAGAGGTCGTCACCTGGCAAACGATAGCTCGATTGTTGAATATCGGATTAAAGGATTACACGATTACAGGTATTGGAGTACTAGAAACATACCGTTGTGGGATATTGATCATAGAAATAAATTATTATTGGATACTAGATAAATGAATGTTTAGAGGTGGGATCGTAAGAATAGATGCTTGTTGGGTACTGAATGTCGAATCATAACCATCTATTGTTATTGGATTATTGGATATTGGACTAATGAAGGTTGAATTATGGAAATAGATTACTGTAGATATTGGATTAATGAACATTGGATCAGTAGGGGTACATGATTATTGAGCAATTGGATTATTATTGGGTATAGAAATGAATGTTGGCTGGTAAATCACAGGAATGCATTTGTTGGATTATTGGAGTTAGAGGTATTGGATTAAGGGATAGAGTATTGTTGAAGATTGGATTGTGAGATTTCATAATTGTTGAAGTGGGATTATTGAATTTCATCATTATTGGATCATAGCATTATATCATGAATTGGATTATTAGAAAAATATTATCGTTGGATTATAGAAATACCTTGGTTGAGTGCTAGAATATGTTTGAGTGCTAGAATATGTTAAGGTTGGATTATAGAAGTATATCTTGGTTGGAATATAGAAATAAATCTTGATTTGAATATATAAACATACCTTAGCAGATTTAAATGGATTTTGGTATCTATTGGAGAATTAGTACTGAGGAATTGATCCAGTAAAAGCAGTGAGTGAAAGGCGAAACAATTGGATCTTCAAACCAATACCCGGGGTTAGATTTTTGGCGACATTAGTTGAATCATGGTATATGAGTAAACTTTGTGGAAGTAATTGAATAAATTGGTTATGTCGGATTTGCTGGATTTAATCGGATAATGGAATGTGACTTAAATGTATTATTAGTGATAGTGGGGGATCTAGTATTGATAACCTGATCGGGTTTAGATAAGGAATAAAGGAGGAGAATTGGATTAATATAGTGAGTTATGATTGGAATTCAGGAGCGTAGGTTGAATTATAAAGAATCGATGGAATCGGTAGAGTTAATAGCATAATACTGCTTGGTTGAGTCATAGTTGTCGGTGGACTAATGTAAACAATGATGTGGTAGATAAATTGGCATAATAGATTGACTTGGAAAGTATGATTCTAATATGGAAGCTTGGCTTACTGATCTTAACTGTGACAAGATTGAAATTGGAAAAGTTAGCCAAAGGTTCAATTATGATTTAAATGAGGCTATGGTATCGTTTTGACCATATAAATCTTAGCAATGATATAACTCGGAAGACAAGTAAAAGTTGGTTTAGGCTTGGGCTAAATGAATACGTGAAGGATGAGAGTTGATGCACATTATCAATTTGTTGCTATGGTTGAGATCATGTTTTATGGGAAGCAGCACAAGGCAATTAGAAAGCGGGCTTCAAACAACATCCTGCTTTGAGCAGCCCAAAAACACCCAAAGTGGCATGGGCCATGCCATCGTCTGCCACTGAGTAACACTCTCAGTTTACAGATTGACTTCCTAATAAGTTTGTGACTTACCTCCAAGTGATCCTTATACAGTTACCCATACATTACCGCTATGATATTCCATCCCATTCTCCATGGTCAAATCCAGGAACACCAACTTTCAGATCCCTTCACCGCCGAAGAAATCCAACGAATCAAGTCAGGCCAACCCTCAGAATTTCAGACAGGTGACTCCGGAATCTTATGGCGACAAACTAGAATCCGCGTTCCCGAACAACCAAACGTTAAAGGAGACCGCCCTACGTGAAGCTCATGATACTCAGTATGTTATACATTCAGGCAGCTCGAAAAAGTATCGAGACTTAAGGAAACTTTTGGTGGCCAAGCAGGAAGCGAGCTATAGCAGAATATGTAGGCCAATGCGACACCTGTCAAAAGATCAAAGCCGAACACCAACATCCAGCAGGACTGCTAAAAACACCGGGAATACCTGAATGAAAATAGGAGGATATATGTATGGACTTCATAACAAATTTTCCTCTCACCCTCAACAAGAAGGATACCATTTGGGGTTATCGTGGATCGTCTTACAAAATCAGCTCACTTCATTGCCACAAATCAGAAATACACCAATAAACCTGCTGAGATTTATATCGAAAGAAAAGTTACTTTACCCGGAGCACCGAAGACCCTCACATCAGATATAGGATCAGTGTTTGCATCTGGTTGAGGGAAAAAGCTTACATGCTGCCTTGGGCACCACCGTCAATTTCAGCACGGCCTATCATCCGCAAACTGATGGGCAGACTAAACGGGTGAATAAAATTCTAGAAGATATGTTAAGAGCAGGTGTGCTAAACTTGGAGGAATCATGGGAAAAATGTCTAGCCCTAGCGGAGTTCGCATACAATAACAACTATCGCCTAGCCTTCAAATGGCCCCGCACGAAGCTCTCTACAGAAAGTGTAGATCACCAACTCTGGTATAAAGTCGAGAAAGATCGCACTAGGACTCGAAGTGCACGGAGAACGACGAGAAGGTTCAACTAATTTGAGAACGCCTCAAGATTTTCCAGAGCAGGCAAAAGAACTATGCTGATAAGGCACCTAAAGACCTCTAGTTCGAAGTTAGAGATTATGTGTACCTAAAGATATCACCTATGGGTGGAGTACTTCGATTCGGCTAAAAAGGAAACTAAGTCCGCGTTACGTGGGACCCTTTCGGATTCTGGAGCATAAAGGCACCCTAACATATAAACCGGAACTACCAACCCAGCTGTCGCGAGTTAATGATGTATATTATGTCTCTCAACTTCAAAGATATCTAAGAGAACCCTCGCAGCGTGTTACCAGTCTCGACATAACCCTACAAGATGATTTGACCTACGAAGGGCGCCCAGTGAAAACTCTAGTGACAGAAGACCGACAGTTAAGGAGCAGGATGATCCGCTTCTGCAAGGTGCTATCGAAGGATCACTCCGTGCGAGAAACTACAGGGGAGAAGGAGGAAGAACTACGCGAAGTCCACCCACCAACCTGTGCAAGCGAGCTTCTAAACTTCGGGGGCGAAGTTTGTTTTCAAGTGTGGTAGGATGTGAGGACCCGCGTTTTTAGTCCTAACCTCGTAACCGTAATCGGTAATTAGCAGCGATTAGTCTCGTCTTAGTGGTGAGTTAACGATAGTATTAGATCGCTCCAAATTAGCTAAAGCGTATCGTGTCGATCATTTATACACTTGCATCATTCATGCATTTGTCATTCAGTACAACAGTTTGATCAAGTAGGCGAATAGAATGCATTATCAATTGCATTAGACAACAAATCGACAATTGCATTAGATAATACATCAGTAGTTCATTTTACACCAACAAAATCTAGAAGCATTGACATCATTACATCAGTGCAGCTTGCATCATTTAACATTTAAACAAATTAGTAGCACAAGTGCAGACTCCTCACCCTTCCGCTCACAAGCAAAACAGTGTGTCCTTAACACAGTGCATTCATATCCTTTCACAGCCACATACATTCCCTCCCTTCTTCTCAAGAAGCAGCAGCAGCAGCCTCCTTCCCAAGCTAAAGAGTGCAACCCCATCCATTTCACCAGTTCACGGCCACGTCCACCCCGGCAAATTCACAGTGCGTTCTTATTCAACTTCACGATGGCAAGATACATTTAAACCCCTCCCACCAAATGCCCTTTCATTCCCCCTTGCCCGGCCCCTCGGCCTTATCCCCGCCTTCTTCATCTCGGGCCCAGACGCAAGAGCGATCGGCTGAGACCGAGAGCTCCAGCGACCAACAAAGCACTAAGGCCGCCAACCTTTCTCACTCACCGCAACCCCACCTCCAACGCCGACCACCCCCCTGCATTCACAGCCGAGATACTCCCTCTATTTTACTGCCCCCCCTCCAGTCATTCACCACATCCATATCCCCATTCACCCCCAGTCCAGAACCAGTAGAGCCGAAGGCAACCGAAGGCACCGGGAGCTTGGCGTCGCCAAGGCCGCCCGGAGCTCGGCATCGCCCAGGCCGGCAGCACCACCCCATTCACTGCCGGCATTCCCCACCTCAAGCATCACCAGTTAGCTTCACAGAACGAGCACAACACAACCATCCCATTCATCATTCCATCATCAGGTAAAAATATTGAGCATATGAACTGGAGGTGAGCATCCTCATACCTTGAAGCAGCATCTTCTACCTCCAGTAGCACCTCCATCTCCAGATCTAACCACTGACCTGCATTCATCCACTTGAGCACTCATCAGTTGGCATATAGTATAGATCCAGTAGAGTTATAGGAGGAGGAGCAGTGGTCTTCGGCACCGGCGGCCGGAAGGCCGAGCCGGTTGGACCCAAACCCTAGGACGGTGGATCTGGTGGCGTCAGGCGGAGGGGTAGCTCCGAGCCGGGTGGTAGCCAGGGCCAAACCTAGGAAACGGCGGTGCACCAGATCCAAGCCGGATCTGGGCCGAGTAGGGGCCGGTAGTGGAAGAAGAAGTGAGGAGGGAGAGACCGAGCCGGGAGGCCGAGCCGGCCGAGCGGTAGCGGCGTTGGTCTCTGACCGCGCCGGGAGGAGAGGACCGGTGGAGTGGAGCCCGGGCGAAACCCTAGGAAGCGGCGCGGGCCAGACCCGAGCCGGATCTGGGCCGAGCAAGGTCCGACGGCAGTGGAAGAAGGAGGGAGTTAGAGGGCGGCGGTGTAGGGTGAACCGTGGGGGAGAGCAGAGGCCGCCCGGGGAGGCGGCATAGAACCGGAGGAGCCGGGTCGGCGGCGCTTGGGGCTGGAGAGGAAAGAAGAGGGTCAGAAGAGAGAGAGGAGAGGGAGGGAGCAGCGGCGGCGCTGGGGGCCGACGCGAGAGGAGCAAGGCGGCGGCGCCTTGAAGCAGAGGGAAGAAGGGGATCGGGTGAGTGCGTGTGTGTGTTTAGGTAGTGTGTGTTGTGTGCGTGTGGGCTTAGTGTGTGTTGTGCGCGTGTGTGGTTAGGGTGGAGCTAGGGTCGGCCGAGTGGGATTAGAGAGAGAGAGAGAGAGAGAGAGAGAGAGAGAGATTAGAGGGAAGGTTAGGTTTAGGATTAGGGCTTTAGATTTAGGATTTGGTTTAATCTCCAGTCAAGTGTAGACTCTTGTTAATCGGTGGTTGACTGCTAGAATTAGTTGAGTAGTGTGTGCTTCTCTGGCTGTTAATTAGCTGGTGGGTTTAGACAGTCGGGCAACTGTCGGGGAGTGCTAACTTCGCTTAGACCGCGAAAACGTTTTAGTAATTAAAATGTGCTAACTTGTAGTCGTCACTAACTTATGTATTTATATTATCACTCAAATCAACTACGTATTTACTTATACTATTATTCGTGTTGCCGACTTGCTACAGAAGGCGAATCAGCACAGACCGGAGCAGCTGACCAGAACTTCATCGGCACCAACCTTTCCTACTACCTCGAAGGCAAGCGATCCTCTTGAACATTAATATAGTTACTTTAAAAATATACCCTATCTTGCACTATTATAAGTATTGCATCAAAATGGTTTTCCAAAACTTAAAGAAAATGATTGAGATAAGATAAGATGATTAAGAAAGAATGAGACTTATTAGGAGGGTAAAAGGGGGCCCTGGCTAGGGAAACGCGATGATGATGTTGAGGTAAGAGGTGGGCCCCTTTTTACATATGGTTATAATATAAGGACCAACAAACTCTTGCTCGGTCAGATGCCGTAATTCAGTGCCAACCATTTTCCCGTTTCGACGGCAGAAAATGCTACCTTGTTACGTGACTATGCTCTCCACAACGGGTAAGTATTAGGTGTGAGTGATTGTGATGGAGGAACCCAGGACCGGTGGGGGATAGTCCGGAAGTGGGGGATCCAAGGCGCTATAGCGCTAAGGTGGAGTGTTGAGTGCAGGATAGAAGCTGCCTCAACCAACCTCACTAGAACTCGGTGGATGATGAGGTCAGCAGCGTGACTAAATCTGCACCGGCGGAATGTGATGGGTGGAGAAATTAATCACGTAACATGGAAAACGTTCTGTATTCTGATCTCGAACCCGCATCTAAGGCAATGCGGTGGACCCTGTTCACGAAGAGTTCAGAATAGCTATGGGTAAAGTGGTACAAAGCCTGCGCAGTGCTAAACAAATCATGAATTCATGCCAGTCTCCAGGATTGGAGTCTACGGGAACCACAGGGGGTCTTTCATCTCTCCGAGTGACTAGTAGAGTTTTTCAGTATTAAAACTTGCCACTTTTTGTCAAGATTTATTTTCTAAAGTGAGATGATTTAGAAATTGTGATAAAGAATAGAGATAGTGCATCCTGTGCATCTTTTGTTATTAATGCTTGCTGAGTACATTCGTGTACTCAACCTTGTTAGTATTCTCCTTTGTAGATCCTAGTCCGCCGGAACTATCCGTGTGGGACGAAGGACTTGCAGGTGAGCACGCAATAACTGGAGGAGGAGGCTTTGACTAAGAGGACCCGGGGTGAGTTGGGAGCTATTTTGGCTTGTGGGACGAATAGACGGCTGGTACTTCAGGGCAGACAAGAGAAGCGGGGAAGTTCTTTTGGGTATTTGTATAAGACTTATATTAAGATCTTAGCCCTGCGTGGCTAACTGTTGAAATAAATGACAGTTTCTATCTTATTGTTCTGCTGCGTAACTCTGGTGAAGGCTTACTATTCGTTGGAGCAGTGTTCTACTGAGCAAACGAATAGTAATCCGTGTGCCTAAGTGTTATTACCCCTGGGGTAATGGCACGGGGCGTCACATGGGTAAAATCATAATTACAAGTCGATCAAAGAAGGCAGCAACTTTTGGAACAACAAAACCTCTTCAGCTAAAATTTTTGCATCGGGAAGCTTATTGGTACTTTTTCAAGACGATTGCATTTGGGAGCACAAATCCTCAGGAGCAACCAAAGCTATTATCCATTGGTATGAAGATCGCGACAGAGATGAATGGAGCGTTCCTTGGAGCAAACATTGTTGGTGGCTCAATTTTGGTATGAGATTTCAAAACGTGTGAAAGATTACACAGATAAACATCTCCTTCAGTTTGGTAAACATCCAAATGATCTTACACGAGAAGATCGACCTATATACCTTTGGAGAATACCTAAAAACCATAGCGTGCTCTTAGCTTACAGTATATATCAATCTGGTTCTGCTCAGCATGATCTACCCAAGATAACAACGCAGGATCTTCACAGGGGAAGTGCTAAACCAAATGGTAAATTTGAAGCCCTAGCATGGAGATCTAGCATACCGCCCTACTATAGTTACTTGATGCGCTGCGAGATACATGCACCACCCCTGCATATGCTGCCTAAAAAGAAGCGGTCCCAGCAGCGGAGGAGGGTTAGTTTGATCTGAATTTGTGTTGATATTGTCGAAGTCCGCAAATTTCATCCATGTAGGTTTTTCATATCAGCTTGTAACTGGTGTAAGCTTGCCTTCGTATTAAGCTGGGCCCAAGAAATCAAATGGTGTGTTTGGAAGACTGTTTGGTATTGTTGTGCTTTTCAAAAAACATATTCATTATTTTTTTTCTATTTCTTTGATATAGTGAGTACTTGAAAGCACCTTTTTAGATCCATAACAACAAAAACTCACTGAAATAGGTAAAAGATTCCCATAGCTAGCTAGATTCCATACTGCATCACACAGCCCAGCAACCGCAGGTTGGACCGAAGTAATTTCGAACCTAGGAACTGATTATTGTTCAATGCCTGTTAGCTTCCATTCATTTGTGGTCAGTGATTTCAAAGCCTAGGAACTGTCCTTTGTGGACAGTGAGAATTTCCAGCTTCCATTCATTTCGAAGAGAGAATATCAAGGGTGCTGGTTGGTTGGTATGTATGGCTGCCATGGTCAACTGCAAGTCCACTACTACTTTGCGCAACACATGGGCCCCTAGCCTCGTGTCTGTAGAAACCACGCAATCCGCCCCAACATATCCACGCCATCGTCGGGGGAGCCCAACATTAGAACGGGACAGAACGGAAATAGCATCGACGGGGGAGCCCAACATTTGGGAGGCGGAATCACACGCACCGACACACCATCCTGAATCCAAATATCCTAGCGTAGCACGGGGCGCACTACGCATTAACCAATCCAAATGCCCAAAGCCTCAGAATAACAACTTACCCGTGAATCCGTAGTATCGGCGCGGAGGTCAGGTGGGCAGGCGCGGGCGCGGGCGCGGACGCAGCACACGAGGTCCAACGCGGGGCCGGCGAGGCAGGGTGACAGGGCCTCCGCCATCCGCCACTGCGGCTGCGACCACCGAGTAGCCACGGGCACCTGCGCCGCGCGCGCAGCCGCCGACGCCGATCGGCGGTCGCAGTCGCGGGCATTGCGGGACGGAACGAAAGGATTCGGGATGTGGGACTGGGAACTACGCGAACGAGGACGAGCCTCCAGACTGCACAGTAGGGGAGAAAGATGGCTAGCACTAGCAGCGGGACACTGTGAGAGTGCGAGTGTGACTGGCGCCTCTATTGGGAAGGTTCGTCTGAGGCTTCGACCGTCGCCACAAAGATAGCTTCCGACGGAATGCCATCCATGGGCATGACTTCGTCTGCTGGGCCAAATATCCATGCCATCCAGGGGTTTTTTCAGATGCTTGCATCGAGATCTACCTGGGCTGGGCAGGCCACCCGTTGCATGACCATCGGCCTATTCTTCTACTCACCTTGTTCCATTGTATCCTACTCCGAATTCTTGAAAAAAATATGGATTAGGATATGGATAGACATCACGTCGGACATCCGAGCTTTTTCACCCATAAATACTATCAGAGCAGCTTTCCGTATGATTTTTTATATATATAAAACAGCCAGTACAGTTCAAGAGGGCATCAAGAATTGCTGAGCACGTCCTTCCGACATTTGTACGCTCCAATAGAGTTTTTTCCTTTTATTTAGCATATTTTTAAAGTAAAATAGCAAAAATAGTCCTCCCACTCCCACGAGTGAAATGATAAAAATAGCACATCTACCATTCGAAAACACCGCAGCAGAAGGCTACCGCACATCGGAAACTTGGCGGTGTGGCATTCGGCGACAGGCAGCCTACTGTGCATCTAGATCACGGCAGGTCATCTGCCGCTAACCTAGAGCACGACAGGTCGCCTGCGAACGGCACCTGCCGCGGATTGGATTAGCGGTAGGTGACCTGCCGCGATCTGGGTACGCGGTAGGCCGCCTGTTGCGGTTTGAGTGCACGGTAGGTCCATTACCGTGGAGTTTTTGCTTGGCAGTGTATTATTTTTGTTATTTCATTTTTGATGAACTATTTTTACTATTTTGCTTAAAAAAATGCTAAATGAGAAGAAAAAAAACTCACTCCAATCTTGCAATCAAATCACAATTAATGGGGTTTCTGTGGCAGTAGGTTAGTACTTTGCTTAGAGATGGTCAAATGGGCCATGCCAGTCGGGTCGGCCCGGAGTACAACACTGTTGGTCCTGCCCAGGCACAGCACGACTCACATGTAACTGGGCTAGGCCGACACGGCACGAATGTATGGGCCGTGCCTAGGTCCGCACCCCTACACGATGGACTGGCCCAGCACGGCACGAATAGTACAAGGCCGGGCCAGGCATGGCAGCCCGGCAAGGGTAGGGCCAGGGGAGACGGTGGAGGAGGCCAGCGCGGTGGCGAGCACGGAGAAGGAGGTGGCGGCCTGGCGTGGAGCCACAGAGACAGAGGAGGAGGCCGGGAGCGGCGCTAGGCGTGAAGGAGGAGGAGGTGGCCAGGTGCGGAGATGGAGGAGGAGGCCAGGAGCAGCGTCGGGCGTGGAGGAGGAGGTGGTGGTGACGGCGGCCGGGCGCGGAGACGGAGGAGGAGTCGGCGACAGTGGCGCGGCCGGTCGCAGCGGAGGTGGCGGTGCCGGGCACGGAGTTGCGCTGGCCTCTGTGTGTGCGAGGGCGATGACGGGCCCGTCGGGCTGAACAGTGCTCGGGCCGGCTCAGCACGGCACGAAGTGCCAACGGGCCGTGTCTGAGCTGACTCCCTAACACGTGGGCCAGCACGGCACGATCTAATTATTTTGCGAACCTAAATGAGTCGTGCCGGCTCGGCCCAGGCCGTGCCAATCCAAAAGGGGTAGATCTACCGGGCATACACGAACACATACTTCACCACTCACAAGCAAGACTTTTATTCTTCCTGACGGTGGTTTTTTGTTTCTATGAATAATAGGAAGAATACTTCGCTTGTCTCGAGCTAGGATCGACCAGCGCTTTCCGGATGTATAGTCTGGATAGATACCTTTCTGATCGTGACTTTGGTTACTCAGTTCAGTTGGCGATCTTTATTTGATCTGGTATATGCAGGGCCGTTCCTGAGTTTTTTTGGGCCTAGGTCGAGTTCTAATACGGAGGCCTAATCCACTCTCTCAAAATATCTATATATATTTCTATATACGTATATATAGTCTTATAAATACACATCAATTAAGAAGATAATATTCAATGCACTAAAATAACTTATATAGAATATCTCAAAGTTCATAAAGTGGACAAATGTAATAATAAATTACTTACTTGGCGCTTGATATTATTTTAAACAATTTCTTCTAACATTTCGAGATGCAAAGTCATTGATTATACTATTGATATCGATCTCATCCAATAACTTCTTCTCGATGCATAAAGTCGCCAAACCATTTAACCTTTCTTGAGACATTGTTGACCTCAAATAGTTCTTCAATAATTTCAACTTTGAAAAGCTTCTTTCGGTGATCTGATACCACGAGCACGATAAACAAGATCCGGTAAGCAATGGAAACATTTGGATAACAATCCACCTCTCGACATGCTCGAAAATCTCCATAGCGCACAATGCACCATCGGCAATGTGAATTTCATAATCTTCAAATCGAAATAAGATCATGTACCTCAACATCGATGATCCATTAATGAGAAAGTTTACGCAAATTTAGTGCAAGACTCTTCAAGTTCAATATTATCTAATGACTTGTGGTGCTTGAGCTCATTAAGAAACCAAATATGTCTTTAAACACCATGAGTTCTTCAAATCGTTCTTCAAAGAAGTGATTGCCATATCAACCAGAACAAAAAATATTTAACTTCAAAAGCCTTCTAGTTCTCTACGTTCTTGCACTTGATGTCTTGATTGGGCCATACTTCATAGGAGCCCACATACATTACTAAGTATACTAGTACTAGTACTAATGTACTATATGGGGTGGGGCCTATGTAAATTTTAGGCCTAGGGCGATGGCATACCCTGCCCACCCCCAGGGCCGGCCCTGGGTATATGGGTTGTGTATCTCATTCCAAAATGATCTATTAATCTGCTAATAAATCGTTTCATAACAGTTCCGTCTATCTCTTTATTATGAAAGACCAGATTCGCCTGTTCCACCATACATAAGCACCCCTTTTTTGGCGGCTGGCCGCCCATCTGGCCACCACTAACTCTGCTTTTACTTTCAACCATTCATGTAAGCAGACTGACCTGCTGGTGGTAAACAGAGAGCAACCAGTCTCACGAATCACTAGTGACGTAGCTATCCATGGCGACATGGATAGCTGCCGTGAAATCACTTGCGTTGACAACCTGACATGTGTTTGTAGTCTTGTACCAATGCTTTGGTTCTAACTTCGAACTCACTGAGTCTCCAGAGATATCCTGAAACAAATACAAATTGAACGAAGCCACTTCTCCCTCTCCCATTCACAACAAATCACAATGGACACCTTCGTTTCTGCAGTTTTTGGCGATCTTATCAGCAGATCCATATCCTTCGTTCTGAACATGTACTGGTGGCATCAACAGGGCGTGCAGGAGGACCTGCAGCGGCTGCACCGCATGCTGCTGCGGATCCAAACCACCGTCGAGGAGGCCGAGGGGAGGCACGTCACAAACCAAGCGATGCTCCTGCAACTTCAGATGATGAGAAATGGAATGTACAGAGGCTGTTAGAAATCAGCTTGCTCTCAAACTCTCTCCTGAATGCACACACACACTGGTGGACGAACACACACGCGCGAGAGGCAAAGAACACCGGAGGCAAGTATTTGGTGCTGCACAACCGCAGCATTTCCCCCTCACTTTCTATTATTCCATAGATGAGCTTTTATACACCATCGGCCACTAAGGCCATAATCCACGCATGCACTCAGTGGACTAACGTCTGATCCTAAAACCTTGGACCATGACCACTTCATGCGCCACCAATAGAAACGGCCACTGCGCTCCTTCCAACTCCACATGCAAGCTAACAACCCAACTAAAACTCATGACCCATGCACACGTTGAGCAACAGCCCATCCTACTCTCGTGGCCACATGACTCGGCCCTGCCACTAGCACATGCATGTAGGCCACATCACATGAAGCCATGACGTCCGGTTCTTCCGGCGCTACACCTCCACTTCTCCTGGAATGCACCACCCACCTAGTGGCTCGGTTTCAACGGCCTCCCGCCGCATCAGCTGCGCCAGAACCGGTCCATCATTGACTCTATGCAAACTCCTAACTACATGCAACTGGACTTATGTAGTACACAGTACCATGCAACACATATGCAAAAGATAAAACAATACCACGTCTAGATTATTTTCTAACAGAGGCTACTACATGCTTGATAGCTTCAGGTACCAGATCATTCAAGAGGAGGCTCAAGATGAGGTGGGTGATCATTCGTTCGCCTTGTCTCGATTCAATCCAGCAAAGCGTTTTTGTTTCGCTACTAGGATAGGGAAAATGGCATCTGAAGGTGACGAGATAATGAGCTGCTGAAGATGCTTGGTAGCCTAGAAAGCATAATTGCAGATATGAAAGAGTATGTTGTGTTTCTAAGTTGCTACCCTCCTATGCATCGCCAACCTTATTGCAAGTACTTATTGTTGGAGAACTGCATGTTTGGCCATCAATCAGAACAGGAGAGGGTCACCAACTTCTTGCTACAAGACGACCTTCCTTGTAACACCCCCTTTTTCCCCTCCCTCTTTCTTCCTTCTTCCACGGACCGGACCCCTAGTTCTTCTCCCCCCGAGCCCCTCTCCCTTGCATGCTCTGTCAACGCCGCCACCGCGTGCTCCTCCGTGCACGCCACCTCCTCGGCCCGCTGCGCTGCACGCCACCGCGGACCCCTTCGCGTGCGCCTGCGACGCCACCGTGCACATGGCACCTCCCGGCACCCTCGACTTGTCACCTCCACGTGCACACTACCCCCGCCGCCATCATCACCTCCGCGGCGCACGCGCGCGCCGAGAGACGCGCCACTCGCGGACCCCCTTCTCTCGCTCCTCCTCCGCCGGCTTTAAAGCCCCGCCCCAGCACCTACGCCCCCTCCCATTTTCCTTCCTCCCCAAGCAAGAACCGAGGAAGAAGAGGAACAAGAAGAAGAAGAAGAAGGGCTTATCTCGCCGCCGCCGCCGCTGCCGCCCGATCGCCGCTGTCGTGGTGAGCCGCCGCCGCGCTCGAGCCTCCTTCCCCTCCGTTGACGCTTCGCCGCGCCCGAGCCCCTTCTCCCCTTCGCCGCCGCACCGCCGCCCCGAGCCTTCCCTCCTCCGGCCGCCATCGCCGCCCCACCGCGCCTCCATTTCCCTCTCCTCCCGCGCGCCGCCCCCCGCCGCCCTCCCTTTTCTTCCGCCGGGCAGCCGCGCGCGCGCGTGGCGCGCCGCGCCCAGCGTGGTTTCGCCGAGGCCGTGGGCCGCCGATTTCTGATGGGCCGATTTCTTTTTCTTTTATTCGATTTTCTTTTCCTTTTCTATTTTAGTTTAAAAGTAAGACTTCAAATATTAATAACTCCACCATTTCAACTTCAAAAATTGTAAAGTAAATTTCTAAAAATTTGTTAATTCAAGATCTTGCTAATGGCATAGGTCTTGTTTAATTTGAAGTTCATTTGTTGTTTATTTGCATTTATTTGCTCTTTTTGCTAGTCCGTGTCTTTTTCCGGTACGCTCGTCCGACTAGGATTTGAAGACGCCGGAGATCCCCAAGTTGATCAAGCTCAAGGTTATCAAGATCCTCTGGCCTATATCCCAGGCGAGTTAATACTTTGATCATATTGAGCCTACATTTTATGCAAATTATATTCTTTTAAAATAGCAAATTGCATGCTTTAATTCTTTAATCAAATGTATGTTAACGCTTAAGGTAGTTAATATCCATTTGATCATTAATAAATTATTATGCCATCCTTGACAACTTGAATCCCTTAACCATTGTCACCCTAGTAACTATATGGTAATACTAGCTATAGGTTGTACTTAAGCGATATGCTAATCTTGCTTAAGTACCGGGACACTAAAATGTCTCAATCATCATCTCTTCAAACATGAAAATGGTTTGAACAGTCATTGGTGGTCCATGACTGAGACAAATGTGGTAATTTGGTTTTACTCCTCCAAAACCCTAAATTGCTATTACCCTGTCTGGGCGGCTGGTGTGATGGATGGTACAGCAGTGGGTGCTAATGTAGCCCAAGGACTATTGTGTTGTGGTTGGTATGTGGAATGAACCGCTTGGACAACCCTAAGGACTTAATCTTGTCATGACCTCCCGTAAAACAAGTGCAACCACAAGTCAGAAATACAACTCGCTAAATAATTTGTATCTCTCGCAGATGAGTTGCACTGTAGATGTCCTGCGACGCCGTAAGCCTCTGCGGCGAAGGGTGTCGGGGCGCACGACGTAAGTCGTTAAGAGGGCGCAAGAGGGGGTCTAGGTAAGGGTTAACGGATCTAAACGGACGTAACCCTTCAAGACGAAACCTTAGCGGTGTAACTAACATCGTTGGATGCATTGTAAAGGCCTTGTGATGATCTCCCCGATTCACATGTCTACGGAAACGTGTACATATCCGGATGATTATCTCTTGTAGGTAAAGTGTACAACCTCTGCAGAGTGTAATAAACTATTCGAATAGTCGTGCCTACGGTCAAAGGCGGACATGGGAACTTAACTTGAGTTAGTTCTATTTCAAAAACCTTTGTGGGTGGTATGAAAATGTGGTGGGCTCACCTAGCCCTGGTTTGGATTTTGTCTGAGTTTTCAGACTCAGTGATGTTAATATGTGGGGTTAGCCCAATCAAAATAAGCATCGTGTAGAGTTTCCGATGGAGGGAACCTCTGCTGATATCAACTATTGCACAACTACTCTCTTTAATAAAATACAATTTGTTAAAACGCTAAGTACTAGGAATTTGTAATTATGATATTTGAAAACCTTGCTTTAGCAAATAAAAGAACCCGAGCCATCCTTGTTAAGCCTTGCATGTATATTATTGCATTGCGTATTGGCTCGCGAGCACGAAGTTGTGCTCATCCTCGCTCTCTCTCTCCCCAAATCCTCGTAAGGTGAAATCTTAGAAATCACGACTACTAAGAGGATCCAGAAGTTTGAGGTCCAGGAGACGATGAAGCGTAGTGTAGTCTTTAGTTGTTCTAGTCTCGCCTCATCCGCTTGACTGCGTCGCATTTGCGTGCATCCACTATTATCCAAGCCTTGTTAATATCGGACGACACGGTTTCCCGCCGCTTGTCTGTGGAGAGATGTGCTCACCCCTTTTGCTTCCGCTGTCGCTTCGCTTTTGTAATGTAATCAATTTGGCCTGCTCGGCGATTGTAAAACTCGACCGACGAGGTCTATGTAAACTTTGTTGTGCTAAATTAATGAATGGGATGGTTCTACGCCATGTATGAAATGATTCAAAGAATGTATCCGTGAGTGCTATCTCATCGATCCAGGAATAGCACAAGTGTTTTCATTGCAGGATTCGGATTAGAAAATCCGGATCCGACAGAGCTGGTATCGAGCATACGATCAGAGGAGCCTTAGCTAAACTGGTCGAGCCTAAGGACTTGAGTGTTATTTTCAAAAACTAAGAAAAGCTTTGACAAAATATAGCTTATTTATTGCTCTTACTCATCTATTTTAGTTCTTTACTTACTTCCTTTGTGAGCCTACTCCGTCGGCTTTTTCTTTTGTTTTAAAAATTTTAGATTACCGTATCGTCGCTCGATGGCCCGTGGGATTTCTTTTCTCACGGAGAGAACGACGACAAGTTTGCTCAGATCCGTCAAACTCAAACAGCACCTTGGTTCGCCACCGCCCATCTTCGAGGTGGAAGACCTAAGTTCTGGATCGAGAGTCTCGGTCCTTGGAGGTTGAGTTCATCGCTCCCACCTTCCGTATCGAGCATTCCAGGAGCCGCTGTTCGGTTTCGCTCGTAACATAGCGCGCCCGCCGACTCCCTTGTGCCGTGCACAAGGATCTCTTCTTGAGGTCGCCTTCGCTCTTCTCGCCTCCGAAGCAAGAACGCTACCCAAGATCTTCAACCTCGTGAAGAACATCGCCGTTACATTAGCCGCCGTGGATGCATGCCCCCAGCCTCTCGCACGGCCGTCATCCTCGCGACCAGGCCGACTGGACGCTTGGACCTCGCACCAGATCGCCGCACGCAAGAGCATGCGACATCCCGGCCCACCGCCGCCATCAACGCTGAAGACTCTAGTTGAGGACGCAGCTTTTCTCATTCTCACTCTTGTTCCGGTTGCTCGACCTCGCCGCAACTGCTCTCGCCTCGCTCCCGCAATCGCACCTTGGGGTGATCAACACCGTTAGAAGAGTAGTTAATGAGGTTAGCTAGCGTTGCTCGCCAAGCGCCTTTTGGTTGCAAGCACCTTGTCCTTCTTTTATAGACGTTGTGTTTGTATCTTGTGTCATGGCTTAGCCTAGCCTATACGCTATGCTTGGGAGTCATGTAACACCTAACCCCTCTAATATAATGCACTGTTCTAGACTTTGTATTGTGTTTGATTCTTTTCTTCGTTGGTTTGAAGTTCTTCACAGCTCTAGAGGGCCGTAAACCTCATATAAACCCCTACCCTCCTCGTTCTAAGCCGAGTGTGTCTTGAGATGCCGCCAAAAGAGCCACCGCCCATCCGTGGTGCCTTTGCGGTACCGCCGAGGAAGAGGCCGTGGCACTGGCCGTGGTCGTGGCCGTGGACAAGATCTACCTCCTCCGCCACCAGCAACCCCGACAATGGCACAAGTGATGTTCCAGAGACGAAATTCTTCAAGCTTTGCTCGCCAATCGCCAGAATGGACCACCGGTCGTAATTCCAAGCTTGCGGACTTTCTCAGACAAGACCTCACCTTCGCGCGCACTGATGAACCCTTTGAAGTCAAGACCGCTCGTAGATATCGAGAAAGCTTCGCCTCGCCCGCGCTCGTAAGAAGACAAAGTGGATTTTGCCACCCATCACCGAAAGGAGCAAAGAAATGCCAGGAGAACTACCACGCCTCGAGGTGGTGACACCAAAAGAAGAAGAAGAGGCGATAGCGAAGCCGCAGATCTACAAATGGAGCCCCACAAGAGCCACACGTCATAGAAGAAGTTGAAATACGGCCTAAGAAATTGAACCCGCATGGCGCTTAATTCCTTGGCGAATTCAAAGTCGCCAGAACCAACTGCATCACCTGGTACCATGAGATTGAAGAAGAACGAGTTCGAGCTCTTAGGTGGTCAAATGACGCTTAATGAATATCTAACCAAGTTTAACCAACTTGCCCGCTACGCCCCCAATGACGTATATGATGAAGAAGAAAAGATCGACCGCTTTGTGGAAGGAATGCGTGAAGACATGAGAGGACAGCTCATCCTCCACGATTACTCTAGCTTCCACCAATTGGTTAATAAAGCCCTCATCTGTGAAAATGAGAACAGAACTACGGAGGTTAGCCGCAAAAGGAAGATGTTATTTCAAAGGCCACAAGGTAGCCTTCCACAGAAGTCAGCTTTTCAGGGTAGCTCGTCTTTTCAACCACCAGTAGCCTTGTCTCAGGGAACTCCAGCCGCAACCCTGTGTCCTAGCGAGAATGCTTCCCGTGCTCCCCTCCCCGTCGGACAACCCGCAAAGACGTAACCCAGAGCACACCTTCGTTGCTTCAGTTGTGGACAAAAAGGACACTTTGCCAACAGTGCCCTCAACGCCAAAACACGTCTACAAAGTTCAACTCAGAGCCACGCAAACTCAAGGACAGACTTCAGCTGCAAGCAAAAGTTATCAAGTCTCGCAGGCATCCGAGCCGCTTCCCTCCAAGCCAAAGCCGGCCAAGGCCATGTCAACCATGTCACCGCAGAAGCCCAAGCCGCTTCAGGAGTAATAAGAGGTACGTTCTCTGCCTAATCTGAGTAGCTCGAATCTCGGGTCGAGATTCCGCTTAAGGTGGGTAGGATTTGTAACACCCCTTTTTCCTCCTCTTTCTTCCTTCTTCCACGACGGACCCCTAGTTCTTCTCCCGCCGAGCCCCTCTCCCTTGCATGCTCTGTCGCCGCCACCGCGTGCCCTCTCGTGTGCACGCCACCTCCCGGCTCCATTGCGCTGCACGCCACCTCGCCGGACTTCTTAGCGCGCGCCGCGACGCCACCGTGCACATGGCACCTCCCGGCGCCTCGACTTGTCACCTCCACGCGCCACGCTACCCCCGCCGCCATCATCACCTCCGCGCGCGCGCGCGCTTGAGCCGCGCCACTCGCCGACCCCCTTCTCCCGCTCCTCCTTCGCGGCTTTAAAGCCCCCGCCCCGGCACCTCCGTCCCCCCTTCCCCATTTTCCCTTCCCCCTCCCCAAGCAAGAACCGAGGAAGAAGAGGAACAAGAAGAAGAGAAGAAGAAGGGCTTACCTCGCCGCCGCCGCCGCCGCTGCCGCCCGCGCCCGAGCCCTTCTCTCTCGCCGCGCCGCCGCTTCCCCGAGCCTTCTCTCCCGGCCGCCATCACCGCGCCCGCTTTCTCCCTCGGCCGCCCTCCCCTTTTCTTCCCGCCGGCAGCGCGCGCTGCGCGCTCGTGGCTGCGCTGGCCACAAGGTATGCGTTGGCCGAGGCCGTGGGCCGCCGATTTCATGGGCTGATTTTCTTTTTTTCTTTTTATTCGATTTTCTTTTCCTTTTCTATTTTAGTTTAAAAGTAAGACTTCAAATATTAATAACTCCCCCATTTCAACTCCAAAAATTGTAAAGTAAATTTCTAAAAATTTGTTAATTCAAGATCTTACTAATGGCATAGGTCTTGTTTAATTTGAAGTTAATTTGTTGTTCATTTGAATTTAATTGCTCTTTTTGCTTGTCCGTGTCTTTTTCCGGTACGCTCGTCCGACTAGGATTTGAAGACGCCGGAGATCCCCAAGTTGATCAAGCCCAAGGTTATCAAGATCCTCTAGCCTATATCCCAGGCGAGTCAATACTTTGATCATATTGAGCTTACATTTTATGCAAATTATATTCTTTTAAAATAGCAAATTACATGCTTTAATTCTTTAATCAAATGTATGTTAACGCTTAAGGTAGTTAATACTCATTTGATCATTAATAAATTATTATGCCATCCTTGACAACTTGAATCCCTTAACCATTGTCACCCTAGTAACTATATGGTAATACTAGCTATAGGTTGTACTTAAGCGGCATGCTAGTCTTGCTTAAGTACCGGGACACTAAAATGTCCCAATCATCATCTCTTCAAACATGAAAATGGTTTGGGCAGTCATTGGTGGTCTATGACTGAGACAAATGTGGTAATTTGGTTTTACTCCTCCAAAACCCTAAATTGCTATTACCTCGTCAGGCGGTGGTGTGATGGATGGTGCAGCAGAGTGGGTGCTAATGTAGCCCAAGGACTGTTGTGTTGTGGTTGGTATGTGGAATGAACCGCTGGACAACCCTAAGGACTTAATCTTGTCATGACCTCCCCGTAAAACAAGTGCAACCACAAGTCCGTAAAATACAACTGGCTAAATAATTTGTATCTCTCAAGACGAGTTGCACTGTAGATGTCTCGCGACGCCGTAAGCATCTGTGGCGAAGGGTGTCGGGGCGCACGACGTAAGTCGTTAAGAGGGCGCAAGAGGGGGTCTAGGTAAGGGTTAACGGATCTAAACGGACGTAACCCTTCGAAGACGAAACCTTAGCGGGTGTAACTAATACTGCTGGATGCATTGTAAAGGCCTTGTGATGATCTCCCCTGATTCACATGTCTACGGAAACGTGTGTACATATCCGGATGATTATCTCTTGTAGGTAAAGTGTACAACCTCTGCAGAGTGTAATAAACTATTCGAATAGCCGTGCCTACGGTCAAAGGCGGACATGGGAACTTAACTTGAGTTAGTTCTATTTCAAAAACCTTTGTGGGTGGTATGAAAATGTGGTGGGCTCACCTAGCCCTGGTTTGGATTTTGCCTGAGTTTTCAGACTCAGTGATGTTAATATGTGGGGTTAGCCCCAATCAAAATAAGCATCAGGTAGAGTTTCCGATGGAGGGAACCTCTGCTGATATCAACTATTGCACAACTACTCTCTTTAATAAAATACAATTTGTTAAAACGCTAAGTGCTAGGAATTTGTAATTATGATATTTGAAAACCTTGCTTTAGCAAATAAAAGAACCCGAGCCATCCTTGTTAAGCCTTGCATGTATATTATTGCATTGCGTATTGGCTCGCGAGCACGGAAGTTGTGCTCATCCTCGCTCTCTCTCCCCAAAATCCTCAGAAGCAGGAAATCTTGGAAATTACGACTACTACGAGGATCCAGAAGTTGGAGGTCCAGGAGACGATGAAGCGTAGTGTAGTCTTTAGTTGTTCTAGTCTCGCCCCAGTCCAGTTGACTCCGTCGGTACTTGCGTGCATCCACTATTATCCAAGCCTTGGTTAATATCGGACGCACACGGGTTTCCCCAGTCGCTTGCCTGTGGAGAGATGTGCTCTCACCCCCTTTTGCTTCCGTTGTCGCTTCCGCTTTTGTAATGTAATCAATTTGGCCTGTTCGGCCGTATTGTAAAACTCGACCCGACGAGGTCTATGTAAACTTTGTTGTGCTAAATTAATGAATGGGATGGTTCTACGCCATGTATGAAATGATTCAGCAATGTATCTGTGAGTGCTATCTACTGATCCAGGGAATAGCACAGTGTTTTCACAAAGGATTCGGATTAGAAAATCCGGGTCCGACATTACTGGTGCAGAGATTTTGCCTGTACTCCCGATAATTGGTCCAACAAGAGTAGGGAAAAGCACTCTCGTTGAGCATGTCTGCCACGATGAGAGGGTGCGTAGATACTTCTCTTTAATTGTGTTATATAGTGGAGATGATATTGATGGTGGAAGCATGTTGCCCCTAAGAGACAGTGGTATAACAAAATATCAAAATCTTGGCTCAAAAGAAAAGTCACTATTTATTATCGAACTAGTTGGGGATGTGGGCGTGGAAACATGGAGAAAAATATCGTCCAATTTGAGAGGGGATCACATGGCACCTGTGAGTAAAATCATAATTACAAGTCGATCAGAGAAGATCGCAACTTTTGGAACAACAAAAGCTCTTCAGCTAAGTTTTTTGCATCAAGAAGCTTATTGGTACTTTCTCAAGACAATTGCATTTGGGAGCACAAATCCGAAAGAACAACCAAAGCTAGCACCCTTATGTATGGAGATCGCGGCACAGTTGAATGGATCGTTCATGGCAGCAAATGTCGCCAGTGGCTTACTCAGAGCTAATCTCAGTGCTCAATTCTGGTACAGGCTTTTAAAATGCTTGAAAGATTTCGCAAATAAACATATCCTCCTGTTTGGTAAACATCCAGGTGATCTTGTAGTGGAAGATCGGCCTGTATATCTTTGGAGAATGCCTAAAACTCGCAGTGCATTGTTAGCTTACCGTTGTTAACTTGTTATCAAGTATGCTCTGCACAGGATGATCTCCCCAGGATAACAATGCAAGATGTTCAGTCAGGAAGTGTTACACTTCAAGGGAAATTTGATGCCCTAGTATGGAGATCAAATATACCGCCCTACTATAGCTACGTGGCGAGATGCGTGATGCAGAAACGATCGCCACACCCACATATGCTAGCTGAAAAGAAGAGATCCCAGCAGCGCAGGCGGGCTAGATTGATGTGAATTTGTGTTGTAGATTTCCCTTCATTCAGGACACCATGGAGGGTCCCTCTGTTGTGTGTTATGGGGGATGTGTTCTGGAGCATGCCTCTTTAGTCCTTTTGATGCCACCATGGTTGCTTTAAAGCATTGTAAATAATGGATAGGTTATTCTTTAAAGATAACGAAAGAGAAAACTCTTTCAGCCTCTGCATCAAAGATGCACACAACATTGTTTATTACAGAGTTCTAAGTTCACAAATAACCATAAAGTTGAAAATGGCTCGAAGCCTTACAACCAAAAGACGATTGAACTTTAAAATCAATCATTACAAATCATGTGACTAAACCGCCACCTATGGTTGTTGAAGATTTGCTTCGCCACATATTCCAACCTGACACTTTCACTCACTATGGACTCCTTCTGGGCTGGTTTCTGCATATTTGCCCAAGCCCTCATCCATTGCCCACTCAAAAAGATAACCTGCAAGGGATTAGTGATAACATTTTTTTTTATCAAAAAACATATCATTCTGACATAATCAAATAGACCAATATAAGGCACTGACTCCCACAAGGAGTTGTGATTTTAAAGTTTTTAGAATACCGGCTAACCAATTCCCAAACATGTTGGTCATATTTACAGGAGGAGATAAATTAAACGCATATTGAACAGCCCACCATGCAAGACGTGCAAAGGGACAATCAATAAAAAGGTGCTGAATTGTTTCATCTGTAATACAAAAACAACATTTTTTACTTCCCCTCCAATTTTTTGTGTGCAGATTATCCTTAGCTAAGATGACTCCTTTTTTGAGATACCATAAGAATATTTTCACTTTTAATGGAATTTTAAGTAACCAAATAAAATTCCTACCGGAGGCTCGATAATTTCCTATAAGTGCTGCATAGAAAGACTGTACCGAAAAAAGTCCGGACTGATGCAAATTCCATCTAAAAACATCTTTTTGAGAGCTCAATTGTAAATTGGCAATTCTCAAAATTAACTCAGTCCAAGCCTGTAACTTAGGTCCAATAATAGGTCGACGAAAAGACATATTTATAGGAGCCGATCTCATAATATTTACTATTGTATCATCATTTTTCCTCACCACATGATAAAGGATTGGATATTGACTTTTTAGAGGAGAATCTCCTAGCCAAATATCTTCCCAGAATCTAGTTTGCATTCTATTTTTAACTTGGAATGATCCAAAGCGGAAAAAAAAAGATTCTTAACTTTCATTAAACTCGACCAAAAGTGGGAATTCTCAGGTTTGTTAATCATCTGTGAAAGACTCTTCTCACCCAAATACTTCCTAGTTAGCAAAGTTTGCCACACCCCTTCTTCATTAAGCAACTTAAAAAAGCAATTTCCCCAATAAAATGGATAGGTTTAAAACTTGTTATTCTTGTAGCGTCTGCTGAATCTATTAGCTCTGCAGTAGCTTTCAGTAGAATCTCACTTCTTTCTTTTGTTTAGAACCTTGTAGCTACTGGCTGTGGTTTCTAATAAAAGAAATCGGGCGCTCGGCGCACTGTTTCAAAAAAAAAGAAGAATTATAGCAGCTTTCAATTTAGGCAAGTATGACTCCGTATATAAAATGTCTGACCTGAGAATTCAACTTTAATGAGTTTATGAATTTTCTTGGGGCTATGAACTGATTGTTGAGGCATGGTCCTAGTTAGCATGCAAGAAGTGTTAAACCTCAAGGGGAGCATTAGCACGGAGATCTAACAAACTTCCCTTCTGTAGTATTTGGTGAGTTGTGTGACACAGACACCGACACCGCCACCACGTGTGAAGGTGTGCTTGCTGAAAAGAAGCGCTCCCATCAGCGGAGGTGTTTTAATTTGATGTGAATTTGTGCTGACACTGCCAATTATGTAGAATTTGATTTGTTCAGTACACCATGTCTTCTTATAAAAATATTGGCTCGAGACTGTACGAGTGGTGGAGCTAATTTGTCAAGCTCCGACTACTGACTACCGACTATGGAGGATGGTGATTGCGCAACTTAACGTAATGTAGACTTCATCTTTTTACCAACTCATTCAGTGTGTGCGTGCTTTTTGTATTGGTGGTCACCATGAGAATTTATAGTATCCAGACAGCTGCTGCGGAGTTTTTGGTCTAAGTGGTACTGCTGCTTAATTCTAACTTTTGCGACATCAATACACATACACATACAACCGTTGTCGATCCCAACTAGGGACATATGTTACGCTCTCTCTGGTGACCCCGAGTCTATTCCTTACGGCTGCGTCATCTCTACTCCAAGCTTTTTGCTCCTCTGTTTCTGTACGTCCGTGCTTCTATTTGTACGGATGCATGCATATGCATGATGTTATACATGTTTGATGTCATCTTCTCTCTTATCAGTCGCTCCTCTTCTTCGACGTTGGCCAACTCAACGTTGTGGTTTTCTCACTAACCTCGGCGACCTCCCATCTTCACTGATGCCGACATGTATACTTTAATTGTTGTCTAACTATATAGATAATCTTTTCACCATCACCGATGACGTCATGCTCGTAGGCACACTCCTAGCTACCCGATGGCCCATATGGTCTATTGCTCGTCTTCAATACAAAGTTTTATCTTCTGTCTTTCAGAGCTTCCCGATTATCGAGCTTCTGGCCACTAACTTCTTCAACAACGTCGATGCTCATCACTTGCCATCGTGGCCCTCACTTATTCAACTCTAGACTTTCTTTTCAATGGCTCCGACGAGCAAAACGATATTATCCTTGTTGAACGGCGAAGGTGAGCAGCATGACATTGTCCTCATCTCTGTCGCAGCCACCACGCCTCTTTGCTTCCCCATAGGTCAATATCTTCTTACAGTACATATCGATGGTATTACTCTATTTCCTGGTCTCCGCCGACACTATTTGTGCTATCCTCGTTATAACATTTATTTTTATTCAAGATTTTAATTATTTTTTATTTTTATTCCATAAAAAGCAACAATAGAAACACGTGACAATAAGAGTGAACCTAATGGCTTCTTTTGTATCTCCTTCGACACCATTCATGCTATCATCATTATAACTTTTTATTTTTATTCAATATTTTAGTTATTTTTATTGGAGTTCGTCTACAAATCAAATTACAAAAATTATTTAATTTATTCCAAATTTTAGTTATTTAATTATTTCAATTTGGAATTCGTATGGAAATCAAATTATAAATTTTCTTTTATTTTTTTATTCCAAAATTCTCTTGTTTTTTCTTGGAATTTGTATCTGAACCCAATAGCTATTTTTTATTTAATTGTTATTCCGAATTATAGTTATTTAGGGATTTTACATTGGAATTCGTCTCAAAATAAAATTGCTAATTTTATTTTATTTTAATTCCGAATGTTAGTTATTTTTTGGTTGGATTTCGTATACAAATATAATTGCTATTTTTATTTTTATTCTGAATTATAATTATTTATAGGTTTTACGTAGGAATTCATATGGAAACCAAATTGCTAATGTTATTTTATTTTTATTCTGAATTTTAATTTTATTGTACTTGGCATTGACTCTTTTCCTTGGAATTCGTATAGAAATCAAATTGCTTATTTTATTTTTTATTTTGAATTTTAATTTTATTGTACTTGACATGGACTCTGTCTTTTAATATAGACCGTTATAATTTGGACCCATCACGATCGATGGTGTAGATCTTTCTCTTTTTTCACCGATTAACGTGGGAATTTCTAGCGCTTGCGAGCAAGGTAGTTAGGATCGCAATCCAACTCTTAGAGTTTTACGATTCTACGAACCCACGACAACCTGTCGATCCAAATCTTACGTCGATCCTACTCGTAGAGTCTTAGAGCAAAAAAAAATTTGCAAATTTTTTAGAGGCTAGGCTTTGCTGATATTTTGTTTTAGGGCAAAATTTGTTAATATTAATTTTAAAAATGAAACTATAAATAAACAAGGAGCATGCAAAATATTATAGCGGTGTGGTAATGTTGTTCTCTTGTAGTTCAGAACTATATCACCCATCATGTCAGAACCATTATGCTTTTCTATTGTGTGATAAGAAGTGTTTTGCCCCTTTTTTGGTAATAAGTAAGTAGTAAACCTTATAAGAATCATACAAACTTCCAGTATAGATGGTAAATATGTGTATTTTTACAAATACGTAGAATCACCGATTCTACGATTTGATACTACGATTCGATCCTACCAGAGGCAAATCGATCCGACTCGGGATCTCGACTCTGACTACCTTGCTTGCGAGAGAACGTGGTGGCTTCTATTGAATCTGCTTAAGAATCCGAATTATAATTATTAGAATTCGTATTGAAATAAAATTGTTAATTAAATTTTATTTTTATTCCAAATTTCAATTTTTTTGTCGGGTTTGGTATACAAATCTAATTGCTAATTTTGTTTACTTTTTTATTCTGAAATATAATTATTTATGGATTTTACTTTGGAATTCGCATGGAAATCAAATTGATATTTTTTTGAATTTATATTTTATTGTACTTGATAGTGGCTCTTTTACTTAGGAATTAGTATGGAAATTATATTGCTTATTTTATTTTATTTTTATTCTAAATTTTAATTTTAATCAAATTGACATGTATTCTTTCTTTTAATCTAGACCGTTATAACCTGGACCTATCATGATCGACGGTGTAGATTGTTAATATGAAAAGAGCTTATCTATTCCAATAGCCCATAGGGTAAATATATAGTACAAGAGACAAAGGGACACACACAAGACTAAACCCTAACAATAGGAAATACAACTAATACCCTTAACACCACCCTCAAATGCAAAGCGTATGCAATAGCATTGCATTTGAAAAGGGTTGACACTACAATAGGGAAATCCGAAGTCCGAGCCTTGAAGATATCGTCATAGCGTGCAGCTCTTGAAAAATTGTGTCGGTACCAAAGAATCTCCTCCCATCCAAAATAATGCTGCAGCCCACAAGCACAAAGTGCAGGGACTAAGAAAGTAGAGGTAAGCGGGAGTAAAATCGACCGCGGCAACACGACGAAGAAGATAATGGAGCCGACACAAATACAGAGAGAGCTGTCAGATCAAGCCAAAGAAGAGAGATAAAATCACACCTGCTACAAAGCAGGGTAGAGAAAGTGTCGTGATGACGACGATAAAGAAGGCCATTAGTCAAGAGTCGCAACAAATGTGAAGATGTGTAGCAAGATGGTGATGACACATGTCAAGTCGCAAGAAGGCTACGGGAGTACCAAGATGGCAAAGTCACATCAACAATGACGATGATGGGGTGACCAGACAGACCGCGGCAACCCCAAAACAAAGAAGCAATCGGCTGATCGACAAAGGATTTATGGACTCGTACGACTTTGACAAACTCGAGATAGAGATGCTACAGACTTAGATGGACGTAAACGGAAGACTCAAAAGAAGGACTCAAAGGCAGCGATTATAGCAGCAGCAATGGACTCAAGCAGATGCAGACACAGAGTCGAGCCATCCCAGTCGGACCAGCAACAAGCGAACAACAAGTCACCAACCATCTTCCTCCCCCTGCTCCACAGTCACAAACACCACCACCTCAAGTCTCCAACCACTCCAAGAACGGAGCGGGAGCTGGCGCAGGCACGCAGCATCGGAGGCAGCAGCTTGATGTAGCGGTCATCGCATTCCTCGAGTTCCTTCTCCCCTACGCTTAGCTCGTGAGTAGCGACGGCCACGGGAGCGGCGGCGGCCGAAAGGAGAGGAGGCCGAGGTGACAAAGAGAAGTGCGAGCCCGCGACGGAGGGCACCGGCGCAGCGGGATCCGACGGCGGTGGCCGAAAGGAGAGGCGAAGAGGGCCAAGTGGCGGCGGGATCCGGCGCGGGAAGCCCGGATCCAACGGCGGGAAAGTAGGCGGTCGGATCTGAGGCGGGGAAGACGCAGTGGCGGGGAGGAGGGCGCCAGGAGGAGTCGCACGGAGCTCAGGGTGTTGGGAGCACCCGTCGTCGGATCTGTCTTCCTCGAGCTCGTCGCCGGTGGCACCGCGGCAGTGATAAACGGATCTGGCCAGATCCGTCTGGATCTGGTAGGGAGGCGGCGCTGGAAGCACGGATCCACCTCGGGTGGAGGCCCTCCTAGTGCCAGGCTGCCAACAACACCGCGTCGGGGGAGAGGTCGGCGACGAGGAGGAGGCCCGGATCCGACGGGATCCGAGGGCGGCGGTGATGAGCATGAGCCGACGGCGACGAGCGCTAAGAGCTTGAGGATGACCGACGGCGCCTGGACCATGCGCTCGTCGGTGGCAGCTCGATCTGGAGCGGCTTCTGGGAGGCCACCCCCGGGAGTGAATATCGCTCCTCCCGGGGCAGCAGCGGCAGCGGACGAGTAGAGCTAAGAGGCGGTGGTGGCTAGGTGAGAACCTAGAGCTATGATACCATGTTAATATGAAAGGGGCTTATCTATTCCAATAGCCCATAGGGCAAATATATAGTACAAGACACAAAGGAACACACAAGACTAAACCCTAACAATAGGAAATACCACTAATACTTTTAACATAGATCTTTCTCTTTTTCCAACGATTAACGTAGAAATTTCTAGCCCTTGAGGGCGAACGTGGTGCCTTTTTTACTCTATTTTAATAAGATAATAGATAACTAGCTGGCTAGCCCGTGCATTTGCACGGCTAGATATCATACACAATTTCTAGTATCAAGTAACAACTTAGGTGGTTTAGAATATCTTTTATATGGTATTTGGGATATATAGGTTTTTAAGATGAAGATTTAAAATGATAATAAAATTTTTAAGCCAATAAACATCTTGAGGAAATGTAATTGAATGCTAATGTTTGATTGAAAAATCAATTCTACCATGATACGTTGTGTGGGCCTTAGCAACGTAATATTCAAATACACTTTGATGGGGAAAAAATAGATCGACTCACCCTGCAATCTCAACATTTATCTCAAGTAGTACTCTCAATACTTACTCCAACTCGTCTACTAACTCTAGCCTCTCCCTCAATTTCTTTCTTCCCTCTCCATCCTTTCCGTCTATTTAGCACGTGAGAGATACACTGGTTTTTTTCTCTCAGGGCCTGTTTGGGTAGGGGGATTTGGATCAAATCCTCGGGATTTAGTTCAACTTAAATTCCCAAAGAAATGGTCCTCATTCAAACACCCTCTCATCCTGTTTAGGCTCCGCTCCATTGACTCATAGATCAACAGTAATGCATAACTTCAAAAAGAAAATCAACGGTCATTCATTATGATTGTGGTCACTGTGTCTTGTGTATCAATTCCGATGGCCTTGTTTTCAAAGTTGTGGACTGGTTGCCATGTGCAGGAATAAGGACTTTTAGACATCAAACCACTCCTTGGCGTCTTCTCTTCTCTCCTCTTCTCTGGTCGATTCATTGCACCACCGTCAAACTTCTCTCCAGGAGGTGCTGCATGCAATGGAGCCACTTCTTTCTGCAATTGTGAGTGATTTTTTTGGTAGAGCCTTGTCCATGGTGATTCAGAAATACTGGCAGTCCAAGGGCGCAGAGGAGAAACTCCAAAGGCTACAGCGTGTGCTGCTAAGGATCGACACCACCGTCGAGGAGGCCGAGGGGCGGCACATCACCAACCAAGCGATGCTCCAGCAGCTCCAGATGCTAAGAGACGGCATGTACAGAGGTTACTACATGCTCGACACCTTCATATACAGAGGCCATGAAGACAAGGCCGATGAGGAGGAGGTTAGTGCCCGCTCATTTGCCTTCTCCAGATTCAATCCGTCCAAGCGTCTCCTTTTCCCCGTTTTAAGTACCCAAAACCTGGACATAGTGCTTGATGTTGGGACCATGAAGAAGTTAGAGAAGATGGTTGATGGCCTTGAAAAAATGATGGGTGACATGGAGGAGTTTGTCATGTTCTTGGACAGTTATCCTCGTATTTGCCGGCAACCTTATAGCGGATATTTAGTTCTTGACAAGATCATGTTTGGCCGCCAAATGGAAAAGGAGACTATTATCAGCTTTTTGCTACGGAGGGAGGCTGTGGGTAATGGAAATTTGGGTGTGCTTCCGATAATTGGCGCAGCGAGAGTCGGAAAGAGCACGCTTGTTGAGCATGTCTGCCTTGATGAGAGGGTGCGTAATCACTTCTCGTCTATTGTTTTCCTCAGGGGAAATGATCTTAATGGTGGAAACGTGGCCGCTCTAAGAGGTAGTGCTGTGATCAAGCATGAAATTCTTCCTCCCACCTCACATGGAAAGTCACTTGTTGTCATTGAACTAACCGGAGACATGGATGAGGAAACATGGAGGAGGTTGTATTCCTCGGGAGTGAAGCACATGGCTCATGGGAGTAAAATCATAATCACAAGCCGTTCAGAGAAGGTAGTCGCTTTTGGAACAACACAAGCTCTTAAGCTGGAATTCTTGCCCCGAGAAGCTTACTGGTATTTCTTCAAGGCGATCGCATTTGGCAGTGCAAACCCCGAAGACCAACCGAAGCTCGCATCCCTAGGTATGGAGATCGCAGTACTGCTGAACAGATCATTCTTGTCAGCAAACATCATTGCTAGCTTACTAAGAGCTAATCTCAACGCCCAGTTCTGGCGTAAAGTGCTCGGATGCTTGAGAGAATTCACAAGCAAGCACCTCCTCCTGTTCGGTGAACATCCGACAGAGCTTATAATGAAGGACCGACCTGTGTACCTCTGGACAATGGCCAAGACGAGCAACGTCGTTGTGATGCGTCATATTTACCAGGAGTGCTCTCCTCGGAATGATGTTCCCAGGATAACGGCGCAGGATGTTCTGTCTAGGAGTGTTACATCTCAGGGGAGATTCCAAGCAGTTGCATGGAGGTCTAGGATACCTCCCTGCTACACCTACCTGGTGAGCTGTGTGTCACAGACGGCCGAGCATACGGTGCTCAGCAAGAAGCGCTCTCGGCAGGAGAGGATTTGATGTGAATTTGTATTGGCCATAGGATGTCGATGTTTATAAATACTGTTATCTTCTGTACATCCTGAAACCATCAGCGTGTTACATCTCCTTTCTTTGCTCCTCGGGTCTCCATACTCCAGCCATAGACGAGCCTCCATGCTCCGACAAATTCACCAGTAGCACTAGGAAGTAGGAACTAGCTAAATGCTGAACCTTTTTTTCTAGAATACGCCGTAGAACTACGTATCTTTGCAAACTGAATGCTGAACATGACAGTAACTCACACGGCACAAATCCTCGCTGGGTGACGCCAACTCTGCCAGGCATGAACGAATTTCCCTTGGTCATTTGTACTCGGTTTTTTATTAAAAAAATCAACTATTTGGTTATGGCCTATTTGGAACATACAAAATTCGTAGGAATTTCACAGATTTTTTTCAAGAATCAATACAATTCCTATCAAATTCCTGCATTTCTAAACAGGGCCTTATAGTTCGTTAGGCGTGTTACAATGCTCTAGTGCCGGTTCAAATCTGCAGACCAACGGCCCCATCCAGTTTGCTGTGAACATTCCGGTAGACTCGACTGACCAACTAATCAAAGCCTTTTATTTGGTGGAAAAAGAACTACAGCGCATCCTTTTCAAAGTTTCAGTATGCTTTATTGACCCAGTAGGCTGCTCTTATTTCCAAGTTTGTACTCAACAACGTAGAGTGTGTTAGAGATATATGTATAGTTGTTATTCCCCATTGTTATGAGGGGTTCTTTGCATATTGACCACCTGTACCTTGTGTATATATACTGGCCCATTGGCCTCATATCAATACAAGCGCTATTCATCACATGGTATCAGAGCAAACCTAGGGTTCCGTCGCTTCGCTTGTCGCCACCGCATCGTCTCCCAGTGGCTCTTCTCCCTCGCTGCCGCTTTCCGCAGCCGCGATCGCCGACGATCGCGTCGTCTTCTTGGCTTGAGTCGCCGCGTCTCCTTGGCTTGAGTCGCCACCACCGCGCCGTCCTCCACGGCGCTTAGGGTGCGCTTCGGCCGCTGTCTGCCGCTCTCCGACGCCGCTGCCGCCAGGACCGCTTCACCGCCGCGGTCCGTGCTGCCGTCGCTTTCACCCGCCGCTCGGTCCGTGCCGTCGTTCGCCTCGCCGGGCCGCGCACCGACGCCGGCCCGACTCGCGCCACTACGGATCGGGCGACGGCGCTGCGTGACTCACCGACGCCGCGCCTCAGAGCCGCGCGCGCGCTGCCGCCGGGGAGGGTTGCTCCGCCGCCAAGGGCCGCGCCGCCCGTGGTCGCCGCCACTAGCCGTCGCCGCGCCCGGTGGTCGCCGCGCCACTGGTCGCCGCCACCTAGGGGGGAACCCTAGTCCCCCCTGCCCCCGTGCGTGTGCGTGTGCGTTTGGAGTGGGCCGTTTCCACTCACCGCCCGGAAAAGAAAAGAAAAGCAAAAAAAAAAAAAAAAAAAAACGTTGTTCGACCGCGCCGTCGGCCCCGCTGTTAGACCTCGTTGTCTTGGTCGCCGCGCCGCCCGCGCCGCTACCAATGGGCATCGCTTTCCTCCTCGTTCCGGTGATTTTGATGGTGTTAACTACACCGACTTCGTGTCTCACATGCGCATACACATGCGTGGTCTTCGTCTCTGGGGCGTCCTCTCTGGCGATATCATCTGCCCGCCTTGCCCTACACCTCCGACGGAGCCTACGCCTGTTGCGCTTCCCCAACAATGGCAAGGTGCCGCAGACCGCCGCCTTTGATGATGATGAGGTCGTCGCCTACCAGAGGCTCTAGATTCCTACAAGGATCACCGACCGCCTACACTCGGTGGTGGCGATGATGATGCTCGGCGCTGCCTTGTCTTCATCGCCGATCCAACCTCGTTTTCTTACGAGGTTGTGGGACTCTCACGGCTTTCCGGATGTGGACTCATCTTCGCCGCGCACGAGCCCTCCGGTGATGCCCCGCACTGTCCGTGGTTCGCCAGAGCACTCTCTTCAACAGGTGATGCTACGCTTGACGCTTACGCCGAGCTCTGCTGTTTGGCGCCACCGACTCCTTCGACCGCCTTGGATGTCGCCTCGCCCTCGTTCGGCCGTCCGGCCGACCGAGTTTCAGCCGATCTACGAGTTCCTTACTCGCCGCCCCGAGTTCGAGCAACAAGCGTGCCCAGCTCCTTGCACGCCACCCCGCTCACTCTCCGGAGGCTTTATCGAGATACGTGCGGAGGAGACTCGCCGAGTGGTGCTGGTCTGCTACCACCTCCGTGCTCGCCGCCGCCCACTGCTACACCGACGGCTCCACGCGTGCCAAGACACCGCTTCTCCAAAGAAATGCCACGGTGGTGGTGGCCGCCCTCCATCCGGCGGTGGTCGTCCTCACTGCTCCTACTGCAATAAGATCGGCCACATTGAGTCCCAGTGCTATAAGAAGCAGCGGCATCTTTCTCGCCGTTCTTCTACTAGCACTGGCACTGGTGCTTCTCCATCGACGCCTGCATCGACCTCTTCAGCAGTTTCTTTCACTGAGCAGGAGATAGCCAGACTTCGACGCCTGCTTGCCGCTTCAGGTTCTTCCTCGACAGTTCTCGCAGCTCGCCATCGACTCTTCGCACCGAGAGACCACCTCCTACACATCAGTACCTCCCGTGGATTCTTGATTCGGAGCATCTTTTCACATGACTCGATTCTTCCACTGTCTTTCCTTACACCCTTGATTCTCCGCCGCTGTTCTTACTGCGATGGTACATCTCTTTCGCTCTCGGTCGAGGACCTCTTAGCAACTCCTCTTTTCATGTTCCTTCGTTGCTTATGTTCCTCGCCTTACCATGCAGACTTCTTTCTCACGGGCAGACATCGATCTTGGTTGTCGGGTCATTCTCGACTCGACTCTTGTTGTGTTCAGACCGCCACACGGAGCTCGGTTGGTTCGGCCTCGGCGCCTTGACTCACAGCGTCTCTGGGAGCTTGACCGCTTCACCTTCCTTCCGCTTGCTACCTGCCGCGCCTCTCGGCTTCTACCACTTCGCCTACCGGCTCTTTCCAAAGGTGGCATCACCGTCTTGGTCATTTGTGTGGATCTCGTCGTCATCTTTGGTTCTGCGTGGTCTTTCGGGTCATCTCGGAGATGTATCTTTAGATTGTCAGGGCTGTAAGTTAGGTAAACAGATTCAGCTTCCGTATCCTCATAGTGAGTCAGTGTCTCAGCGTCCTTTTGATCTTGTTCATTCAGATGTTTGGGGTCCGGCTCCTTCGCTTCAAAGGGGTCATCGATATTATATCATTTTATAGATGATTTTTCTCGTCACACTTGGATATATTTTATGTCTTCTCGTAGTGAGGTCTTATCTATCTATAAACAATTTGCCACTATGGTCCATACACAGTTCTCCACCCCTATTCGTGTCTTTCGCGCTGACTCCGCTGGTGAGTATCTCTCTCGTTACCTGCGCAGCCTTCCATCGAGCAAGGTACTCGCCGATTCTCTTGTCCCGGTGCTCATGCTCGTAATGGTGTCGCTGAGCGCAAGCATCGTCATCTCCTTGAGACGGCTCGTAATCGATGATTGCCGCTCTATTCCACCTCACTTTTGGGCCGAGGTCGTTTCCACGCCACCTATCTCGTTAACATCCACCCTCTTCTCGCTCTTGTGGTGCGATTCTGTTGAGCGTCTTTGTGGTCTTCTTCCGACTACTCGCCCTTCGCTCTGCTTGGCTGCGTTTGCTATGTTCTCTCGCCTCGAGAACGCACTCAAACTAATCGCCACCGTTGAGTGTGTCTTTCGGGATACAGATCGAGCACAAGGGATATCGGTGCTTTGGGATCTCGTTGGTCGACGGATGCGATTTCTCGGGATGTGACTTTCGACGCAGTCTCGTCCCTTCTACCCACGCCCTACCTCTCCTTCGGTTTCTCCGTGGAGTCTGTCCTTTTGACCTTCCGGATACACCTATATCTGTCTTACCTCATCCACCCGCCCCACCGAGTCTCCACATATTCCTCCCGTGGCCTCTCCGCCGCTGTCGCCGCCGATTCGTCTCCTGCGGCTCCTCGTGCTCCTCCCACTACACTCGCCTACACTCGTCGACCTCGCTTTGAGGATGTTCCCGATGAGCCATCTTCTCCGATGTTCTATCTTCTCATGATGATCCATCTTCCCGATGGGTTATCTTCTCCTCGCCACGCTCTCCGCAATCGCCAGTCGATTCGGCCTCCTGCTCGTTTTGGTTTTTCTGGTGCAGCTACTCTTGAGCCTGTCTCCTATCGGGATGTTGTTACTCATCCTGAGTGGCAGCATGCTATGGCCGAGGAGATTGCTGCCCTCGAGCCGCATCGGGTACTTGGGATCTTGTTCCTTTCCATCTCACTCGTCCCATCACCTGTAAGTGGGTCTATAAGATTAAGACTCGCTCTGATGGCTCTCTTGAGCGCTATAAGGCGCGCCTTGTTGCTCGTGGCTTCCAGCAGGAGCATGGTGTTGACTACGATGAGACTTTTGCTCCTGTGGCCCACATGACCACTGTTCGCACTCTTCTTTCGGTGGCGTCTGTTCGCCACTGGTCTGTTTCTCAGCTTGATGTCAAGAATGCCTTTCTTAATGGCGAATTGCGTGAGGAGGTCTACATGCATCCGCCACCTGGGTATTCTGTTCCTGAGGGCATGGTCTGTCGCCTTCGTCGCTCTCTCTATGGCCTTAAGCAAGCCCCTCGTGCTTGGTTTGAGCGCTTCTCCTCGTGGTCATCTTTGCTGGTTTTTCACCTAGTGATCATGATCTGCGCTTTTGTCCACACTCGCCTCGTGGTCGGACTCTTCTTCTCCTGTATGTTGATGATATGATCATTACGGGAGATGATTCTGAGTACATTGCCTTTGTTAAGGCTCGTCTTAGTGAGCAGTTCCTTATGTCGGATCTTGGTCCTCTTCGGTATTTCCTTGGGATTGAAGTTACTTCCACTTCAGATGGTTTCTTTATGTCCCAAGAGAAATATATTCAGGATCTTCTTGATCGCGCCTCTCTCTCGATCACTGATCAGCGTACTGTTGAGACTCCCATGGAGCTCAATGTTCACCTCCGACTCTCTGATGGCGAGCCTCTTTCTGATCCGACTCGCTATCGTCATCTTGTTGGGAGTCTTGTCTACCTTGCTGTTACTCGTCCGGATATTACTTATCCGGTTCATATTCTCGAGTCGTTTGTTTCACTCCCACTCAGTCCACTCTGACCACCTTCTTGAGTTCTCGCGATACCTGGCATGGACTATCTCTCGCCGTCTCTTCTTTCCACGTTCCACTGCATGCTTCAGCTTATTCGGATGCTACTTGGCCAGCGATCCTCCGATCGCGGTCTATCTCCGCTCATCGTGTTTTTCTTGGTGGTTCTCTTATTGCCCGAAGACGAAGAAACAGACTGCAGTGTCCCGTTCGAGTGCAGAGGCTGAGTTGCGAGCTATGGCTCTCTTGACAGCGGAGATTACTTGGCTACGGTGGTTACTTGAGGATTTTGGTGTTTCTGTCACTACACCAACCCCTCTCTTGTCAGACAGTACAGTGCTATCAGTATTGCTCGTGATCCTGTGAAGCATGAGCTCACCAAGCATATTGGTGTTGATGCTTCTTTCACGAGGACTTGTGTGCATGATCAGGTGATTACTCTTCAGTATGTGCCTTCGGAGCTTCAGATAGCGGATTTCTTCACGAAGGCCTGGACTCGCGACAAAGATGACTTCTACCTCTCCAAACTCAGTGTTGTTGATCCACCATGAGTTTGAGGGGGGGTGTTAGAGATATATGTATAGTTGTTATTCCCCATTGTTATGAGGGGTTCTTTGCATATTGACCACATGTACCTTGTGTATATATACTGGCCCATTGGCCTCATATCAATACAAGCGCTATTCATCACAGAGTGGAGAGCAAGGCCCGCCCTCCCCTCTTCTCCGGTAGCTTCACTGCACCATCAATTTTCTCTCAAGGAGCTTGCAATGGAGCAGCTTCTTTCTGCAGTTGTGAGTGATCTTTTCAGTAGTCATGTCCATGGTGGTCCACAAGTACCGGCAGTGCAAGAGCACAGAGGAGAAACCCCAGAGGCTACAGAGACTGCTGCTAAGGATCGACGCCATCGTCGAGGAGGCAGAGGGGCGGCACATCACGAACCAACAGGTGCTCCAGCAGCTCCAGATGCTGAGAGACGGCATGTAGAGAGGCTACAACATCATATGCAACGGAGACATTTGGATAGCAATCTGCAGCTTTAACAAACTGAAGAATCTCAACTGCTAACATCAATTCTTCTGGCAAAGATGCTCGCAACACTTTTAGTTCAGAGAAAAAATCATCCAAATCAACTGCTTGAGCTGGTTTGTTATGGGCCATCGAATGCTTATTATATATCAAATACAAAACTATATGTACTAATTACCTATATGGTCTTGGGCCCCTACTCCATGGGCCCCGTGTCGACCGCCGCTGCCCCTAGAGCCGGCCACGACAACATGCTCGACACCTTGAGATACCAAGCCCATGAAGACCTGTTGAGTGACCACTCATTTTCCTTGCCCAGATTCAATCCGTGCTGTAGAGACCATGTGGTTTGGTCTTACTCTAGGTGATGAACAATTGACATCGGTGTCGAGGAGTTTTGGGAGTGAACTCTTAGTTTTGCAAAAACTGATATGCTGTCAGGGCTTAGGCGGTCTGACCGGTCATGGGAGCGGTCAGATCGGCGGTGCAGAAGTTGTCCAAATGGACACCGAACACTTGTGTGTGAGTGTTTGGGGATGTGTTTGCTTCAGGTGCCATTGAAAATGAAGACTGGATGCAAAATTACATAGAGTTTAACTAAAAAGTTCAGAGAACGGTGTTTTCTAGTTTTTAGAAACGGTCTGACCGGCCACTCCATGGCGGTCAACCGATCCCCTGTTACCGGGAAGCTCGGTCAGACCGACCAGGGCGATTAGATCGGCCAGAGGTTGGGGGTATGACCAGCCAAGAGTTGGCGGTCAGACAGGCCTGGTGGCGGCAGTCTGACCGGCCATGGCGGTTCAAGCATAGTAAGGTGTGCTGAATTTTATGATCGACCTAGGGTCATGAAATTGATGTATATGCATTGCATGATGCATGTTTTTGTTAACATAGGTCAACTTGTGAAGAACATGTGCCTGAAATCGATTTCTTGATTTATTGTTATGTAGGGACGCTAGAGTCAACTACGGTCAACAACGAGGATGATCCGAACTTGGTTTGATAAAATCAAAGTCCAGAACAATTGAGGATGCCGAGTGAAGTAGTTGGTCTCAAGCAATGCGCGAGATGGACAAGAACGACAAGAACGGGAAGTTTGGTGCAATGGGTTGCATCAAGTGGCCTAAGCCGGTCCAAGTGTTGTGGCGATCCAGTGGGAGACGAATGGGACAATCTTGCTGCCATGAGAAAAGTCATTGATGAATCTACGCATGGCGAAGAATGGAATTGCTTCACAAGATTGGACTCGGTTAAGGATGGAAGGATCGAGAAGAAGTATTTTGGTATCTGTCATATCTATTGTAACATCCTAAAGTTCTGTTACTAAAAATAAAATTATCATTTTATTGATTTTTCCAAAATTTAAAAGAGTTTGGTTGAACTTTTTGGATTTTAAAAAGTTTTTTCCTATTTTAGTGAAAATAAAACTAATTCATGTGCAAAAATAAAAATCAACTTTTAGTTGTAAATAATTTTTCTAAGTTCAAAATGATTCAGGGAATTTATGTGAATTTTTTTCATAATTTTGGAACCCTATTTGCCATTTTCTAAAAAACCTTTTTGAATTCTTGTAGTTTCTGAAAAATGGAAAATCTAAACAAAACCCCCAAATTTTCTCTGTGCCGAACCCCTCTCTCTTGGCCCATTTCTCCTTCTTTCTAGACTGGCCTATTTTTCTTTTTTCCTTCCTTTTTCTTTTCTCCCTGCTTGGGCCGAAACCTAGCTTCCTTCTACGCCTGCACCACCTCCTCATCTCCTCTCTCTCTCTCTCTCTCTCTCTCTCTCTCTCTCTCTCTCTCTCTCTCTTCCACTGACATATGCGGTCTGCGCGTTAGTTGTCGCCTCCCTCTCACCCTTTCACTGCCACCTAGCTCTGCCTGTCAGCCACTCTCTTTCCTCTTTTCTCTCTCTCGTGTCAGGGCCGCCTTCCCTACTTGGCCCAACTCCCGCGTAGGCCACTTTCCAAGCGCCTAGCGCAACTCCCGCCTAAGCCCACCTCCCTTTATCCCTCCTCTCGCTGACCACTCGGCCCCACCCATCAGGGTCATCTTCCTGCTCTGGTTGTCTTCCTCCTCTCACTGTTGCCATGGCCGAAGCATCGAAAGCTCCTCAATGCCATCAATTCCCACCCATTTTCTCAAACAATTCATGCCATTAAGATCCCCATTTCCCCCACACTTCATTCCGACTGTTACCTTACCCTTAAATCACTTTAGCATCGCGTTTGCGCAACTACCACCACCAGTGAGTAACGTCGCTCCACGATCTCCCTCCTAAGTGCTCCTCCGCCCCTATAAAAGGGATCACCAGGTACCCCTCTTCTCCCTCATCTCTCCACTCGAAACGCATCCTCTATCTCCCTCTCGCCGCCATACTTCGAGGTTTAGATCGTCGGCATCCGAGCACTGTCGTCACCATTTAGGCCGCTGTACAAGGAGCTCCAACGACATTGTCTTCACCGTCGGCTTTACCATTGTGTGTTCTACCCGTACGCTCCTCGCCATCGCTGCAGCACCCTCACTGTCGTGAGCCCGAACCGCACCGCTGCCTCCGCCCTCACTGTCGGCCACTGCGTCGCATCCAGGTAATCGGACCTTGTCCATCCGACTCCCCATCTCAACCTCCCTCCATTCCATCCTTCGCTGCCTGCCGCTGCACCGACATTAGCCGACGACCCTTGGTCCTAGAGCCATCACCATCGTTGAAGTTGGCGTGGCCTCCACTTCATTACCATGCAGCACCACGTGTGTCAATCTGAGCCCGTCGTTGCTCATGCGGCTGCTGACGTGGCCGAGATGCTCTATTCCCGCGCGCTCGCTCCACCTAACGTTCCGTGGACACAGTCCATATGCTCGGGCCCAAATGTCAGAGACACAATCCAATTTCCTTCAAAAAAAATTAAATCTAGCCGAAATTCATTTATCCTCTGCTAGCGTCACACTTGCACAATAATCCGGAATTTCCTTTTGAAAGCAAATTCCAATAAATTCAAAAAAAAAAACAAATAGTGTTCTCTCTCTCTCTCTCTCTCTCTCTCTCTCTCTCTCTCCTTGATTTAAATCTTCCGAGAGCTTATTCACCTTTGTTCGAACTCCGATTCAGTTGATTCAAATTTCTAAATTCAATATATATCTCCTAGAACCTATATTATTAATTTTGGAGCTTCTCTAAATTTTATTTGTATTTTCCTTGTTTTCGCGTATATATTTTGACACAAAGAACAACAATTAATTGAGCAAGTCAAGTTACATACCTTGGTAATGTTTGATCCCATTATTTCAAAATAATTATATTTTGTTTCAAATTATTATTGCATGTTTACTTTTATGCAATGTAATTTAAATGCTTATCTTAAAATTTTAGTTAATCCCAATACATTTGTATAGTCAAATTTTGACATTTAAATATCCATACATTGTCACCATAGATAGAAATCTAGTTGGTACAATAGTATGAACTATAACACTTTGAGAAAGTTTATGCTTAGCCACTCTTAGACCTGAAATATTTGATTTGGAATATTTGATTTGGAAGTTTTCAACCAAAATTCAACTTTGGATTTAAAATTGAATCTATGGCATTGGTATGCCATGGAGATTTATAAATATTTTGAAAAAAAACTGGTTTAGACTTGGGCGAAATGGATGTTAGGTGGGTGCAAGTTATTGCATGGGATCGATTCAGTGAATGGTCGAAGCCCAGGGATTTTTATGGAAAGTCGTCCAATTCAGTTAAGAACCGGTCTACAAGTCGTATTTTGCAAAGCCCTTACGTACGATCACAAGTCTGATATGAAACAAACCTGGCTAACTAATTTACAACATTCCACCATGGTTGTGTCATTCGGTTGTGTGGGTGTCATGAAGACCTACTTTTATTGCCCACATGATGCAAGAGGGGGCTTTCGTTTGGCGTGAAACCTTACAACAGCAAAACTTTAGTGGGTATGACTACTTTGGGTTGGAGCATTGTAAAGGAGTCGTGAGAATAGTTTAGTCGTACGCCTTCATAAACGTGTCTTGGCCGGCATATTAAGTTGATTATCTATTATTACAGGTAAAGTTGTACAACCTCTGCAAAGTGTAAATCTATTCGAATAGTCATGCCCACGGTCATGAGCATACTGAGCAAAGCCGTTCAAGGATTAGAGTATGGTTTTCTTTTCAGAATGGTTTACCAAAAATAATTCCATAGATAGTTATTCCATGTGGAAAATTGGGCAGTACGCCTTGGTGTCAGGGGACTATTCCTTTACTAGGAGTGTACAGAGGTTTATCTTGCACTAACTCGATAGTTTAAAATCAAAGAATTTTATAAATAGTATAACTTGAACTTTGAAACTTAGTAAATGTATTTAACATGCAAAATATCGCTTTAAACAAAATCAGACATATAAGCCTTCCTTTGATATTATCCCTGCTTGCATTAAATCCTATTATGGGTGTAACTTGCAAAGTTGCAGAGTATATTTTTGTACTCACCCTTACTTAATAAAATGTTGTTTAGAAGAGAAAGACTATGCCACTGTTGAGGATCTCAATGACTAGGTCGCTAACCCAGTTTATTGGATGTGGCATATTTGTTGGGCCCTACTACTTCATCTTCCGTTGTGTTCTTTTATTGTTGACTTGTAAGCCATTTCTTGTAAAACTTTGATAATTATTAATAAATTATACGAGATGTGGATGTTACATATTTGTTTTTACTGTGTACGTTAGCTATTATTACAGGGACTAGTGTAGAATACACAGAGAATCTGGAGGTGTTACTCCCGGGTTTGACATCTACAAACTAGATAGTAGAGAAAGGGGGGTATGTGTTCCCCACAATGCGAAGGGGCGAAGCCTCGAGGTCATCGGAAATGGGAAACGGTGCTGATATGAGTAAATGTATATTTTTTTATTCCCATTAGTCATCTTCCTCTCCACAAGGAGAGAGAGGTCATTTATAGTGTTACATCAAGGGTACATAAGATTATAATATTATCCCTAAAAATGCCCTATGATTATAAGGGCTTAGTGGTTTTTACACCATTCTGTGTGTAGCTTTGGTGCTTGGTGGACCCTCATGAACCTTGTCCACCATGCCTCGACTCCCATTCCACATGTAGTCTTGACTCCCTTCAATCTCTGCAAGGTGGATCCGGAGCAAAGCCTTCCTAGACCTACTTCACTCCGTACAAGGTGTACCTAGAGTGAAGCCTTTCATAGACTCCCTTCACTCCAAGGTGGGTTGTACCCCTTCGCCCTTTGCGAGGGGCACTGTTGTGCCCTTCATCCAAGCCAGTCGTGCATGCCCTTCTGTACCCTTCACTCTGTACAACGAGTTACTCGGTACCCGTTGATCAAGTCGAAGGGTGCCCTTGCTCGGTGTCTTCGCCAGGTCGTTGGGGATGGTGGGCCACCCCTACGACAATATCTTCATCAAAATATTAGGTTGGTGATCTTGGAGAAACTGCGACGCAAGACGCCACAAAGGAGAAGCAATTTAGGTCATGAGAAAAAGATCACGAAGAGATGGATTCAAGAGACCCGGATCGTCATCTGCTTTAAGAAGCGTGTGTGAGTGTGAGACCCGTTTGTGTGTGGGCTTAACAAGTGTCCTTTAAGGTTTTCTCTCTATACCTATCCTCCACTATAAAAGGGGGATGGTGCAGGATTTGCACATCAATCTATCCAAGCCTAGGAGGCTAGTTTTTAAGGGAGATGTATTGAAAGAAAAATTATGAGATTGGGTGCTCATGAGTGAGCTTTTGTCTTCCATGGTGGAGTGGTTGTAAACATTCAATCCTTAATATCAATCCAATAGTATTCATGCAAAGATGAGTTCTCTCCTGTTCTTGCTCTCTCTCTCTCTCTCTCTCTCTCTCTCTCTCTCTCTCTCTTGTGATTTTAGGGTTCTTGTGTTCTAAGAGTTTTGTCTTAGTCTTTTGCTATGATCTTACTTACTAGGACATGTGGTAGTTGATCTAATGTCATCTTGATCATCTTTCATCCACGAGCAAGCCTTTAGATCAAGTTTAGGTTTTCACTCGGTTTTGTGTCTTCTTTTCCTCGATCAATAAATTCATACAATCATAACTACGATCGTCTCAATCTTTGATTGGAATAGGTTCTTGACTTTCTTGTAGAGTTATGTCTGAAATCTCAAGTGATTTGGATCTCTAGATCAAAAGTTAGGTCGTTTTGTAGATCCTTCGTTGTGTTGTTTTTCTGTCAGCTGGGAGAAGCGGTTAGCCGGGCCTTGTCTTAGCGGTCAGACTGGCGGAGGGGCACTGAAGTATGATTTTCTTGGTTTCAGCTCGAGTCTTCCATTGTGATCTTGAGTCATTGATCTTTATAGCTTTGCAAAACTATTAGAGTGAAAAAAGAAGTTAAATATGAGAGGAGAAAAAGTGAGCCCTTATTCACCCCTTTAGCTAGTCCGATCCAACAAAAAGCCACATGCAACACCATTATTTGTTTTGATTAACCGTGACACGATAATTCAACATCGGGCAAAATTTAAAGGTGACACCAGTAAAGACAATGCAATGGACAGGTCACGCCCTTCACTTCCCACCCAGGGTTGGGAACTGCGCTTGATCTTCGATGGATGGTGCAACAGCCGGGCCACGCTGATATCCCCGCCATATCCACCTCTGAAAGCACCACGCTCCCACGGCCCCATCCACGACCATGGCCGCCATAGTACCGTTCTCCTTTAGCAGGTTTCAGGAACTCATTTATGCTCAGTGACTATACAAAAGATTTTACCACATTAGCACCCAGCATTTTTTCCCCAAAGTTAAATTAGCAGCTATGTTTTCACTTCAAAGAAAAAATGATCACACAATCCAGAACATAACCATCACTATCACTATAGACTTGTTATGTAATTTGTGGGTCGTTTAACTAAGATCCTCCCATGCATTTCTTTCAAACACCTTGGAATTTAGCATATTAGAGATTCAAGATTCTAACTCGACTAAAATCACAAGCGACTAGAGGGAATGAATAGGAACACATACTCCTTTTCAACCCAAACAAGTATTCAACTTCTTCTTCACTTCAGTAGCTATAGAAGTTATGAAGATCAGAAACACAAGTGCGGTGGAAGTCTTGCGTTGAAATCGAAAATCCCAGAGGCAAAACCCACCTAGCCGGTCTAACTAGCTGAGATGTGGTCTAACCATCAGCTACAGGGACAACAGCCCGCAATGATCTCTAATCAATCTAACTTTTGATTCTGATATCCAAATCCCCTGATATTTCAACCATAGCTCATCAAGAATGTCTTGAACCTATTCCAATCGATGATCAGGATTGTCAAAGCCAAGGTTGAACAAATTTTGTTGGACGAGGTCAAGAAGGCACAAAAACCGAGGAAATGTAAACTTTGATCCAAAAACTTGCTCGTGGGTGAAAGATGGTCAAGATGACTCTGGATCAATTTCTATAGATCCCAGCAAACTAGATCACACTAAAAGACACAAGGAAAACCAAAGGAATACATAAAATCCCAAAGACATCAAAGAGAGAATAAGAATAAGATAGAACTCATCTTGGAGCAAACCTTGATTCAAAAGATTGTTGATTTACAGCTACTCCACCATGAAAGATAAAAACTTAACACTTGAGCACTTGATCAATCCATCTCTCTCAAACCCTAGCCTCCTCTATTTTCACTTTCCCCAAATCACAAATTAGGGTTTCTTGACTTAGAAGGGTTCCAGGTGCAAATCCTGCACCTCTTCATTTTATAGTGGAGGCTAGGTCTAGACAGAAAAACTTATCGGGCACTCGTTAAGCCTACATACAAATGGGTCTACATATGCACGCTTCTCAAAGCAGATGATGAACCGGGTATCCTGAATCCGTCTCTTCGTGATCTTCATCTTCTCTTAACCTAAACTTTCTTCTCTTGCGCCATCTTGCATTGTGGTTTCTCCAAGGTCAACATCCGGTATTTTGGCGAAGATACCAAAATACCACTTCTCAGTCATTCTCCAAACACTGAGTCCAATCACAGTAAAGCAATCTCATACTTCGCCACGTGTAGGTTGATCAATGGCTCTCTTTATATCGACAAGTCTCTCCCATCCGGCTCCCACTTGAACCACCATAGCACTTGCACCAACCCCCACGCACCGAACTCGCCGTTCAGTCGCACTTGTCCATCTTGCGCCATGTTTGAGTCCAACTACTTCACTCGGCATCCTTGATCATTCTAGACCTCAGCTCTCTTAGCCTAGTATCGATCATCCTCGTTGTTAGATGTCGCTGACTCCAAGCCATCTGCACAATAATTGACCAAAAAATCGATTACAGGCATAAGTTCTTCGTAACTTGACTCACATTAGCCAAAATATGTATCATGCCATACCTATACATTGAAACCCATGACTTTAGCCAATTCCACGAAGTTCACTCCCTTCCTGGCGCATGAACACTCTTTGTCTGGTTAGACCACCGCCCACGGCCGGTCTGACCGCCACGCCACCAATCTGATCGCCGCCGCCGGCTGCATCGCCTCACCACCGATCGATCGCCCACCAATGGCCGGTCAGACCGTCTAGCACTTAGGAAAAATTCCCAGGTCTAAAAATTGCACTCCCTTTGAAAATTTCAAACGTTATCTAGTTTTTCCTCAAAACTCCATTTCCGATGGGACCAAGTGCAAACGCATCATCTCACCTTCCTACACGTGATTTTTTGGCCGATTCCAAAAATACGACTGTTCATTTTTGGCAGGTCTGACCACCGCATGTGGCTGGTCTGACCGTTGTGCCCCGACCGGTCTTACCGCTAGCCCAAGGCCAGTCAGACTGCCGATCACCGGCCAATCCAACCACCCATAGGGCCGGTCAGACCGTCTCTGACCTGACGCTGAACTTCACAAAAACGAGAGTTTTTCCTTACATCTCGAAAATATTGTCAATTGTACAACACACTAAAATTAGGATCATCTATCCATGATCTCCACACTTACAAATGCAGGGTTGATTCGGAATTTCAGATTCCAATCCCTAGACTAAATTCCCAAGAGGATCGGTCCAAATCCACCCTACTTAATTAACACGAGGACAAGAGGATTACTTAAAAAGAATTTAAAAATAAAGCCTATCTGATACTGTACCTAATTAGCATCCAATTTGGACAATAGAAGTCACAGAAAGCCCAATAAGAAGTCAAATAAACCCAATTACCATGCTCTAGTCATCTAGTGCCGGTTCAAATTTGCTAACCAAAGCCCCATCTGACCAGAGATTCCAGTTTGCTGTGAACATTTCGGTAGTCTCGATTGACCCACTAATCAAAGTCTTTTATTTAGTGGGGGGAAAAACTACAGCACATCCTTTTCAAAGTTTCAGTACGTTTTATTGACCCAGTAAGCTTGTCTTCTTTATAAGTCTGTTCTCAACAACGTACAGTGGAGGGCAAGGACTAATAAACATATCAAACAACCCCTTGCCCGTCCTCTTATCTGGTTGGTTCACTGCACCATCAATTTTCTCTCAAGGAGCTTTGCAATGGAGCAGCTTCTTTCTGCAGTTGTGAGTGATCTTTTGGGTAGAGCCTTGTCCATGGTGATCCACAGATACTGGCAGTCCAAGGGAGCAGAGGAGAAACTCCAGAGGCTACAGAGACTGCTGGTAAGGATCGACGCCATCGTCGAGGAGGCAGAGGGGCGGCACATCACGAACCAAGCGATGCTCCAACAGCTCCAGATGCTGAGAGATGGCATGTACAGAGGCTACTTCATGCTCGACACCTTTAGATACCGAGGCCATAAAGACGAGGCCGAAGACGAGGTGAGCGGCCGTTCATTTGCCCTGTCAAGATTCAATCCTCCCAAGCGTCTCTTCTTCTCCCTTGGTAATAGGCGAAACGCGAACATGGTGCTTGATGCTGGGAGCACAAAGATGCTAGAGAAGATGCTTGGTAGCCTTGAAAGAATGATCGGTGACATGGAGGAGTTTGTCATGTTCTTGGATAGCTATCCTCGCATCTGCCGGCAACCTTATAGCACATATTTACTTCTTGACAAGATTATGTTTGGCCGCCAAATGGAAACAGAGACCATTATCAGCTTTTTGCTAAGGAGGGAAGCTGTGGGCAATGGAATTTTAGGTGTGCTTCCAATAATTGGTGCAATGAGAGTCGGAAAGAGCACACTCGTCGAGCATGTCTGCGTTGATGAGAGGGTGCGTAATCACTTCGCTTCGATTGTTTTCTTCAGTGGAAATGATCTTAATGGTGGAAACTTGGCCTGTCTAAGAGGTAGCGGTATTATCAAGCATCAAAATCTTCCTCCCACTTCGTATGGAAAGTTCCTTGTTGTCATTGAACTAGCCGGGGACATCGATGAGGAGACATGGAAGTCATATTCATCGGCAGTAAACCACATGGCGCCTGGGAGTAAAATCATCATCACAAGTTGTTCAGAGAAGGTAGCAGCTTTTGGAACAACACAGGCACTTCAGCTGAAATTATTGCCCCAAGAAGCTTACTGGTATTTCTTCAAGGCGATCTCATTTGGCAGCGCGAATCCCGAAGACCATCCGAAGCTAGCAACCCTAGGAATGGAGATCGCATCACTGCTGAATGAATCATTCGGGGCGGCAAACATACTTGCTAGCTTGCTTAGAGGTAATCTCAACGCTCAATTCTGGCATAGGGTTCTGAAATGGCTGAGAGATTGCACAAACGAAAACATCCTCTTGTTTGGTGAAGATCCAATGGCTCTTGTACAGAAAGGCAGGCCTATGTACAATTGGACACTGGCCAGGACTCAGGCCATTTTAATTCGTAGTGTTTATCAACATAGTTCTCTTCGGCACGGTGCTCCCTTGACGACAATACACGTACACGAAGTCATGTCTGGAAGCGTACTAATACCTCAAGGGAAATTCGAAGCAGTCGCATGGAAATCAAACATACCTCCCTACCATACCTACCTGGCGAGCTGTGTGTCCAAGGCATCAAAATGCACGACGGTCAGTAAGAAACGCCCTCGGCAGCAGAAGGCTTGATCTACATTGTAAACTTCCGTAGCTCATTTCCGATAGATGTACATATACTTTCTTCTTTGACAAACTTGTCCTGGCTCCAGAAGAGCTGTACATACATGTAGACAGGCAAACTTGTCAATAGTCAATACTACCACTTGCTTTCTTCAACAACCGATTAGTTGGACGTTCGGTTCAGAACGAGCTCCCGGGAAGAAAGCAGGATGAATCATCTATCTCAACAAGTGCTGGTGTCACATGTCATCTCGCATGAACACACAGCTACCCAAAAACGACACAGTAGCAACAAAACAAACATGCAAGAAATTACGATATTTAACAAAATGTAAAGCTAGCCTACAAAATTAGATGCTAATTCTGACAACCAACTCCGGTATACAAAATCGAGAAAACGCACGGTGAATGAAAGCCACATGCAACACCATTATTTGTTCCGATTAACTGTGACACAATAATTCAAGGTTGGGCAAAATTTAAAGGTGACACCAGTGAAGACAATGCAATGCTCGGGACAGCTCACGCCCTTCACCTCCCACCAGTGAAGACAATGCAACCCTAATTTGTGAATGGGCTAGGCCCAAGAAAAGAAGTGGGCTAAGCCCGAAGGAAAAAGGAGGCCTAACTTTGAGAGGGCCCGAGAAATCAAAATAGAGGGGAAACTCCAACTGAAATTTGAATTTCAAATGTTACGGGCATTACATTTGAAACACAAACCGAAAAGGAAAGAAAGGAAGTTTTCGAAATTAGCTGGTAATTTGAAATACGGCGAAGAACAAAAACTGAATTAGTAAGCACTATTTATCGTCCAAAAACGGGACATTACAGCTTAGCAATCTTTACACCCTTCTGTGTGTAGCTTTGGTGCATGATGAACCCTCATGAACCTTGTCCACCACGCCTCGACTCCTAATCCACAGGTAGTCTTGACTCCCTTCAATCCCTGCAAGGTGGATCCGGAGCGAAGCCTTCATAGACTCCCTTCACTCCAGAGTGGGTTGTACCCCTTCGCCCTATACGGGCCGGGGGTAGGCATTGTTGTGCCCTTCATCCAAGGCGATCGTCCATGCCCTTCTCAGCACCCTTCGTCTGCACAAAGAGGTACCTAGTACCCTTCGATCGAGTCGAGGAGTGCCCTTGCTTGGTGTCTTTGCCAGATCGCTAGGGGCCGGTAGGCCACCCCTGTGACAATATCTTCATCAAAATACCGGGTTGATGATCTTAGAGAAACTACGACGCAAGACATCGCAAAGGAGAAGCAGTTTAGGTCATGAGGAGAAGATCACAAAGAGATGGATTCGAGATACTCGGATCGTCATCTGCTTTGAAAAGCATGAGTGAGTGTGAGACCTGATTGTGTGTGGGTTTAACGAGTGCCCTTTAGGATTTTCTCTCTAGACCTATCCTCCACTATAAAAGGGGGGTAGTGCAGGATTTGCACATCAATCTATCCAAGCCTATAAACCCCAATTTGTGTTGGGGGAAAGTAGACAGAATAGAGGAGGCTGGTGTTTAAAGGAGATGTATGGAGAGAAAAATTATGGGATTGGGTGCTCATGAGTGAGCTTTTATCTTCCATGGTAGAGTGGTTGTAAACATTTAATCCTCAATATCAATCCAATAATATTCGTGCAAAGATGGGTTCTCTCTTATTTTTGCTCTCTCTTTTGTGATTTTAGGGTTCTTGTGTTTGAGGGTTTTGTCTTACTTTTTGTTATGACCTTGCTTGCTAGGACATGTGGTAGTTGATCTAATGCCATCTTGATCATCTTTCATCCATGAGCAAGCCTTTAGATCAAATTTAGGTTTTCACTCGCTTTGTGTCTTCTTGCCCTCGATCAATAAATTCATACAACCATGACTATGATCGTCTCAATCTTAGATTGGAATAGGTTCCTGGCCTTCTTGTAGAGTTATGTCTGAAATCTCAAGTGATTTGGATCTCTAGATCAAAAGTTAGGTCATTTTGTAGATTTTTCGTCGTGTTGTTTTTTTGTCAGTAGGGAGGAGCGGTTAGCCCGGCCTCGTCTTGGCGGTCAGACCGACTGAGGGGCACTGAAGTGTGATTTTCTTGATTTCAGCTCGAGTCTTTCATTGTGATCTTGAGATCTTAATCTTTATAGCTTTGTAAAACTATTAGAATAAAAAAAGAAGTTAAATATCAGAGGAGAAAAAGTGAGCCCTTATTCACCCCTTTAGCTATTTCGGTCCAATAGAAAGCCACATGCAACACCATTATTTGTTCCAATTAACTGTGACACAATAATTCAATGTCGGGCAAAATTTAAAGGTGACACCAGTAAAGACATCGCAATGGAAAGCTCACGCCCTTCACTTCCCACCCAGGGTTGGGAACTATGCTTGATCTTCGATGGATGGTGCAGCAGCTGGGCCACGTTGATATCCCTCACCATATCCACCTCTGAAACCGCTGCGCTCCCCACGGCCCCATCCACAACCACGGCCGCCATAGTACTGTTCTCCTTTAGCGGGTTTCAGGAAGTCGTTTATGCTCATTGATCAGAGAAAGATTTTACCACATTAGCACCCAAAGAAAAAACCCAAAGTTAAATTAGCACTATGTTTTCACTTCAAAGAAAAATGATCACACAATCCAGAACATAACCATCACTATCACTATGGACTTGTTATGTAATTTGTGGGTCGTTTAACTAAGATCTCCCCATGCATTTCTTCCAGACACCTTGGAATTTAGCATATTAGAGATTCAAAATTCTAACTCGACTCAAATCACGAGCTTACTGTTGGACCGACAAAGTAACTAGAGGAGATGAATAGAAACACCTACTCTTTTTCAACCCCAATAGTATTTGACTTCTTCCTCACTTCAGTGGCTATAAAAGCTATCAAGATCAGAAACACAAGCGCAGCGGAAGTCTTACGTTGAAACCAAAAATGCTCGAGGCAAAACCCACCCAGCCGGTCTGACCGGCTGAGATGCGGTCTGACCGGCGGCTGTAGGGACAATAGTCCACGATGATGTCAAATCGATCAAACTTTTGATTCTGAGATCCAAATCCCCTGATATTTCAACTATAATTCATCAAGAATGTCTTGAACCAATTCCAATCGACGATCGGGATGGTCGAAGCCAAGGTTCCATAAGTTTTGTTGGATGAGGTCAAGAAGGCACAAGAACCGAGGAAATACACACTTTGATCCAAAAACTTGCTCGTTGGTGGAAGATAGTTAAGATAACCCTAGATCAATTTTCACAAGTCCTAGTAAACTAGATCGCATTAAAAGATACAAGGAAAACCAAAGGAACACATAAAATCCCAAATACATCAAAGAGAGAGTAAGTACAAGATAGAACTCATCTTGGAGGCAAATCTTGCTTGGATTGATTCAAGAGATTGTTGATTTACAGTCACTCCACCATGAAGGACAAAAGCTTAATACTTGATCACTCAATCAATCTATCTCTCTCAAACCCTAACCTCCTCTATTTTCACTTTTCGCAAATCACAAATTAGGGTTTCTTGACTTAGAAGGGTTCCAGGTGCAAATCCTATACCCCTTCATTTTATAGTGGAGGCTAGGTCTAGACAGAAACCTTATCGAGCACTCGTTAAGCCCAGATACAAACGGGTCTACACGCACGCACGCATCTCAAAGCAGATGATAAACCGGGTCTCCCGAATATGTCTCTTCGTGATCTTCATCTTCTCTTGACCTAAATCGATCCCTTACGCGCCTTGCGCGCGATTTCTTTAAGGTCACCACCCGGTATTTTGGTAAAGATATCAAAATACCACTTCTCGGTCATTCTCCAAACACCGAGTCCCGGTATTTTGGTAAAGATATCAAAATACCACTTCTCGGTCATTCTCCAAACACCGAGTCCAATCGCCGTAAAGCAATCACATGCTTCACCACGTGTAGGTTGATCAATGACTTTCTTCATGTCGGCAAATCTCTTCCATCCGGCTCCCACTGGAATCACCATGGCACTTGCACCGACCCCCACGCCACTTGATGCAACCCGTCATACCGAACTCACCGTTCGGTCGCTCTTGTCCATCTTGCACCATGTTTGAGTCTAACTACTTCACCCGGCATCTTTGATCATTCTGGATCTCAGCTCTCCTAGCCTAGTCTCGATCATACTCGTCGTTGACTCCAAGTCATCTGCACAATAATAGACCAAGAAATCGATTCTGAGCATAAGTTCTTCATAACTTGACTCATTAGCCAAAACATGTATCATGTCATACCTATTCACTGAAACTCATGACTTTGACCAATTCCACGAAGTTCACTCCCTTCCCGACGCATGAACACTCTCTGTCCGGTCAGATCGCTGCCCACAGCCAATCTGACCGCCATGCCACTGGGATCGACCGCCGCTGGCGGGCAGGATCGCGCCACTGTCGACCACCAACCAATGGCGGTCGGACGTCGATACTTAGGAAAAATTCTAAGGTCTAAAAATTGCACTCCCTCTGAAAATTTCAAACTTTATCTAATTTTTTCTCGGAACTCTATTTTCAATTAGACCAAGTGCAAACACATCCTCTCACCTTCCTACACGTGATTTTTGGCCGATTCCAAAAATACAACTTTTCATTTTCGGTCAGACACCGGTCTAACCACTGTGCCTCGGCCAGTCTAACCGCCAGCCCAAGGCCGGTCAGACTGCCGATCACCGGCTAGTCCAACCACCCATAGGGCCGGTCAGACCGTCTCTGACCTGACGCTGAACTTCACAAAAACGAGAGTTTTTTCAAATATCTCGATACTATTTTCAATTGTCCAACACACTAAAATTAGGATCATCTACCCATGATCTCCACGCTTACAAATGCAGAGTTGATTCAGAATTTCTGATTCCAATCCCTGGACAAAATTCCCGAGAGGATCGGTCCAAATCCACCCTACTTAATTAACACGAGGACAATACGATCACTTAAAAAGAATTTAAAAATAAAGCCTATCTGATACTGTACCTAGTTAACATCCAATTTGGACAATAGAAGTCACAGAAATTTCAATAAGAAGTCAAATAAACCCAGTTACCATGTTCTGGTCATCTAGTACCGGTTCAAATCTGCAAACCAAAGCCCCATCTGACCAGAGATTCCAGTTTGCTGTGAACATTTCGGTAGTCTCGATTGACCAACTAATCAAAGCCTTTTATTTAGTGGGGGAAAAACTACAGCACATCCTTTTCAAAGTTTCAGCACGTTTTATTCACCCAGTAAGCTGGTCTTCTTTATAAGTTTGTTCTCAACAACGTACAGTGGAGGGCAAGGACTAATAAACATATCAAGCAACCCCTTGCCCGTCCTCTTCTCTGGTTGGTTCACTGCACCATCAATTTTCTCTCAAGGAGCTTTGCAATGGAGCAGCTTCTTTCTGCAGTTGTGAGTGATCTTTTGGGTAGAGCCTTGTCCATGGTGATCCACAGATACTGGCAGTCCCAGGGAGCAGAGGAGAAACTCCAGAGGCTACAGAGACTGCTGCTAAGGATCGACGCCATCGTCGAGGAGGCAGAGGGGCGGCACATCACGAACCAAGCGATGCTCCAACAGCTCCAGATGCTGAGAGATGGCATGTACAGAGGCTACTTCATGCTCGACACCTTTAGATACCGAGGCCATAAAGACGAGGCCGAAGACGAGGTGAGCGGCCGTTCATTTGCCCTGTCAAGATTCAATCCTCCCAAGCGTCTCTTCTTCTCCCTTGGTAATAGGCGAAACGCGAACATGGTGCTTGATGCTGGGAGCACAAAGATGCTAGAGAAGATGCTTGGTAGCCTTGAAAGAATGATCGGTGACATGGAGGAGTTTGTCATGTTCTTGGATAGCTATCCTCGCATCTGCCGGCAACCTTATAGCACATATTTACTTCTTGACAAGATTATGTTTGGCCGCCAAATGGAAACAGAGACCATTATCAGCTTTTGCTAAGGAGGAAGCTGTGGGCAATGGAATTTTAGGTGTGCTTCCAATAATTGGTGCAATGAGAGTCGGAAAGAGCACACTCGTCGAGCATGTCTGCGTTGATGAGAGGTGCGTAATCACTTCGCTTCGATTGTTTTCTTCAGTGGAAATGATCTTAATGGTGGAAACTTGGCCTGTCTAAGAGGTAGCGGTATTATCAAGCATCAAAATCTTCCTCCCACTTCGTATGGAAAGTTCCTTGTTGTCATTGAACTAGCCGGGGACATCGATGAGGAGACATGGAGGTCATATTCATCGGCAGTAAACCACATGGCGCCTGGGAGTAAAATCATCATCACAAGTTGTTCAGAGAAGGTAGCAGCTTTTGGAACAACACAGGCACTTCAGCTGAAATTCTTGCCCCAAGAAGCTTACTGGTATTTCTTCAAGGCGATCTCATTTGGCAGCGCGAATCCCGAAGACCATCCGAAGCTAGCAACCCTAGGAATGGAGATCGCATCACTGCTGAATGAATCATTCGGGGCGGCAAACATACTTGCTAGCTTGCTTAGAGGTAATCTCAACGCTCAATTCTGGCATAGGGTTCTGAAATGGCTGAGAGATTGCACAAACGAAAACATCCTCTTGTTTGGTGAAGATCTAATGGCTCTTGTACAGAAAGGCAGGCCTATGTACAATTGGACACTGGCCAGGACTCAGGCCATTTTAATTCGTAGTGTTTATGTATCATCCAAAATTTCGGTTTCGCAAAATCCTCTGTGTTCTTGGTTCAAGGAGCTCCAACCCCAAAAATTGCCCAAATCGTTCAAAGATTCGGATTCCCCCAAAAGGCTCAAGCTCCTCCTCCCCCAAAATCGCCCTAACCCTAACCCTAGTCCCCCCCTAGCCCTGCCGCCGCCATGCCCTGCTCCGCCTCGGTCCTCCGCCCCCGCCGGCCGCGTCAACGCTCCGCCCGCCGCGCCCTCGACCCGTCCCATCCCTCTACCCCGCCTCGACCGCCGCGTAGCCCCGCCGCGCCCTCGGTCGCCTCCCCGGATCCAAGCCCCCTCCGGCTATAAAAGCCGTGCTTCCTTCCCCTTCCCCGAGCAAGAAAAGAGAGAGGGCAAGAGCACCGAGCAAGTTGGAGGACTCACCTTCGCCGTAGTCGTCGTCCTCCCCGTCGCCGTCGCCGCCTCCCCCGAGCCGAGCCCTCCTCCATCGCCGGCTCGGTGAGCCCCCTCACCTTCGCCGCCTCGTGGCCGCCACCGCCGTCCTGGGCAGCCCGCGCGCCGCCATCCTCTCGCCGGCGCCTCGCCTTCCCTCCTGCGCGCCGCCGCCGCCCGATCCTCTCCTCTCGCCCTAGCTTCCCCCCTTCTCTCTTTTCTCTCGGCCCGAGCCTCCCCTCGCCCCCTTCTTTCTTGGCCGTGGGCTGCAGTCGCATGGCTGCACAGGCGCTGTGGGCCCGCTTTTGCGCCGGGCGTAAAGGCCGTGGGCCTTTTCGTTTTCTTTTTTGTGGTTTTCTTTCCCTTTTCTTTTCTTTTCCAAAGAGAGACTTCAAAGATTTATTTCTCCCTCTTTTAGCTCCAAAATTGTGTAGTTTGTTTCTAAAAATTTCTAAAATCAAGCTCTTTCTTTTGGTGCTAGTTTGGTTCTTTTGGAGTTCATTTGAGGAGTTTTGTTATTTAGTTAATTTGTTGCTCGCTTGTCTCCTTTTAAAGCACGATCGATCGCGTAGAGTTCGGAGAAGCCGAGACCCCACTTCGATCAAGCTCAAGAATATCAAGATCATCTAGCCAGTAGACCAAAGTAGTCGACACTTTGATCATATTGAACCTACATTTTATGCAAATTATGTTCTTTAAATACCAAATTGCATGCTTTATTTCCCTTATGCAAATGTATGTTAAATACCTAAGGTAGTTAAATGCCATGTTGATGCTTTATTATTAATACACCATTCCTTGATAATTGAATTGCCATACACCCATGTCACCTAGTAAATATTTGGTAACTATACTAGTATAGGCTATACTTAAGCGCCATGCTAGTCTTGCTTAAGTATCGGGTATCATCTACCCCATTCATCATCTTTTGAAATGAACATGATTTTGGGCAATCATCGGTGTAAATGATCGGATGGTTATGATGTTGTATTTTCCTACCTCTTAAAAACCCTAAAGAAATTGCTTGTCACATCCAGGCGGATGGTATGATGGATGGTATGTTGGTGGGTGCTAATGCAGCCCAAGAAATGTTGGTTTGTGGATGGTATGTGGTATGAACCGCCTGGATGGTCCCTAAGGACTTAACTCGTGATGACCTCCCAATGTAAAACAAAGATGCGACCACATGTCTATAATGGTGTCGACTGCTAAATAATTTGTATCCGTTAGTATGAGTTGCACCAGCAGATGACCGCTACGCCATAAGCCTATGTGGCTATGGGTTGGGGTGTACGACTTACGGGTCTATGTGAGCGTAAGTCGTGTGCGCAAGAGGGGTCAGGAAAGAGTTGACGGGTCTAAGTGAGCGTAACTCTTCTCGGTGAAACCTTAGCGGGTGTAACAAATACTGGTGAATGCATTGTAAAGGCCTTGTGACGATCTCCCCTTGACTCACATGTCTACGGAAACATGTGTATATGTCAGGATGATTGTCTCTTGTGGGTAAAGTGTACAACCTCTGCAGAGTGTAATAAGCTGTTCAATAGCCGTGCCCACGGTCAAGGGCGGACATGGGAACTTACAAGAGTTAGTTCTGTTTATAAAATCTTGTGGGTGGGATAAAATGTGATGGGTCGCTGTGACCCTGGTTTTGGTTTTCCCTGGGTGGATGTACCCCAGTGATGTTAAGTGGTGGATGTAACCGCTATTAAAACTAAGCATGAGGTGGAGGTAACCTCATCATATAAATATTGCACAAGTAATCTCTTTAATAAAATGCAATTTGGTTAAAATGCTAAGTGATAGGACTTCTTAATGTTGGTACTCAAAGTATTGCTTTGTGCAAATAAATGAACCCGAGCCATCCTTGTTAAGCCTTGCATGTATAACATTGCATATTGTGTGTTGGCTCATGAGCACGGTAGTTGTGCTCATCCTCGCTCTTTCCCCAACCCCGTAACCCGCAGATCATGGAGACTACGTCTACTACGAGGACCAGGACGCCGAGGAGCAAGGACATGAAGAGGAGTAGTATAGTTCTTGTAGTCTAGGTCTTGCCTCAGTCTGGTTGGCTCCGTTGGTACTTGTGTACCTCCTATATTATCCAAGCCCTTGGCTAATATCGGTCGTACACCTAGTACCCCAGTCGCTTGCCTGTGGAGAGACTTGCTCTACCCCTTTTGCTTCCGCTAACGTACTCGAGATTTTGTAATGAACTCATTTGGCCTGATCGGCCCTATTGTAAACTCGACCCGACGTGGTCTATTTGAACTCTAATGCTTGTATTAATGAATGATTGGGTCTACACGATGTATGAAATGATTCAGCAATGTGCACTGTGAGCGCTATCTACTGATCCAGGGAATAGCGCAGCTTTATCACAGAGGATTCTGGATTACGAAATCCGGGTCCGACAGAGCTGGTATCAGAGCATACGACTGTAGGAGCCTTGGTTAGTTGGTCGTTGCCTAAGGTCTTGAGTCTTATTTTCGAAACCTAAGAAAAGCTTTGGCAAAAATATAGTGTATTTACTGCTCTTACTTGTCATTCCTAGTTCTGTACTCATCCTACTTCACTTTGATTTATTACATCGACTTCCTCTTGTTTTCAAAATTTTAGATGGTCGCTCAGTCGCTCGGCTCTTGGGACTTTTTCTCTCACGGAGAAGACCTCGGAGGCTTCGTGAGGATTTTTCGCCGGTGATGCAAGATTCTGGTTACTACCATCCGCCTATCTTCATGGGCCGGATGACTCAGTCTTTGGACCGAGAGACTTGGAGCATGGAGGTTTTCCTCTATGCTAGGAGGGTGAGTTCAATACTCACACCTTCAAGGTGAGCACCCCAGAGCCGTGCTTTGGATGTTGTCCCAGATGTGGCACGACTTGCCGCGTCTCGCTTGTGCGATGCATGGAGACCTTCTGCAGAGCTCGCCTTCTGCATTTCCACCCGACTCTCCGGAGGAGAGCTTTACCGGTGATCCGCCACGCCCGGCAGATGACCCGCACTGTCACACGCACCCACCACGCAGCCTTGTGAGCCGCGCTCGCCAACGCCGTTGACGAGATCGGGACGCTTCGATTCCTCCTCACCAGCAGCTACGAGCACTCCGACACCCTCCGTGGCAACATGTTCAGAGATGATGAGGCTCACCGCGAGGTAGAGCGGGAGAGACGCTGCTTTGTTGCAGTTGGCCCGCCAGAGCCGCCACCGCTGCCGCCGCGCCGCCTCTGCCGCTGCCCGCCCGCCTTGCACCGTCGTCGTTCCCGGCAACCCGGTGCCAGGCCGACGCTTTCCACCTGGAGGACCCCGCACCCTGCTCACGGCGCGCAAGAAAGTGCGTCCACCGCCGACCGACCGCAGCCTTGGAGAGTCCAGCCGTGGACGCAGCCCCAGTCCGCCGCCTGGATTCGACGAGTTCGACCGCGGGCGCCACCTCAGTCGTTCTCGCTCGCCGACCATCAGTCGCAGCCGTTCCCGATCCCCGGGTAACTGTACCACTTGTGGTGGTAAGCACCCATGAGGGGAGTAGTCAGGATAGCTAGGTTAACTAGCAGTGCTTGCTAGGTAGTCTTTTGGTTGCAAGCACTTTCTTTATCCACCTTTTGTAGGCGTTGTGTTTGTATCTCGTGTCATGGCTTTGCATGGCCTATATGCTGTGTCTTAGGAGTCATGTAACACTTACCCCCCAATATTAATGAATTGCAGCCATTCGGGCTTTGTATCGCATTTGTGTTGTTCGTTCAATTTGATTTCTTTCTTCTGTGTGTGCCTTAGAGGGCCAGTGAACCCTCATATACCCCCTCTCAAGTTCTAAGCCTTAGTGTTTCTTCAGATGGCACCAAGGAGAGCTGCTGCCCCAGTCCGTGGTGCTTTCGCAGCAGGCCGTGGAAGAGGCCGTGGCTATGGCCGTGGTCGTGGACAAGACCTACCTCCCCCACCGCCAGAGCATCCAACAATGGCACAAGTTATGCAACAACAAGCCCAAATCCTTCAAGCCTTGCTCGCTAATCAACAGGCAGGAGCGGCCAGTCGCCACTCTAAGCTGGCGGATTTCCTCAGGACAAGACCTCTTACCTTTGCCTCAGCAGATGAACCCCTGGAAGCAGAAGATTGGCTCAGGGATACTGAGAAGAAGCTCCGCCTAGCCCGATGCTCTGAGGAAGACAAGGTGGACTTTGCCACTCACCAGTTGAAAGGAGCGGCCGCTGCTTGGTGGGAAAACTACCTCGCTGCTCAAGGTGGTGAAAGCCCAGTAGCAGGAGAAGAGGAAGCAGAAGCAGCAACATCCGCTACTGGAGATCAGCAGGACCCTGCCACTGTTGAAGCAATTCTTGAAATGCACGATGGACGAGCCCGCACTCGCATGGCGACCAATCTCTGAACGAGTTCAAGGCGCCGGGACTAACTTTGTACCTGCTGGTACAATGAGGCTAAAGAAGAATGAGTTTAGAACTCTCAAGCAAGGTCAAATGACAGTCAATGAATATCTAACCAAGTTTAACCAGCTTGCTCGCTACGCTCCCAGTGACGTAGCTGATGAAGAAGAGAAGATAGACCGCTTTGTGGAGGGAATGCGTGGAGACATGAGAAGCCAGCTTATCCTCCATGATTTCCCTAGCTTCCACCACTTGATCAACAAAGCCCTCGTGCTGGAAAACGAGAAAAAGATTGCGGAAGTAAGCCGCAAGAGAAAGATGGTATTCCAGAAGCCGCAAGGTGGCTTTCCTCATAAGTCAACATTCCCTGGCAACTCATCTTTTAAGCCAGCTGTAGTTTCTCCACAAGGAACTCAAGCTCCAGCCCCGCGTACCAATGGGAATGGTTTCCGCATCCTTCGTCCCGCCGGACAGCCTGCAACAAGCAACCCAGCAGCTCATCTCCATTGTTTCCACTGTGGAGTGAGAGGACACTTTGCCAACCGATGCCCTCAACGTCAGAGCACTCCTGCCAAGTTCAACTCAGGAGCCGCACCAACTCAAGGTCAAACATCAGCTCCAAGCAGGAACCATCAGGCCCCGCAAGCACCTAGATCTACCTCGACACCAAATCGCGGCCATGTGAACCATGTCACAGCCGAGGAGGCCCAGGATGCTACAGGAGTTCTAATGGGTACGTTCTCTGTTAAATCAGTACCAGCACAAGTTTTGTTTGATTCTGGGGCTTCGCATTCTTTCATATCAAGAAAATTTGTTGAAAGGCTTAAGTTGCCAACCTTTAAGCTAAAAAAACCCGTGGTACTTAGTTCACCCGGGGGACCCTTGACTACCACCTTAGTAAGTCCCAGTAGAGATTGCTATGGAAAATTGCGATTCCTAGCAAACCTCTTAGTGCTTCAGTCCCAAACTCTGGATATCATCCTAGGGATGGATTGGTTGGCCCGATACCAAGGAATGATAGACTGTGCCAACAGGAAGGTGGTACTCACCAAAAACCCGGGTACCACAATCAGGGTTAATATAGACCGCTCCTCAGGTTTGGATCGTACAATCCATAACCTCGAGAAGGTGACTGAAACAACACTGTAGTTCAAGATTACCGGAAGTTTTCCCGGAAGAATTGCGGCATGCCACGCATCGAGACATAGAATTCGTGATCAACCTAAAGCCAGGAACAGCCCCAATTGCCAAGAGGCCATATAGGATGGCAGTTGATGAGCTTGAAGAGCTTAAGGTACAAATGGAAGAATTACAGGAAAAGGATTTATTAGACCTAGCTCATCCCCCAGGGTTCGCCAAGATTTTTGTAAAGAAAAGGATGGCACCGCCGGTGTGCGTGGATTACAGAGCCCTCAATGAGGTGACCATAAAGAACAAGTACCCCTTGCCCCGCATTGATGATCTATTCGACCAACTGTCAGGAGCAACAGTGTTCTCCAAGATAGACCTAAGGTCAGGATATCATCAGGTTAAGATTAGGGCTGAGGACATCCCTAAAACAGCTTTTACCACCCGGTATGGCTTGTATGAGTTCACAGTTATGTCGTTTGGCTTGACAAATGCGCCAGCCTACTTCATGAACCTTATGAACAAAGTATTCATGGAATACCTGGATAAGTTTGTTGTCGTATTCATAGACGACATCTTAATCTACTCCAGGACTAATGAGGAACATGCTGAACATCTGCATTTGGTCCTGGAGAAGCTTAAAGAACATCAGCTGTATGCCAAGTACAGCAAGTGTGAATTTTGGCTTCAAGAGATCAGTTTCCTCGGACATATCGTATCCGCTGGAGGAGTCGCAGTTGACCCATCCAAAGTAGAAACCGTGTTGGGATGGAAACAACCAACCTCGATGACCAGGCGCGTAGTTTTCTCGGAATGGCTGGATACTACAGACGCTTCATTGAAGGATTCTCCAAACTATCCAGACCAATGACCCACCTGCTCAAGAAGGAGAGGAAGTACGAATGGACAGAAGCTTGTGAAAAGAGTTTCCAAGAGTTGAAGAAGAAGTTAACTACTGCACCAGTGTTAGTCTTGCCAGACATACACAAGGACTTTGAAGTCTATTGTGATGCTTCGCGCCAAGGTCTTGGCTGCGTACTTATGCAAGGAGGAAAAGTCGTGGCATATGCGTCCAGACAACTCCGCCCACATGAAGACAACTATCCAACCCATGATTTGGAGTTAGCAGCCGTAGTGCATGCCCTAAAGATTTGGCGGCATTACTTGATTGGAAATCATTGTAATATCTATACGGACCACAAGAGTCTTAAGTACATTTCACCTGACATGGACCTCAACCTCCGACAAAGGAGATGGTTAGAACCGATTAAGGATTACGACTTGGATGTTCATTACCATCCAGGAAGGCTAATGTAGTGGCCGATGCATTGCCGTAAGTCCCTCTGCAAAAATGTTGTGGTTCAAGAGTGCCAACCTGAGCTTTGCAAGGAGTTAGAGGCACTTAACCTCGAGTTAGTAGAACAAGGCACCTTAGCAGCTATGGAAGTTCAACCAACCTTGGAGGAACAAATCAAGACCGCTCAGAAAGCACACCCTGGAGTTGAGAAATTTAAATATCTCATGGCCAAAGGAAAAGCCTCAAAGATGGTTGAAGACCAACAAGGTATCCTATGGTATGGGAATCGTCTCTTTGTTCCCCACCAAAAGGAGCTCAAAGAATTGATTCTAAAAGAAGCCCATGGTTCAGCGTATACCATACACCCAGGCAGCACCAAGATGTATCAAGATATGAAGATTCTATATTGGTGGCCGCGAATGAAAAGAGACATCGCCGAGTTCGTAGCTTGTTGCGATGTGTGTCAACGGATCAAGCGCGAACATCGAGACCGCAGGATTGCTGCAACCACCGCAAATCCTCGGTGGAAGTGGGAAGAAATTGGAATGGATTTCATTACGTCCGCGAGAACCAAGACCGGATATGATTCCGTATGGGTCATAGTTGTGATTAACCAAAGTTGCCCATTTCATCCCTGTGAAGACCACCTACAAGGGAGATAAATTAGCCGAGTTATACATGGCTCGTATTGTATGTCTGCATGGAGTACCCAAGAGGATAGTCTCGGATCGAGGTTCTCAGTTTACCTCGCATTTCTGGGCTAGTCTCCATGATGCACTTGGAACTCACTTGAACTTTAGCACAGCATATCATCCTCGGTGATGGATGATGAAAGGGTAAATCAGATTCTTGAAGACATGCTTCGGGCTTGTGCCTTAGAGTTCACCGTAGACTGGGAGAGATGTCTACCGTATGCAGAATTCGCCTACAACAACAGTTACCAATCCAGTTTGAAAATGTCTCCGTTTGAAGCACTTTATGGGAGAAAATGCAGAACTCCCTTGCATTGGTCAGAATCAGGAGAAGGTTATATCTTCGGACCAGATACTCTCAAGCAAGCAGAAGAGAAAGTCAGATTGATCAGAGATCGTCTACAAGCTGCTCAGTCCAGACAGAAAAGTTATGCCGACAATCGTCGTAGAGAGTTAACTTTTGAAGTTGGAGATCATGTGTATCTCAAAGTGTCACCCCTTCGAGGAATGCGGAGGTTTAAAGTGAAAGGCAAGCTTGCGCCAAGATACATAGGCCCGTTCCCAATCACCGCCAAGCGTGGAGAGGTAGCATATCAACTGGAATTACCAGGAAATTTGTCAGATGTCCATAATGTGTTCCACGTCTCTCAGCTCAAGAAATGTCTCAGAGTACCAGAAGAGCAAGCTCCAATTGAAACCATTGCACTCCAGAAAGACTTGTCGTATCCAGAACATCCGATCAAGATTCTTGATGTCGTGGAAAAGCAGACAAGACGTCAGATCATCCGTTTGTGCAAAGTGCAATGGAGTAACCACTCAGAGAGAGAAGCCACGTGGGAGCGTGAAGATCAGCTGAAATTGGATTACCCCTACCTGTTCTCTGAGGAGCTCGAATCTCGGGGTCGAGATTCTTTTTAAGGTGGGTAGGTTTTGTATCATCCAAAATTTCGGATTCGCAAAATCCTCTGTGTTCTTGGTTCAAGGAGCTCCAACCCCAAAAATTGCCCAAATCGTTCAAAGATTCGGATTCCCCCAAAAGGCTCAAGCTCCTCCTCCCCCAAAATCGCCCTAACCCTAACCCTAGTCCCCCCTAGCCCTGCCGCCGCCATGCCCTGCTCCGCCTCGGTCCTCCGCCCCCGCCGGCCGCGTCAACGCCTCGGCCGCCGCGCCTCGACCGCCCCATCCTCTACCCCGCCGATCGCCGCGAGCCCCGCGCCCTCGGCCGCCTCCCGGATCAAGCCCTCCGGCTATAAAGCCGTGCTTCCTTCCCTTCCCGAGCAAGAAAAGAGAGAGGGCAAGAGCAGAGCAAGTTGGAGGACTCACCTTCGCCGTAGTCGCCGCCCCTCCGTCGCCGCCGCCGCCTCCCCGAGCCGAGCCCTCCTCCATCGCCGGCTCGGTGAGCCCCTCACCTCGCCGCCTCGTGGCCGCCACGCCGTCCTGGGCAGCCCTGCGCGCCGCCATCCCCCTCGCTCGCGCGCCTCGCCTCTCCCTCCCGCTGCGCCGTCGCCGCCCGATCCTCTCTCTCTGCCCTAGCTTCCCCCTCTCTCTTTTCTCTCGGCCGAGCCTCCTCGCCCCTTCTTTCTTGGCCGTGGGCTGCGGGCGCGTGCAGGCTGCAGCGTGCTTGTAGTGGGCCCGTTTGCGCCGGGCGAAGCGGCCGTGGGCCTTTTCGCTTTTTCTTTTTTTGTGGTTTTTCTTTCCTTTTCTTTTCTTTTCCAAAGAGAGACTTCAAAGATTTATTTCTCCCTCTTTTTAGCTCCAAAAATTGTGTAGTTTGTTTCTAAAAATTTCTAAAATCAAGCTCTTTCTTTTGGTGCTAGTTTGGTTCTTTTTGGAGTTCATTTGAGGAGTTTTTGTTATTTAGTTAATTTGTTGCTCGCTTGTCTCCTTTTCCGGTACGATCGATCGCGTAGAGTTCGGAGAAGCCGGAGACCCCCACTTCGATCAAGCTCAAGAATATCAAGATCATCTAGCCGTAGACCCAGGCGAGTCGACACTTTGATCATATTGAACCTACATTTTATGCAAATTATGTTCTTTTAAATACCAAATTGCATGCTTTATTTCCCTTATGCAAATGTATGTTAAATACCCTAAGGTAGTTAAATGCCATGTTGATGCTTTATTATTAATACACCATTCCTTGATAATTGAATTGCCATACACCCATGTCACCCTAGTAAATATTTGGTAACTATACTAGTATAGGCTATACTTAAGCGCCATGCTAGTCTTGCTTAAGTATCGGGGTATCATCTACCCCATTCATCATCTTTTGAAATGAACATGATTTTGGGCGGTCATCGGTGTAAATGGTAGGATGGTTATGATGTTGTATTTTCCTACCTCTTAAAAACCCTAAAGAAATTGCTTGTCACATCGGGCGGATGGTATGATGGATGGTATGTTGGTGGGTGCTAATGCAGCCCAAGAAATGTTGGTTTGTGGATGGTATGTGGTATGAACCTTGAGATGGTCCCTAAGGACTTAATCTGTGATGACCTCCCAATGTAAAAACAAGACGACCACATGTCTATAATGGTGTCGACTGGCTAAATAATTTGTATCCGTTAGTATGAGTTGCACGAGCGGATGACCCGCTACGCCATAAGCCTATGTGGCTATGGGTTGGGGTGTACGACTTACGGGTCTATGTGGCGTAAGTCGTGTGGCGCAAGAGGAGAGTGCAGGAAAGAGTTGACGGGTCTAAGTGGCGTAACTCTTCTCGGTGAAACCTTAGCGGGTGTAACAAATCTTGGTGAATGCATTGTAAAGGCCTTGTGACGATCTCCTTGACTCACATGTCTACGAAACATGTGTATATGTCGATGATTGTCTCTTGTGGGTAAAGTGTACAACCTCTGCAGAGTGTAATAAGCTGTTCGAATAGCCGTGCCTACGGTCAAGAGGCGGACATGGGAACTTACAAGAGTTAGTTCATTTATAAAATCTTGTGGGTGGGATAAAATGTGATGGGTCGCTGTGACCCTGGTTTTGGTTTTCCCTGGGTGGATGTACCCCAGTGATGTTAAGTGGTGGATGTAACCGCTATTAAAACTAAGCATGAGGTGGAGGTAACCTCTACTGTTATAAATATTGCACAAGTAATCTCTTTAATAAAATGCAATTTGGTTAAAATGCTAAGTGATAGGACTTCTTAATGTTGGTACTCAAAGTATTGCTTTGTGCAAATAAATGAACCCGAGCCATCCTTGTTAAGCCTTGCATGTATAACATTGCATACTGTGTGTTGGCTCGCGAGCACGGTAGTTGTGCTCATCCTCGCTCTTTCCCCCCAACCCCCAGAACCCGCAGATCATGGAGACTACGTCTACTACGAGGACCAGGACGCCGAGGAGCAAGGACATGAAGAGGAGTAGTATAGTTCTTGTAGTCTAGGTCTTGCCTCAGTCTGGTTGGCTCCGTTGGTACTTGTGTACCTCCTATATTATCCAAGCCCTTGGCTAATATCGGTCGTACACCTAGTACCCGGCCGCTTACTGTGGAGAGACTTGCTCTACCCCTTTTGCTTCCGCTAACGTACTCGAGATTTTGTAATGAACTCATTTGGCCTGATCGGCCCTATTGTAAACTCGACCCGACGTGGTCTATTTGAACTCTAATGCTTGTATTAATGAATGATTGGGTCTACACGATGTATGAAATGATTCAGCAATGTGCACTGTGAGCGCTATCTACTGATCCAGGGAATAGCGCAGCTTTATCACAGAGGATTCTGGATTACGAAATCCGGGTCCGACAGTTTATCAACATAGTTCTCTTCGGCACGGTGCTCCCTTGACGACAATACACGTACACGAAGTCATGTCTGGAAGCGTACTAATACCTCAAGGGAAATTCGAAGCAGTCGCATGGAAATCAAACATACCTCCCTACCATACCTACCTGGCGAGCTGTGTGTCCAAGGCATCAAAATGCACGACGGTCAGTAAGAAACGCCCTCGGCAGCAGAAGGCTTGATCTACATTGTAAACTTCCGTAGCTCATTTCCGATAGATGTACATATACTTTCTTCTTTGACAAACTTGTCCTGGCTCCAGAAGAGCTGTACATACATGTAGACAGGCAAACTTGTCAATAGTCAATACTACCACTTGCTTTCTTCAACAACCGATTAGTTGGACGTTCGGTTCAGAACGAGCTCCCCGGGAAGAAAGCAGGATGAATCATCTATCTCAACAAGTGCTGGTGTCACATGTCATCTCGCATGAACACACAGCTACCCAAAAACGACACAGTAGCAACAAAACAAACATGCAAGAAATTACGATATTTAACAAAATGTAAAGCTAGCCTACAAAATTAGATGCTAATTCTGACAACCAACTCCGGTATACAAAATCGAGAAAACGCACGGTGAATGAAAGCCACATGCAACACCATTATTTGTTCCGATTAACTGTGACACAATAATTCAAGGTTGGGCAAAATTTAAAGGTGACACCAGTGAAGACAATGCAATGCTCGGGACAGCTCACGCCCTTCACCTCCCACCAGTGAAGACAATGCAACCCTAATTTGTGAATGGGCTAGGCCCAAGAAAAGAAGTGGGCTAAGCCCGAAGGAAAAAGGAGGCCCAACTTTGAGAGGGCCCGAGAAATCAAAATAGAGGGGAAACTCCAACTGAAATTTGAATTTCAAATGTTACGGGTATTACATTTGAAACACAAACCGAAAAGGAAAGAAAGGAAGTTTTCGAAATTAGCTGGTAATTTGAAATACGGCGAAGAACAAAAACTGAATTAGTAAGCACTATTTATTGTCCAAAAACGGGACATTACAGCTTAGCAATCTTTACACCCTTCTGTGTGTAGCTTTGGTGCATGATGAACCCTCATGAACCTTGTCCACCACGCCTCGACTCCTAATCCACAGGTAGTCTTGACTCCCTTCAATCCCTGCAAGGTGGATCCGGAGCGAAGCCTTCATAGACTCCCTTCACTCCAGAGTGGGTTGTACCCCTTCGCCCTATACGGGCCGGGGGTAGGCATTGTTGTGCCCTTCATCCAAGGCAGTCGTCCATGCCCTTCTGTACCCTTCGTTCCGTACAAAGAGGTACCTAGTACCCTTCGATCGAGTCGAGGAGTGCCCTTGCTTGGTGTCTTTGCCAGATCGCTAGGGCCGGTAGGCCACCCCTGTGACAATATCTTCATCAAAATACCGGGTTGATGATCTTAGAGAAACTACGACGCAAGACATCGCAAAGGAGAAGCAGTTTAGGTCATGAGGAGAAGATCACAAAGAGATGGATTCGAGATACTCGGATCGTCATCTGCTTTGAAAAGCATGAGTGAGTGTGAGACCTGATTGTGTGTGGGTTTAACGAGTGCCCTTTAGGATTTTCTCTCTAGACCTATCCTCCACTATAAAAGGGGGGTAGTGCAGGATTTGCACATCAATCTATCCAAGCCTATAAACCCCAATTTGTGTTGGGGGAAAGTAGACAGAATAGAGGAGGCTGGTGTTTAAAGGAGATGTATGGAGAGAAAAATTATGGGACTGGGTGCTCATGAGTGAGCTTTTATCTTCCATGGTAGAGTGGTTGTAAACATTCAATCCTCAATATCAATCCAATAATATTCGTGCAAAGATGGGTTCTCTCTTATTTTTGCTCTCTCTTTTGTGATTTTAGGGTTCTTGTGTTTGAGGGGTTTTGTCTTACTTTTTTGTTATGACCTTGCTTGCTAGGACATGTGGTAGTTGATCTAATGCCATCTTGATCATCTTTCATCCATGAGCAAGCCTTTAGATCAAATTTAGGTTTTCACTCGGTTTTGTGTCTTCTTGCCCTCGATCAATAAATTCATACAACCATGACTATGATCGTCTCAATCTTAGATTGGAATAGGTTCCTGGCCTTCTTGTAGAGTTATGTCTGAAATCTCAAGTGATTTGGATCTCTAGATCAAAAGTTAGGTCATTTTGTAGATTTTTCGTCGTGTTGTTTTTTTTGTCAGTAGGGAGGAGCGGTTAGCCCGGCCTCGTCTTGGTGGTCAGACCGACTGAGGGGCACTGAAGTGTGATTTTCTTGATTTCAGCTCGAGTCTTTCATTGTGATCTTGAGATCTTAATCTTTATAGCTTTGTAAAACTATTAGAATAAAAAAAGAAGTTAAATATCAGAGGAGAAAAAGTGAGCCCTTATTCACCCCTTTAGCTATTTCGGTCCAATAGAAAGCCACATGCAACACCATTATTTGTTCCAATTAACTGTGACACAATAATTCAATGTCGGGCAAAATTTAAAGGTGACACCAGTAAAGACATCGCAATGGAAAGCTCACGCCCTTCACTTCCCACCCAGGGTTGGGAACTATGCTTGATCTTCGATGGATGGTGCAGCAGCTGGGCCACGTTGATATCCCTCACCATATCCACCTCTGAAACCGCTGCGCTCCCCACGGCCCCATCCACAACCACGGCCGCCATAGTACTGTTCTCCTTTAGCGGGTTTCAGGAAGTCGTTTATGCTCAGCGACTGTAGAAAAGATTTTACCACATTAGCACCCAGCAAAAAAAAAAACCCAAAGTTAAATTAGCAGCTATGTTTTCACTTCAAAGAAAAAATGATCACACAATCCAGAACATAACCATCACTATCACTATGGACTTGTTATGTAATTTGTGGGTCGTTTAACTAAGATCTCCCCATGCATTTCTTCCAGACACCTTGGAATTTAGCATATTAGAGATTCAGAATTCTAACTCGACTCAAATCACGAGCTTACTGTTGGACCGACAAAGTAACTAGAGGAGATGAATAGAAACACCTACTCTTTTTCAACCCCAATAGTATTTGACTTCTTCCTCACTTCAGTGGCTATAAAAGCTATCAAGATCAGAAACACAAGCGCAGCGGAAGTCTTACGTTGAAACCAAAAATGCCCGAGGCAAAACCCACCCAGCCGGTCTGACCGGCTGAGATGCGGTCTGACCGGCGGCTGTAGGGACAATAGTCCACGATGATGTCAAATCGATCAAACTTTTGATTCTGAGATCCAAATCCCCTGATATTTCAACTATAATTCATCAAGAATGTCTTGAACCTATTCCAATCGACGATCGGGATGGTCGAAGCCAAGGTTCCATAAGTTTTGTTGGATGAGGTCAAGAAGGCACAAGAACCGAGGAAATACACACTTTGATCCAAAAACTTGCTCGTGGGTGAAAGATAGTTAAGATAACCCTAGATCAATTTTCACAAGTCCTAGTAAACTAGATCGCATTAAAAGATACAAGGAAAACCAAAGGAACACATAAAATCCCAAATACATCAAAGAGAGAGTAAGTACAAGATAGAACTCATCTTGGAGGCAAATCTTGCTTGGATTGATTCAAGAGATTGTTGATTTACAGTCACTCCACCATGAAGGACAAAAGCTTAATACTTGATCACTCAATCAATCTATCTCTCTCAAACCCTAACCTCCTCTATTTTCACTTTTCGCAAATCACAAATTAGGGTTTCTTGACTTAGAAGGGTTCCAGGTGCAAATCCTATACCTCTTCATTTTATAGTGGAGGCTAGGTCTAGACAGAAACCTTATCGAGCACTCGTTAAGCCCAGATACAAACGGGTCTACACACACGCACGCATCTCAAAGCAGATGATAAACCGGGTCTCCCGAATATGTCTCTTCGTGATCTTCATCTTCTCTTGACCTAAATCGTATCCCCTTACGCGTCTTGCGCCGCGATTTCTTTAAGGTCACCACCCGGTATTTTGGTAAAGATATCAAAATACCACTTCTCGGTCATTCTCCAAACACCGAGTCCAATCGCCGTAAAGCAATCACATGCTTCACCACGTGTAGGTTGATCAATGACTTTCTTCATGTCGGCAAATCTCTTCCATCCGGCTCCCACTGGAATCACCATGGCACTTGCACCGACCCCCACGCCACTTGATGCAATCCGTCATACCGAACTCACCGTTCGGTCGCTCTTGTCCATCTTGCACCATGTTTGAGTCTAACTACTTCACCCGGCATCTTTGATCATTCTGGATCTCAGCTCTCCTAGCCTAGTCTCGATCATACTCGTCGTTGACTCCAAGTCATCTGCACAATAATAGACCAAGAAATCGATTCTGAGCATAAGTTCTTCATAACTTGACTCATTAGCCAAAACATGTATCATGTCATACCTATTCACTGAAACTCATGACTTTGACCAATTCCACGAAGTTCACTCCCTTCCCGACGCATGAACACTCTCCGTCGGTCGGATCGCGCCACGACCAATCGACCGCCATGCCACTGATCGACCGCTGGCGAAGCCGGACGCGCCACTGTCGACCACCAACCAATGGCCGGTCAGACCGCCTGATACTTAGGAAAAATTCTAAGGTCTAAAAATTGCACTCCCTCTGAAAATTTCAAACTTTATCTAATTTTTTCTCGGAACTCTATTTTCAATTAGACCAAGTGCAAACACATCCTCTCACCTTCCTACACGTGATTTTTGGCCGATTCCAAAAATACAACTTTTCATTTTCGGTCAGACACCGGTCTAACCACTGTGCCTCGGCCAGTCTAACCGCCAGCCCAAGGCCGGTCAGACTGCCGATCACCGGCTAGTCCAACCACCCATAGGGCGGTCGGACCGTCTCGACTGACGAACTTCACAAAACGCGAGTTTTCAAATATCTCGATACTATTTTCAATTGTCAACACACTAAAATTAGGATCATCTACCCATGATCTCCACGCTTACAAATGCAGAGTTGATTCAGAATTTCTGATTCCAATCCCTGGACAAAATTCCCGAGAGGATCGGTCCAAATCCACCCTACTTAATTAACACGAGGACAATACGATCACTTAAAAGAATTTAAAAATAAAGCCTATCTGATACTGTACCTAGTTAACATCCAATTTGGACAATAGAAGTCACAGAAATTTCAATAAGAAGTCAAATAAACCCAGTTACCATGTTCTGGTCATCTAGTGCCGGTTCAAATCTGCAAACCAAAGCCCCATCTGACCAGAGATTCCAGTTTGCTGTGAACATTTCGGTAGTCTCGATTGACCAACTAATCAAAGCCTTTTATTTAGTGGGGGAAAAACTACAGCACATCCTTTTCAAAGTTTCAGCACGTTTTATTCACCCAGTAAGCTGGTCTTCTTTATAAGTTTGTTCTCAACAACGTACAGTGGAGGGCAAGGACTAATAAACATATCAAGCAACCCCTTGCCCGTCCTCTTCTCTGGTTGGTTACTGCACCATCAATTTTCTCTCAAGGAGCTTTGCAATGGAGCAGCTTCTTTCTGCAGTTGTGAGTGATCTTTTGGGTAGAGCCTTGTCCATGGTGATCCACAGATACTGGCAGTCCAAGGGAGCAGAGGAGAAACTCCAGAGGCTACAGAGACTGCTGGTAAGGATCGACGCCATCGTCGAGGAGGCAGAGGGGCGGCACATCACGAACCAAGCGATGCTCCAACAGCTCCAGATGCTGAGAGATGGCATGTACAGAGGCTACTTCATGCTCGACACCTTTAGATACCGAGGCCATAAAGACGAGGCCGAAGACGAGGTGAGCGGCCGTTCATTTGCCCTGTCAAGATTCAATCCTCCCAAGCGTCTCTTCTTCTCCCTTGGTAATAGGCGAAACGCGAACATGGTGCTTGATGCTGGGAGCACAAAGATGCTAGAGAAGATGCTTGGTAGCCTTGAAAGAATGATCGGTGACATGGAGGAGTTTGTCATGTTCTTGGATAGCTATCCTCGCATCTGCCGGCAACCTTATAGCACATATTTACTTCTTGACAAGATTATGTTTGGCCGCCAAATGGAAACAGAGACAATTATCAGCTTTTTGCTAAGGAGGGAAGCTGTGGGCAATGGAATTTTAGGTGTGCTTCCAATAATTGGTGCAGTGAGAGTCGGAAAGAGCACACTCGTCGAGCATGTCTGCGTTGATGAGAGGGTGCGTAATCGCTTCGCTTCGATTGTTTTCTTCAGCGCAAATGATCTTAATGGTGGAAACTTGGCCTGTCTAAGAGGTAGCGGTATTATCAAGCATCAAAATCTTCCTCCCACTTCCTATGGAAAGTCCCTTGTTGTCATTGAACTAGCCGGGGACATCGATGAGGAGACATGGAGGAGGTTATATTCATCGGCAGTAAACCACATGGCGCCTGGGAGTAAAATCATCATCACAAGTTGTTCAGAGAAGGTAGCAGCTTTTGGAACAACACAAGCACTTCAGCTGAAATTCTTGTCCCAAGAAGCTTACTGGTATTTCTTCAAGGCGATCGCATTTGGCAGCGCGAATCCCGAAGACCATCCGAAGCTAGCAGCCCTAGGAATGGAGATCGCATCACTGCTGAATAGATCATTCGGGGCAGCAAACATACTAGCTAGCTTGCTTAGAGGTAATCTCAACGCTCAATTCTGGCATAGGGTTCTGAAATGCGTGAGGATTGCACAAACAAAACATCCTCTTGTTTGGTGAACATCCAATGGCTCTTGTACAGAAAGGCAGGCCTATATACAATTGGACACTGGCCAGGACTCAGGCCGTCATTTTAATTCGTCGTGTTTATCAACATAGTTCTCTTCGGCACGGTGTTCCCTTGACGACAACACAAGATGTCATGTCTGGAAGTACACTAATACCTCAAGGGAAATTCGAAGCAGTCGCATGGAAATCAAACATACCTCCCTACCATACCTACCTGGCGAGCTGTGTGTCCATGACATCAAAATGCACGACGGTCAGTAAGAAGCGCTCTCGGCAGCAGAGGGCTTGATCTACATTGTGAACTTCCGTAGCTCGTTTCCGATAGATGTACATATACTTTCTTCTTTAACAAACTTGTCCTGGCTCCAGAAGAGCTGTATATGTACACAGGCAAACTTGTCAATAGTCAATACCACCACTTGCTTCTTCAACAACCGATTAGTTGGACGTTCGGTTCAGAACGAACGCCCCGGGAAGAGAGCAGGATGAATCATCTATCTCGACAAGTACTGGTGGCACATGTCATTTCGCATGAACACACAGCTACCCAAAAACGACATAGTAGCAACAAAACAAACATGCAAGAAATTACGGTATTTAACAAAATGTAAAGCTAGCCTACAAAATTAGATGCTAATTCTGACAACCAAGTCCGGTATACAAAATCGAGAAAACATACGGTGAATGAAAGCCACATGCAACACCATTATTTGTTCCGATTAACTGTGACACAATAATTCAAGGTTGGGCAAAATTTAAAGGTGACACCAGTGAAGACAATGCAATGCTCGGGACAGCTCACGCCCTTCACCTCCCACCCAGGGTTGGGAATTGCGCTTGATCTTCAATGGATGGTGCAGCAGCCGGGCCACGCTGATATCCCCCGCCATATCCACCTCTGAAACCGCCACGCTCCCCACGGCCCCTTCCACGTCCACGACCGCCATAGTACCGTTCTCCTTCAGCAGGTTTCAGGAACTCGTTGATGCTCAGCGACTGTAGAAAAGATTTTACCAAATTAGCACCCAGCTTTTTTTTCCAAAGTGAAATGAGCAGCTATGTTTTCACTTCAAAGAAAGAAATTATCACATGATCCAGAACACCATCACTATCACCATGGACTTGTTATGCAATATGTGGGTTGTTTAACTAAGATCTCCCCACACATTTCTTCCAAGCACCTTGGATTTAGCATATTGGGGATTCAGAATTCTAACTCTGCTCAAATCACAAGCTTACAAATGCAGTGTTGATTCAGAATTTCATATTGCAATCCCTAGACTAAATTCCCAAGAGGATTGCTCAAAATAAGAAGTCAAATAAACAGATCACAAACACTCCAGTTCAAGAGGCGAAATAGTCCAGTGGGATAACCAAATGTAATATCCAGTTTGATCACCAACAAATTGCACTCAGGATTGCAAAATGCTACATAGGTAAGAATAAGATATATAAGTTATACCTTCTTGGCACGCTCATCGCGCTCAGCACTTTCCTTCTTCTTATCCTTGTCAGAACCCTGAGAAGACACAAAGTTTTAATCATCGTATATTCCAAAATTACAGAAAATTGTAGGGGTCAAAATAGCATATACTGGGAAACTCACCAATTTAATGAAAACTTCATCACTTCCTTTTTTGGTGGAAAGCAGCTGCATAGACTGCAGGTCCTTATCAACTTTAACCTTCCTCTCTTCGGTCTTCAATGCAAGTAGTGCTTTCCGCCTTTCCTCCCTTATTTTCTCAAACTCCTCGAGAGTCATCTCCTGCATAATTGAATATTAGAATGCAATGAGATCAAGGCCGATGGCATTAGATATCAAATACAATAGCAAAAGCAAAGGTTCATCAACTTAAATTCGAGGGAAATTGGTCATTAGCTCTTTGGAACATAATTTTTAATGGTGCTATACACAAGATTTACAAGTTGTAGCATGAGCAGGATGTATGCCACTAAAATCGATTTGAGAGTAAATTTCACAATTTAATTGTTTCCATTCTGAGTGATTTAGAACTCATGGACAAGAACACCAAGTTATCAGCTAAGACAGATAATCCAACTCTCCAAAGCAGATGCATCTTTCACTTTTATCATAAAATTTAGATGATCTGTCACAATGTATAACTACTGCTAATTCAAAATCAAGTGAATGAACCTTGAACACATGTGCTGTCAAATCATCTCATATAAAATTGAAGTGGAATCTCAATGCCATGCAATTTAATATTTTTCTTCCACACATAACTAGTTTGATTGCCCAAGCACATCAAATTTACAATGAAATGAAATATGCTCACTGATGCTCCGTTGAACTCCATGACAGAAAACATTACTAGTTACTTGCACAAATAGTAAATGCTAAGTTGGTAACTCAGTGCAAACACAACCACCAACAGAAGTGAGAAAATATTTTTATTGCACTAAGGGTGAAGGAACTGCATCATCCCAACAGCCTATTGAGACAACAGAAAAGTATCAGACAACGGGCAAAGTAGCAAAGTTATATCAAAATTATAAAATATACTAGCATAAGATAATCAAGCAACAGTGGACATTGAAGGACCAGAAGTCCAGAACAGACCTCAATTACTTGTAAAACCACTATGGGCAATATATATATATATATATATAGAGAGAGAGAGAGAGAGATGGTACGGTACTCCTAGGAGTACATACTCCTACTTCTCATATACCACTTACCGGGAGTACGAAACGGACGTCCTATATATGAAAATGGTATTGTACTCCTGGGAGTATGTACTCTCACTTCTCATATACATATATTGGCTTCAACAAACCTCTAAAAAACAGTGCAATCTCCTCAAAGAAGTCAAAATGGATCCATTACCTTATCCTCTTCCTCCTCATTTGCAGCACCATCCTTGTTATCTTTGTTCTCCTCTGCTGTTGGAGCATCATCCTGCTCACCCTGCTTCGCGGTGACGGGAGCATTCTCCTCAACCTTCAGAGCTTCCTCAGTTCCCCTAGTTACCCAGAAATCAGAATAGCCTCATGAGTTATCTCTGGCATCATCAATTCAGACAGCAGTGAAGAACAACATAGATAAAGTTTCCTTACTGTGCAAAAGACTCATCAGTGGCAGTTCCCCAGTTCCCACGCCCCGCACCATCACGCTTCATCTCATATCCATGGCCAGTCCCGCTGTGGCGCTCATAATTTCTCCGAGGTGGCCTCTCAGATTCATCACCAAACTCACCATTTCGGTAGCCACCACGCCTGCCTCCACGGAATGGAGGACGAGGGCCCCTCTCCCTGTCCCCTTCTCCGCCACCAATTCCAGCGCCATCTCCAGAGCCTCCGCCACCATAACCTCCCTGGTAGGCATTCATGTTGTCACCACCAAAGTCACGGTTCTGGCCATATCCCCGGCCACCTCTGCCGCGGCCACGTTCACTACGGCCAAATCCTCCACGTGATGGTGCACCACTGCTCCGTGCCTCCCTCACTGAAACAAGTAGAATTCAAGGGCTTAATGAAAGTTCGTGTTTTGCGGAAACTTAGATTAAAACTAATCAAAGGTTCCAACATCAGGTTGAACGAAGGTATAAATTCTACATTCCAACAATTAAAAGCTCCCACCTTTGCAACTCACGGCATCAATATTTACAACTGACATGAGTTTCCACCAAGATGGGGATTTGGGGTTAAAGGAATAATTCAACCCAACTCAAAATCCAATCATTTCACTAAAAAAGTTCCAAATCATTATATAAAAAAAAACTTAGTCTGAATCAATAGAAAAACATCATCAGATGGAAGAATACCAAATGACCAAGACCCCAGATCTATCACCCTCGCAACCACAACTCACCAGCCTGTCCAGGGGGAGCGGGCTTGGTCGGGAGCTTGGCGGCCGCCGCAGTCTGCACCGCCTTCCCAGCAGGCGCCGCGGCCGGTTTCTTTGCCTCGGCCTTCTGCGCCGCGGCGGCGGCGGCGGCCAGAAGCTGCGAGGGGTCGTCGTTGTCGTCGGCGCCGAGGATGTCGAACGGGTTGGTGGTCGTCATGGCGGCGGCGCCGGAGAGGGGTGCTCTGTAGATTAACGAGCTACTCGGGGCAAAGACTAGAGGCAGGCGCTAGAAATTTCGCCGGATGGATTGGGCAGCCATTAGAATACGAGGTGCGGGAGGGGAGGGGAGGGTTTTGGGCGGCGGCGGCGGCGGCGGCGGCGAGGGGTTGGAGACGAAGGGCAGGGGGGGTGTGAGAAGGAGAAACCCTAGCCGCACTCCTTCGAAGCACATATCCTTTGTGTCGGATTAGTGATATTATTTTGTTTACCATTTTTGCTCAGTATCATCGAAATTACAGTCATAGCCTCGGGCCTGAGGAGTATTTACGGTACTATTTTAGGATCGTTTTTGTGGGGTTTGGCACCTTGGCCGCTTGGCGCGCCGGGGTGACCAGGGGGGTAGTTTGGGGATTCCCGCGCTCGGTGGTTCTCGGGAGGCGTGAGGCGCTCGTGGGTTTGGAATCTGGGCATTGGGTGGGAATGGTCAGGTTGGCCCAACGAGGCACCGATTCACACCAAAATTTTCAGCCAAATGGGTTAGGGGGTTCAATTCAAAAGATGATTGGGAGCAAAACCCCACTAACCTATAGCTCCGTAAGATCAAGCGGTCGATTCAAGCTCTAAGCCTCCTCAGCTCCTCCCCCAGTCTTGTGTCCAAAGTCGAGACATGCCTCCACTCCGTGTCGCTCGATCATGCGCGTCATCCGACGAAGCTACGCCTCCGCCACCGCCGCTCGATCCGCCGCATCCGATCTCGTCTCCATCCCTCCAACTGTGCGCAAATAAGAAGGGGAAGAAGAAGCGAACATGAAGCGGCCTGGACAATATAGCGCGACGGCTGAACACAAGCAACGAGAGAGGAAGAGGGTGACAGCCGGCAGTGGGGGTGGAGAATCAAGGTGGATCGAAGGTGGGAGTGTGAGACCCCGGTTTATTAAGCTTGTAATACTTAACCTTCCTCTGGCTCTAGTATCACAAACAGAATAACCCGTGCCTCGATGGACATATGCTTCCCAGAAAATGCAGCACATATACATCAAACCAAAGCATGCATCAATTCCATACAACGATATAACAAGTCTAGCAAAAGATATACAATATAAGTTATTACAGAACAGCCGACCAGCCAAATGACATGAAAATAGGAAGTAACAGCGGAAGCAAAAGTTGCCATAAGATGGCTTAAACCAAAAGATGACCGGTTAGCCACATAACACCACAGGGCAACCGGCCAGGCGCATAAACTAATCGCCCCTTTGCCACAAAGACAACTCACAAAAGTGAGGCCCATCGGGCTCACTTTCTTCCTCTGCACACAAGAAGCAATGCAGGTGAGTACAATAATGTACTCGCGAGACTTACGAGTAACAAACCTATACATAGCCATATGAAAGCTGTATCAAAGGAAGATTGGTTATATGGTTATTTGGACGCATAAAGCAAGTTTCATTTGCAATAATGTAATAGATTGAAAGCAATTTGACAAATCGGTTTTAAGCATTGAAATAACGTGATAACAATAATTATCAAGTAACCACCTAGAAGTGACTAACCCATTAGCCACCACACATAGCGTGAATCCCTGATTCATACCACCCATCAAGTTTTAATTTAAAAGGTTGTAGTCTAACTCTTGAAAAGCTTACCCACAGCGTGTCCATAACCTAGGACGATGCTATTCGAATAGTTCAAACCCTGCAGGGGTGTATCAATGTACCCACACTTTAGACCGTCTTTCCACCAGCCACGGTTAGCATACTTCCTTTGGTATGCAGACATGACTAAGTCTAACAAGACGTTTTCCAATGAAAAATGCTACTCAAGAGCCGCACGTATGGGGGTTAACCCTTAGTGATCTGCCGGCGAGATATGGATCACAAGGACCCATACGTGGAGTAGGAGACACCGGCCTCGACGGGTGCTCCTCTCCCCACAAACATGTCCATGTTGCATATGTCCATATGCAACTCACCACGCGACTCATTAATTAACACCCCCAAAGTACTTAGTCAAGAGAGGTCCCATACCCTCTAATGTGGTTAGCACGCACAAATTGCCTGGGTAACAGGTACTCACAAGATGTTCGGTCCTTAATTGACCCAGGCACCATTCCATTCACACCCAAAAATCACATCATCTTACCATTGTGCCCAAGTCCAAATTGTTTTGCTTTTCAGCTTTAGTTTTTCAATTTAGACATAGCACAAAGCTGAAATATATAGAGTATAACAGTTTGTGTGATCAAGGTTATCGACAAGTCGATAACCGCCCATTTCTACCGATAACTAAGCATGGCTAAGCAACAAACTCGTAAACTACTAAGTGACAAGGGTTCATCCAACGAACCCATAATCACAGCAAAATAAACCTAGGCTCAGTAGTAGAGGATAAACATTTGCTTACTGGTAATGCATCTATTAGGTTCACTATCGACAATAGTTAAAACAACATAGCAATGCATACATAGAATTTGCAAACAATATACTAGAATTGGAAAATAGTAGGAGCAACATGATCAAATGATGTTACATCTGCTTGCCTTGCTGGAGTGCAGGATCTGATGGCTGTGGCTCAGATTCAATATCAAGATTACCTTCGGAACCTAACGCAAAAGGCGATAAAACCAATAAGAACGAAGAACACCAAATAAACTCTAACAGCAAGAGACATTCAAATCTAATGAAATTTATACAGAAGCTAGGGGATGATTTTAGACAATTTTAGGAACAAGAATCATGCAATTTGGACTTAATATGCAAAAGATATAGACAAAATACTCTTTCTCAGCCTATTAATTCACCAATTTAAATACTGGTACTGTTCATGGCGAAAATTTCTAGAATGATCTAAGGTCTAAAATCTTTATAGCAGGTAGATTATGACATCCTAATGACAACAAAGTTGAGTTTACTAAATTTGGAGTTATAAACATTTACTTATGATTTTTCTAAGTTGTAAACCTAGCACATGCTACTTTACAGAAATATAACCATGTTCGAATCCTATTTTATACTAAAGTATACTCACTGAAGAATTTAACAAAATTGATTTTGCGCAAATTGGTATTATACAAAAAAAAAAAGATACGCATTTTACAAGTTTAATGCTATTCCTGGAATGATCAAAACTGGCAGAGAGCAAGTTATTTTGGTTACAAGGTTTTCTGTTACAGAAATATGCTTAAATGTATTTTTATATTAAACTTTAGTGACTAATGAATTTATTGCAGTTGTAAACATCTAAAAAGGAGTTAACAAGAATTAGTTATGAGTTTTTAAAGTTTAAATACAATTTTTAGCTGACAAATAAAGACTTACAGAACTAAAATCAAACTCATCGGAAAAAAAAAATGACGTGGACGCTCGACAGCCGTTGATCAATAATCCTCCCACGCTGCAGGAACAGCGACGCCGCGCGATACCTAAAAGGCCACCGTTGGATCAAGATCCAGCGACTCACGCGGAGGATGCATTGGACGGTGCGGTTACACGGGCCAACCACGGTAGCAGATCCGAAAATGGGCGGCGCGATCGCACCCGCCGGAGAGTCAGGTGCACGATCTCGGCCGCAGATCAAGCAATGGGCGGCTCGGATCGCACCCTTCGAGAGTCAGGTGCACTTACGATCTCGTGCGAGATCAAGCAATGGACGGCGCTTTGTCGAAGTTCAAAATGAAGCGCCGACGTGGGGCCACATGTTAGTGACTTCAAGTCACAAATCGACCTTTAACACACGCGCACGGTGCACGTGGACCCACCTGGCAGTGACTCAAGGTGGCGGCTCAGGACACATTTAATGTTAACAATGATTAGCAATAAATGAACCCAAAATTAGCCCTAATGATTTCCGGACTACGGTTTTAAGCCTACGGGCCCACATGTCGGCGACCCAAAAGGTTATTCCCGACAGCCATTAATACTAACTCTTAATTAATCAATGATTAAGTATTAATGGTGTCGGAAGTGACATGGCGCCGTGGCGATTTAAGTGAGCCCACACGCTAGTGGCACGAAAGCTTGATTAGGACATAATTAATACACTCAATGATTTACAAAGATTAGGCATTAATTATGTCCTAAATAAGCGAAAACGGAGATCACGCGCAAAAACCCGGCGCATTCAACGGCGATCGCGGCGACTTGGCCGTGGCGCCAACCAAATACCAAAATGGACTCGCAATAACATTGCGGACCTAATGGTAGCAACCTACTCGCGGCGGTGAGGACGAGCAGCCGGCTAGCGAGAAAAACAAAAATGGAGCTTTTACAGCAAACTTGAAAATAGCGAAAGCTCATTGCGATCCAAAGAAGCGTGCGCCAAGGCCTCTAGGGACTAATAAGAAACTACCTTAATGGAGAAGAGCTCCAAAGATGGCCGGAGATGCTTGTCCACGGTGGAGGCTTGCCGGAGTTGAGGAAGAAAGTTGGAAAAGTGCCCTCTGAGCGAAATGAGTGGTACCCAAGCATCAGTGTAGCTTCATTATAGTCCACAGAAGCTACAAGAGCAAATGATTTGAAAATGGAGCACTCACCTGAGCTGAGGAAGAAGATGACCAAAATCGGCCGAATTTGAACAAACCCCAAATTTGTCAAATCCTGAAAGTGAAACCCAAAATTGGGTGAGGGGAAATGATTAGGACATTACAGAGTAGAAAAGAGTACAAGGATATTTGAAGAAGAACCACTGGAGCTTCATGATCCTCAATGGAGCTCCACGGGTCAACAATGGTGGATTATCGGTTTTGGGGTATTAAGCTCCACAATTGAAAATGAAGCTCAAGGGTAGTGTAAAGGGATACCAGGAGGTATTGAAGGTGCTTAAAAAGCTTTGAAAGGCTAGGGTTTAGCAACAATGCTTTTTCGGGAGACATTGTGCAAAGCACAAAGAATGGCCGACAAAGAAAAGGTTGTAGATGGTGCATTAGGGTATGGCAGTAGAAAGTGTCTCCCATACCCCTAAATGTCGGCTAGGGTGGCTGTAGGGAGCAAGAAATGACATGGCCATAACTTCGGTACTGTTCACGCACGACTGGAGGTAGAAGATGATCAGAGAAAAAGCTCGGGTGATTTTGGACCATAGGATTTAAATCGGACGGCTGATAACGCGCCACGCCTCCGAGATTCAAACACAACGAAGGAGATCGCGAGCCCTTGAATTAGAAATGAATGGCTCAGATTGTTCCACGATGCTGAGGTGGATTACGACAGAGGGGATTGTGAGCGTTGGATTTTAATCCAACGGCTCAAATCAAACGAAACAATCGGAAGGTCCGAATGTTCTCAGCCGATCAGGACTGTTGGATCGGGATCCAACGGTGAGAAAGGACTTACGCATTCGCACGGTCCGAATGCTCACACGAATATGGGCCGCGCGATTAAGATCCAACGGCTCAGATTGGATACGCGTTTTAAAGGAGGCTTGGTGCAGTTAGTTGACTGGACCAAGACGAGTGGCTCGAGCCCGAGTGTGACTCGAACCCAACGCACAGTGAAACTAGGTTTGGAGTTTTAAACTGAGCTGGGACTTTGAGGATTTATTTGAGATAGCAAAACAACTCCAAAAATTATGAAATTTTTACTGGAGCTTGCTAACTCAGATATTAACCTTGTGTAAAATTTTCAGAAGTTTTTATGCAGTGCAATATTCTCTAAAAATTCTGCAAGGTTCTGATTTAAGATTTGACTGCCCTCCAAAATATTTAAACCATTTCTAAAAATTGTAAAATTTTTCAGAGGGGTCACATATCACCAAGGAACTTGGGAAAAATATTTCTAGGAGATGATCATAATATTTGACGTGATTATATTTTTGGAAGGTCAAAGTTTGGATCAAAAGGACTTGTGACTTTGTATTTCCATAACTTCTTGTACAAGAATTGTTTGGTACAACAGGAAATACATGATGTAAGAAAAAGTTTTAATTTCTACTCATTTTCTTACATTTGAAACACAAGTCCATTATTGGGATGTTACAGGGAGCGAGGATGGCGGCGAAGGGGGTGATTTCGAAGGTGAGAGCGAGGAGGAGGGCAACGGCGGGGGCGAGATCCAAATACAAGAAGGGCAGCAAGGCTGTTCTTCGTCGTCGCCGGTAGCAAGGGCTACGGTGGTGATGTCTCTGACGGCAAGGATCTCGACCGCCATGAGGTCTTTAGCTACACCGATTGCCCATGTCAGTACTCCTAATGGTGAGACATCACTCCTTCTTTGCTTCTTTACTGTCTAAACGATTTTAGCAACGATTGTGTTCTTTGGAAGCACAAATGCAGTAGCATGTCTCCAAGGCCTTCCCCGTGTACTATTTTTTTTATTTTAGAATTGAACCCTTCAAGATAAGATTCCTTGCTTGGCTAGCTACTCCATTCTGTAGCACAGACATGTAGTGCGACACTGCATTATTAGGTTACCACTTGATCCTCAACATCAATTGTCACAATAAATCAGAAGAACTGGTATTTTAACACCCACTCCTTTGATGTAATGCACTTAGCATTGTGCAAAAGATTAGACATCTAGCTAGTGATGTTGATCGCCACTAGCTAGAGGTTGATCATGCAATGGTCCATCGGCATTACGGTGATCGGGCGATCTAGACATTCGGTTGATTGCATGTGTGGTGTTTGTTTTTCCTAGTTTTATGTGAAGAGAATTTGGAGTGTATCAAGCCCGACAATTATGTGGTTTTCCATCTCGTTGTTGTTAGCGATGCTTCTTTCGCTCTGAAATCTGATAGATGTGAACAATCGGGGTTTCTTGGTATTTTGATGACGAAATATCGGTTTAACAATCAAGTTATCTTTAAACATTTACATTGTACCCTTTTGTATCTAGTGTCTCTTCAAACTTGAAATGCTTGGTTACGGTTTATCTTGAAGGGTTGATTCGCATGATGATTTGCATTAGTGGGGATTTTACTTCAGTACATGTTTGCACTACTCTCTTCAGTAGATGTTTGTTTCCAAGTTGGATTTTCTGGGAAGGCTTACAAAATTTAATATGTAGTTATGGCCATATTAGCCCTCACTAAAATAGAATGAAGTGGTTACCAGTGGGTGTATGAAGCAAGGCTATTTCATTAGTTTAATGTTAATGTTAGATTTTTCTTGCAAAGTTCTAATATTTTTTTCATTATCTTTTTTAGTAAAATCCTAAGTCTTTTTAAATAATCTTCCCCCCAATGTTCCTTTGTAGTCATTGCTATTGACATCGAAATGCATGAGGACGAAGAAAGTGATGAAGAGGACGACGAAAATTGTGTTGATGCTGGGACCTCACTTATTGAAGATGGAAGAAAGTTCAGGTCCAAGGCTTGGAGAAAATATGTGTCTATCAGTGTTGATGAAGTACTATAAAGGGACAATACAAGTATTGCAATGCAAAGATTAGTGCTAAACGTGGGGCGGGAACAAGTGCTTTGCGCGATCATTTAAGGAGATGCAAAGAAAGGAAAGAGGATCTTAGAGTTGTGGATCAATTGAATATCATTGTTATATCACCAGATGAAGTGACTCTGAGGGATTGGAGTTTTGACCCTGAGGTAACACGAAGAGAGTTGGTGAGAATGATTGTGTTGCATGAGTTACCATTTTCAATTGTGGAGTATGATGGGTTTCAAAAGTTTGTGTCTAGTCTAAATCCACTCTTCAAGGTGGTATCAAGAAAAACATTGAAGAATGATTGCCTCAAAGCATTTGAGGAACAGAAACAATCTCTTAAGGAGGTACTCAATAATTCAAACTCATGGATTTCCTTGACAATGGACATGTGGACGTCCAATCAGACCTTGGGCTATATGTGCATCACTGTCCACTACATCAACGACGATTAAAAGTTACAGAAGAACATCAAGAGGCGGCGTGCTTCCAAGCACCAGATTGAATCAAACCCGAAAGTGACTGATATAGAACTGATGAGATTTTGCCATCCCCTCTAGCCTATGCTAAATGGGACTGATGAGATTTTGCAAGTAATGGTTGTTTGCCTTTTGTGATGGAAGCAAATGTTGGGTTTGTCTATCTACTAGTAGTAGCATCCTACTGAAATTCATTGGGTCATTCTATTTCTTTAGTAGTTCCTTGTGTTTGTCTATCTACAAGTAATGTACTATGTGCTGCGGTTTGGTGTCTCTCTATCATGTCTGCAGTAGTTCCTTGCTATCATCATTAGTGTTTTTTTTGTGTGTTTGGTGTTATAAGGAACTAATCTGTAGTAGTTCATTGTGTCTGTCTATCGTGTGTTCAGTCGTCATGCACATGTTGAAATGGTTTGATCCTTGATATCCATTGGGCCATGTGGTCCATTGCAGTAGCGCCAAATGGATCGAGCTAGTCCCATGCAATCGATCCTCTGGCATTATGGGTAAGGGTCGGTTCGCCCGCCCCGCCCCGCCCCATTCCCACCGCTATATGGGCATCTGGAGTCGTGGTGCTGGGATCGAACGCTAAAATTTGCTTCGTTTGGCAGAATGGGCACTCAGTTATGGACTTGTGGTCGATGTTGTGTGGCCCCCCCGAAAATGCTAATTCGCGGACATCCACGGCGCCCGAGAGAGCTGTTCAATCCTCACAGCCTTTGATCTCAGCTGCTCAATTATGTTCTGGTTATCTAACTGAGTGACATCCTCGTTTGGTTCACGTCACTTCGTGTTCCGCAACACCATAAGTATTCTCCTAGTCAATTTTGGGATTCTACCACAGGAGCTTGCGTCGAGGTCATCTTCTCTTGCTCCGGCCGAAAACCATTGTCGTCGTCACCACTTCCACTCCGGTGACCTCCCCTCTTATTCCCTTCTCTAGGAGTATCCCCTCACCCCCCATACCTTCTCCTATCACTCACCCAAGCTCCAGCCCCCGCCATCGCGACACGCCAGCCGCGCCGCCTCGGGCTTTCGTCGCCAAGCCGCCACGGCTCCTCCCCGCCTCCACCACCTGTTCCGGTGAGTCCCCAATATCCCCTTGATGCTCATGCTTCCTCTAGCTCCACCCAAACGTTGTCGTCCCTTCTCCTTCCCTAACGCCAGCTACCGAGCTCCACCGCCCGTCCGCTCTTGTGCTCGCCCGGCCACGATGCCACCACCCATGTGTCGCCTTTCACCGTGCAACCCATTTTGACCATCCTAGTCACCGTTGCCACCTCTTTCGCCGGTGTCCAGCCTCGCTACTGGTGCTCGGTCACCTCCCCTATTTCTTTTCTTCTCTCAGACTGAGTCTCTCTCTCTCTCTGTTGTGTGCTACCATTCGATGACAGGTGGGGGCCAGATGAAGGTAATTTCACCGAGAGACAGAGGAGGTAACCAAACACAACTCATTCAACTTCATCCCTCAAATCAAACACCATGTTGAACCATCATGCATCATCATATTCAATCAACCAAATAAAAATCATGTATCGTATCATCCCACCAATCAAACACAATACTTATACCATCATATCTAGGATCATTTTATCAATCTTATACCATCCCATTCCATTCACCTTGATTCACCTAACCAAACACACCCTTAATGCGCCACCTCACGAGCGGCGCATGTGACTCTACCTCTATACAAGAGCCGAACCACTCCTTTCTTCTTCAAATCCAATCAGATTTTAGTCCTTTCACTAAATCTTCGGTCTACTTTTTATTTTCTCAATTCCTTCCCAAATTCCACCCCTCCTCTCTTGTAGGTCTCTTATCTAAGTGTTCTTTAGAAAAGCATGCGCCACCTCACAAGCGACACATGTGACACTACCTCTATAAAAGAGCCAAACAATTTCTTTCTTCTTCAAATCCAATTAGGTTTTAGTTCTTTCCCTAAATCTTTGATCTCCTTTTTTTTTTCCTCTCGACCCCCCATTCCACCTCCTCCTTCTCCCTTGTAGGTCTCTTATCTAACTAAGTGTTATTTAGAAAAGCATGTGCCACCTCACAAGCGGCACATGTGACGCTGCCTCTATACAAGAGGCGAACAATTCTTTTATTCTTCAAATCCAATCAGCTTTTAGTTCTTTCCCTAAATCTCCAATCTCCTTTTTATTTTTCTCCGAATCAAATAATTCCTCCCTAAATTCCACCTCCTCCTTCTCTCTTGTAGATCTCACCCTCTCCTGCCGCCGTTGTTAGGAACCAAATAAGTAATTTGTGTCGCTTATCTCTTGCGGGCAACAAAGCCACGAGGTGGCATGATCGTGTCGTCTCCTCGCTTGATGCCCCCTTTTCACCGAATCCGAATTCAAAAGGTTGGATTTTCGAACTAAAAGTCTTGAGTTTTGGGGTTGAAATCCACCTGATTCGGTCTTTGCAAATTTGATTTTTTAAGGGTAAAAGTTTGTGATTCCAAGATGAATTTTTTGAATTTGAAGATCAATTTTTTAGTTGAATTGTTTGGAGTTTTTTTAGTTGAAATTGAAAAGGGATAGTTGACGGTTGTTCTGTAATTGTAATTTTAGATGAAAGTTTTGGTGCAGATGGTAGCCAAGGGAAAGTGACGCCCAATAATATGCTAAAGTTTATTCGTAAGGTGACTGAAATTTTAGTAAGCATAAGTCATATGTTTTATCCATTGAATCGATATCCAATCATATGACGCATCAATTTCTATACAAATCTAATGATCACAACAATTAACTTAAATTTAAGAAAATTTCAGACGACTTAAAAATATCAAATCTGATATGCTAATTAGTTGCCCCTAACCCATTCCTTTCCACATCATTCCTTTTCACCAAAATTTACCGCCCCCTAGTTCTCATAGTTGTTGTATTCGATTATCCTCGCACTAACGATATCTTTCCGCCGTCCTTCTCCCTCTACCACCTCTCTTTACCTCGATATGCTATTACGAGTCTTGCCATCTTAGGGTATCTCCAGTAGTTAGAGATAATCTTATCTCTAACATAGGTTACATCATCTTTAGAAACAACATCTTCAATAGATAGTTTTTAGCACACTCCCCAAAATTTATATTTTATAATTTTTCTTTGAAACGAGCCTACATGTCAACTAGAGTAGATTAATGTATTATATCTTGTTTCGCGTGCACGATAGTCTCTTCAGAAAGAGACGACCCATGCTCCCTCTTCTCCCTCTTCTCTCCTCTACGTAGAATTTTGTTGACGTGACATAGCTAAGAGATTAGGGCATCTCCAATAGAGATAACATTGTTTCTAATATATGCCACATCATCTTTAAAGACATCATCTCCAATAGATAGTCTCTAGTACACTTTTCAATATTTATATTTTATAATTTTTCTTTGAAACATGCCTACATGTTATCTAGAGTAGATTAATGTATCATATCTTGTTTCGCATGCACGGCAGTCTCTTCAGGAAGAGACAATCTGTGCTCTGTCTCCTCTACATAGAATTTTATTGACATAATATAGTTAAAAGATAACAACAACTACACTATTGAAGATGCCATTAGACCTTCATCAGTGACATACGCTCGATGGCAGAGGCTCCGCAGCCAGCCATCGACGCAGTCACGAGTGGAGATCTAAAGTGATAGGACGAAAAGGAATTACGGAGAGACCTCACCACTCACCAGCCTTGGATGGAGAGAAATACGGGTAGTGAGATTGGATGGAGGGGGATGCTAATGAGAGGAATGTGGCGGTAGGAAAGAAAGCAGAAATTCGCGGAGGTCGCTGAAGCAACCCGTGCGGTCGTGCCAGTGTGCACCCGTGCGGCCGCGCCGTTGGAATGCTGATGGACGCACACAGGCAGCATCAGCAGTGTACCCAAAACCCCCCAGCTGACCTCACTCCCGGTGCTCCACCCCTCCTCCCACCTCAGACCCTTCACCCCGCTGCACTCCCCATGTCCGCCGCCGCCGCTCACGCCGTCCGCCGCCGCCTCTCCTCCTCCCGCATCCTAATCGCCTCGCGCCAGCTCCACGCAAGTACGCGTGCTCTCTCCCTCTCACCAATTTTCTTCTGATCATGGTCCACCGCTTCCACCCCTCACGTCAGATTGCTTACTCTCATGCCCACCGCCCTGCAGGTGCTTCCGAGGGAGCGGCGAGGGAAGCGTCCGGAAGCTTCATCCACTCCGCCGCCGTCGTCCACCCCGATGCCGCCATCGGCCAGGTGAAGTCTCCCGCTTGCACTCCCACACGCGCACGCACTGATTGCTCCCATCTGTTGCAGCTTTGGCCCCAGGGATGGCTGAGCTGAGTTGCTGGATAGCAGCAGTGTTGCGCGTAGCACTTGTACTCCTACTTCGGTATTATAGTACAACCAACAATCCATGGAATCTCCATGCTTGGGCTGTTGGATTTGGCCCATGCCGCTTCCCAGACGCGTGCTTGCCTCTGCCTGCCTGATGCAAATGCTCATAATCTAAGATGACTGCTTTCTGCTTCTAAGAAAAAATGTTGCTTTCTTGTACCTTTGGTTTTTTCGCATGAATTTTCTAGCTGGGCGTTTTATAGTAGAAAATAATATTTATATGTGCCTTGAACCACTTCGTAGGGAGTCTCAATAGGCCCATTTTGCACTGTGGGGGCTTCAGCCAGGATTGGTGATGCATGCCAATTACACGCTGGGAGCCATGTCATGGGAGATACCGAGCTAGGGGAGGGATGTGTTGTTCTCACGTAAGATGGCATCTCTTCCTATTTTTTTTCTTCCTGCTTTTCTCTCCTTCAATAAATCCGTAAATGCCTGCATTGCCTGATGTTGAAACTTCAGTTTGATTAAAATTGAAGCAGACATGATTTTTTTGGGTATTTTTATCCCAAGGTAAAAGCTCAAGCAAAAGTAAGTTTAGGTTGTTGTGACCATGATTTGAATAACATCGCAAGCTGTCGATGAAAAGAGCTAACCAAGGTCAGTATTGGCAATATATTGTTTTGTTAGGGTTCGGAAATAGTTCACATCACCTTAGGTTCACTATCAGGGCTTTATTAAATTAGAAAAAGAATTTCCTCACCATATGGAGTTACTTGGTTTTAATATTTTTTTCGTCAACAGCTGAGCCATAGCCAGTAGCACTCTTAAGCCTGAAATTTGCAAGGTTCAAGGATAGTCCATATTGCAAATTCTTAAGGGATCTGACAATATGACATGTGAACAACATAAATTTACCCCGATTCATACTGCAAAATTTAGTTTTCTGGCAGTGGTGCTATCCTTGGTGCAGATCTCCCTGGACAAACAATTATTGGGGAAAACAATGTCATTGGGAACTATGCTGTGGTTGGTGTGAAGTGCCAAGATCTCAAATATAAGGTTAGCTTCTTTTTTTGGTCACCAACAACTTGATTTTTGGCGTACCGATGCCACGTAGTGTAGTGTTTGCTTAGTGCCTACCATTCATGCAATTTGCAAAGTATGTCTATGAACTATGAACCTTATTTAAGACCAATTGCTCTTGTATTTATGAATTTGTCAGTGAAATGTTTTGCTGACACATGCACACTTACAATTAAGATGACAAGCATTTCATTTGGCTATGTGAAAATGTTATGCTTTCTGCAGAACATTAATGCCCCTTCCTCCTGTTTAGCCAGGTGATGAATGCTTCCTAAACATTGGTAACAACAACGAGATCAGAGAGTACTGCTCTATTCACCGCTCTTCTAAATCGTGTGACTGCACGGTATTCAGGTTTCTTGTGATTATAAGATATTTACTGAGCTCACTTCCCCCTTCTTACTAACAAGTATTTTTTTATAGGTTATTGGTGACAATAATCTTATAATGGGGTCTTGCCATATAGCACATGATTGCAAGATTGGTAACAATAACATCTTTGCTAATAATACTCTATTCGCTGGCCATGTTGTTGTTGAAGTGAGTAACCATTTTACTGTGATACCCTTCTTCACATTTTGTAGGCTGAGAGCCCTTTTCTATATTGATAGACTTTATTGTTTCAGGACTGCACTCATACTGCAGGGGCTGTTGTTGTTCATCAATTTTGTCATATTGGGTCATTCTCATTTCTAGGTGGAGGCTCTGTGGTATGTTGGGCTTATAAAGTATAAACATTCATCTGTGTTCGGTATTCCTTACAATTGGAAGTTTGGAACAGTTCTTTGTGAGCAAGAACTTGAGTCTAATCATGAACTAAGCGTTAACCCTAGCTCAAAACATGAAACACCTAGATTAAACCTTAGATGCGGAAGCATAAGCGTGACATACCCGAGGTTGCGGATGCCATTAGGATGGTGATGAGTTGGTGTAGCGATGCGTCGGTCGCCGTAGAGGTGGTCGTGGGCCGAGTACGGCGTCGGTCTTCGTTCACCTTAGCGCCCTTAGTAGATCGGTGTGTGCGGGGTTTAGATGATCAAGAACAACCGGTGTCCAAGCTGCGAGCCCTTAAGTGTTCCTTTTGCACTATGTGGCCGGGACCGAACCAAATAAGGAGTTGGGCGCCTCCGATCATGGCGCGTATGGAGACGAGGTCTCCGGGATTCTCGGGAGCCGTTAGCGAAGATCATCCCAACATTCTCCCTTTGATCGTAAGGCTAACATCATAAGCCCATTCTCAATAAAATAGCATACCAAGATAATCGTCGCATGACCAATGAAGTGTCATACAACCTCGGTATCTATAGTGTACTATCCTATCTTGAAATGGATGTTCATTATACTTAATGGGAGTTGGTTTTCTTTTAAGGTCCTTTAGTCGAATCGGAGGCTTTCCAATAAACCCATGCGGCAACATGATCACGAAAAATATTGGGTGGTAAGCCTTTAGTAAGCGGATCGCAAGCATTGACTTAGTACTAATATGCTTGATCTCGATGGTTTGATCTGGATTCTATCTTTCACAACATGATACTTAATGTCAATGTGTTTGGCGACACCACTTGACTTGTTGTTACTCGCATAAAAGACTGCGGGTTCGTTATCGCGATATAAGGTGAGTGGTTTTGAGATCTTTGTCTACCACTCTAAGTCCGGGATAAAATTCTTAAGCCATCTGACTGCCGGTGGCCTCATAACATGCCACAAACTCGGCTTGCATCGTTGAAGATGCCGTAAGGGTTTGTTTGGAGCTTTCCACGAGATAGCTCCACGGCGAGTGTGAAGATATAACTGGCGTGGATTTCTTAGTATCAACACATCCCATGAAAATCGAATCGAATAACCAATAACTTCAAGGTTATCGTAATTCTTATATGTGAGCATGAAATTCTTAGTAGCTTGCATATAGCGCAAGACTTTCTTAACGGCCTTCCGGTGGTCCTGGTCTGGATTTGACTGATATCCGCCAAGTATCCGATTCAAAGCTAAATCGAGCGCGTGCATACCAGAGCATACATAATGCTTAAACGGTGAAGCATAAGGAACCGACTTCATCCGATCGATTTCATATTGGTTCCTTGGACATTGAAATGTCCCAAACTTATCGCCCTTAACAATAGGAGCGGCGAGCGAGCACTTATGCATATTGTATTTCTTGATTACTCTGTCAGCGTATGCCTTACGAGATAAACCTAATATTCCTTTGGACCTATCTCGGTGAATCTCAATGCCAAGAACGTAAGAGGCATCACCAAGATCCTTCATATCAAAATTAGATGAAAGAAATCTCTTGGTCTCAACGGCATATCCTTATCATTCTTTGGCCAATAAGATGTCATCCACATAAAGCACTAAGATGGTGAATTTACTCCTTAAACTTAACATATATGCGATTATCAACTTCATTTTCCTTAAAACCAAAATTTCTTATTATCTTATCGAATTTGAGATACCACGCCTCGATGCTTGTTTCAAACCATAAATTGATTTCTTAAGTCGACATCCCATATGCTCCTTGCCTTCCACGACAAAACCTTAGGTTGAGCCATGTAAACATTTTCTTGCAAGTCGCCATTAAGAAATGCCGTTTAACATCCATCGATGCAACTCTAAATCATAATGAGCTACAAGTGCCATTACGATTCGAATGAATCCTTAGATGAGACAGGAGAAAAGGTGTCATTATAATCAATCCCCTCTCTTTTGAGAAGCCTTTGCTACAAGCCTTGCTTTGAACCTTCGATATTTCCCTTAGAGTCGTGTTTGGTTTTGTAGACCCATTTCTGACCTCTTGTTTTGACTCAGTCGAGAATTTCTACTAGGTCCCATACATCATTAGTGCTCATAGACTTTAGTTCATCCTTCATGGCATCAAGCCACTTAGGAGAATGTTCACTCATCATGGCCTCCTTATAAGAGGTGGGATCGTCTACCTTCCCTACATCATTAATATCCTCATTCATATATACAACATAATCATTCGGGATGGCGGATCTTCTCTCCCGCTGTGATCTTCTAATAGGTTCATTGGCTATGACAGGAGACTGCTGAGGCTCGTCATTAGGTACAACATTAGGAATTTCAGAGACCTCAACAGTGGGTGCAACAACAGTATTTTCTACTGGAGATGCAGCCACCTGAGGCATAGGAATAAAGGTCTCTGGGATGAGCGGTGAGGGAACATAAACCCGCTTCTCCTCAAGATCTATATTCCTGGGCTCCAGCTCCTCATTATTTTCTAAGAACACAGCGTGCCTTGTTTCTACAAACTTAGTTGTCCTATTAGGACAGTAAAAACGATACCCTTTGGATCTATCAGGATATCCAATAAAATGACAACTTACTGTTTTAGGGTCTAATTTCCCAATATGTGGATTAAATATCTTAGCTTCAGCACGACAACCCCACACTCGTAAATATTTCATACTTGGTTTTCTCGATCCATAATTCATAAGGTGTCTTAGGTGCGATTTCGGGAACCCGATTAAGAATATGTTCATTTGTCTTTAGTGCTTCCATCCACAAACTAATGGGTAAACTAGAGTGGCTCGGCATGCTCGTACCATATCCATAAGTGTACGGTTGCGTCTCTCGACTACTCCATTCTGCGAGGTTCACTGGCATAGAATCTGGGCAACAATCCCATTTTCTTGAAGAAACTTAGCGAAAGGGCGAGAATTTGTCCATAAGAGGCATGTCTTCCATAATATTCTCCCCACGGTCCGATCTTACCACTTTAATTCTTAAGTTGTGCTGATTTTCAACTTGACCTTAAATATCTTAAATTTATCAAGTGATTGGATCGGTCTTTAATGGGAAAGATATAACCATAACGGAGAAATCATCGTGAATGTTATAAAAGAATCAAAACCATCCACCGATGTCACGGAAAAGGACCACAAATATCGGTATGAATTAATTCTAAAAGTCTGTCTTTGCGAGTAGCTCCTTCTTTATTTGTTTCACATATTTTCCTTTAATGCAATCAATGCATTAGTGCGAGTCGAGAAATCTAATGGGTGGAGAATCTCTTCCTTAATGAGACGCTCCATTCTCCCCTTCGAAATGTGGCATAAGCAGCGGTGCCACAATTTGAAGAAGTCTCATATTCTTTTTACCCTTAGCATCACACACATTCAAGGATACGGGAGATTCATTAAGGAAAGCATATAGAGTTTGTCTCGTCTAAAAGCAAGACCAATATCATTAGAATCAAATGTAATAATACATTTATTATCACCAAAAGTACACTTAAAACCTTCATCGTCCAACAAAGAAATGAAATTAAATTCCTCCTAATAGAAGGAACATAAACTACATTATTGAGGCGAAGTGAGAAGCGTTGTCTAAGACTAATGTAATTGATCCTATTGATTCCACTTCGGCTTCCTTTCCATCCGCGACTCTAAGGCTTCGCTCCCCTTTCTTAGGGTTCTCGCGGTATGGAATCTCAGAAGAATTAATGCGTGCACGTTGCACTGAGTCAATCCACCAGAATTAATGGAAAAATTAGCATAAAGTGTTTCATCAACAAAAGTTATTGTATCATTACCCTTCTTTGCGAGCCACTTTAGGAATCAGACACGTCCTTCCGAAAGTGCCCTGATCGCTTGCAAAATGACATTCACCCTTTAGGTGCTCGGTAGAGAGCCACATGAGGCTTAGGTGCAGATGCACTTTAGGCCCCGACTTATCGAGATTGGGAGAACGCCAACTTCTTCTTAGATTTGAAGTCCCTTGGAACTTCCTTTTATTGGAGCCACCAACTTGAAGTGCAAGATCCCTCTTTTAGTCCTAATTCTTTCCTCCTCCTCGAACACACATGGCGATTAAATCGCTCATGTTCCACTTTTCTTCTCGAGTATTATAGTTGATCTTGAAAGTGTATACTCGGAAGGAGAGAAGGTCATAATGAAATGGACTAGAAACCATCAAATCTCCATGTCCATCCCTTAAGTTTTCCGCCATATCGGTCATCATCATTATGTGTTCTCTAATCTGCCGGAACCATCATACTTAGTTGTCAAGAGCCTCTGAATCAGTACTAGCATAAACTTTGTAGAGCCCTTAAATTTTTCTTCAAGCGATGCGGATACTCTTTAGCATTTTGAGAATCGGGATTGCTCCCGATCCCAACCGAAATGGAGGTCTTCATTATCATAAGTGATAGACGGTTGGATCGCTCCCATTTCGGCATTAGTTTCATAAATTTTCTTTTGTCATCATAATTTTCCTCACCTCGGAGGAATGGGAGCCAGCATCCTTAAAGCATAATCGAGATCTAATACCCCAAGGACAACATGGATTCTCTCTTCCGGAGGGAAAATTGCTCCGTAAGTCGTTCAATGTTGTCGATGGTGGCGGCGACATTTGATGCATTTATTCTTTGAATATCAAAATACAGGACATAAATCAGAAATAATCATAAGAATATGTTGTATGCAATTAATCCTACGTTGGTATGATTAATAACACACAAAAACTATAGTTCTAATTCACATCACCGTTGGGCAGATAATGAAAAAGAACTAAACAATTAATATGGCTACATAGAATTATAATCAACTTTGGTCAGAATATAATCATATGCATATACATAATGCCAAAAACATAAAATGTAAAAAATCTCTAATTAAAATTTCTCGTTGGTTCAATTTTAATAAGAGATTAAGCATAATATTGGGCAATAATACATTATTCATGATATACCATAATTTTGGGCATCAAAACAATAATTAAATCGATGCATTAAGACTTAATCATAAAAGAAAAGCAATGAAAATAAAAGAAAAAGAAAACTACTATTCAGCCCAAAACTAATACGCGCCCAAAACGCGGCGCGCCAACACGCGTGCGCGCTAAAACGCTCGGCGGCGACGAGATCCTCAAGTGCGTCCGATCTAATCGGACGGCCGAAAAATCGTTCGCCCAAAGCGTTCATCCGGCTGCTAAAACATGACCGTCGGATCAAATCGGACGGTGACGTTCTCCCGGCGAGATAAAAAGCGTGAAAACCCTAACCCTAACTTCATTACTTCCTCTCTCGCGAAAAACACGGAGCTTGCAGCGCGCGCGCGCGCGGGAAGAGCCGCGATGCGGCGGCGGCGGCTCGCGGGAGAGGTAACCGTCTCCGGCGACGACGTAGAGCGACTTGAGGCGGCGGCGGCTGGCGCTCGCTTACTCCGCCGGCGCGTGCGTGCAACCGAGGTTGCGCGCGGCCGTCGAGCGGAGCTGCGATGGCGCCATGAGCGGAGGAACTCCGGATCTCCAAAAAGGTAAACTCACGCCGCATCATTTTGAGTTCTTAGGGTTTTTGATTGGGGTTCTAGGGCTCGGATGGTGGGGATTTACGTTAGGGTTCTTGATTCCCCTCCTTCTAAATTGCTAATCCGAGCCATTAGACAATAGATCCGGCCACCAAAACTTTAGATCCGAGCCTCTAATCTTTTAGATCTAGGCAACGACAACTTCGGTTTTGACTAATTAGGGTTCATGATGAGCTAGATTAGGCTCTGATACCAAATGTGAGCAAGAACTTGAGTCTAATCATGAACTAAGCGTTAACCCTAGCTCAAAACATGAAACACCTAGATTAAACCTTAGATGCGGAATCATAATCGTGACATACCCGAGGTTGCGGATGCCATTAGGATGGTGATGAGTTGGTGTAGCAGTCGTCGGTCGCCGTAGAGGTGGTCGTGGACGAGGCCGACGGCGTCCGGTCTTCGTTCACCTTAGCGCCCTTAGTAGATCGGTGTGTGCGGGGTTTAGATGATCAAGAACAACCGGTGTCCAAGCTGCCGAGCCCTTAAGTGTTCCTTTTGCACTAGGTGACCGGGACCCGAACCAAATAAGGAGTTGGGCGCGCCTCCGATCATGGCGCGTATGGAGACGAGGTCTCCCGGGATTCTCGGGAGCCGTTAGCCGAAGATCATCCCAACATTCTTATGGCAAAAAATGATAATGCATCTCATGTAGTTTGATCAACCCTCGCTAGAAACTCTGAGAAAATTGTGCTCTTAGAGAATGCAAATAGGAAATAAGAAACCTGGAGTCCTGGAATGTAATCTTAGGTCAGGGAATTAGCATACACTTTATGTGATGTTACTTTTCTAGGAATAGGTGCATGATCATACAGAATGAAGTAGAATTAGCTCTGCATGGAGGCACTCATGTCAAATGTTATTTAGTGTGACGGTTACTTTGCATAGGTTTTCTTTCCTACAATGTGCTTGTTGAAGGCTGATGGCATTGTAGTTCCCACCGTGCTGGCACTGCAATTCTTTGCAGTGTTAAGTTTGCACAGATTGACATTCATTCATTTCTATTTGAATCAGGTTGCACAAGATGTGCCAAGGTACATGATGGTTGCAGGTGATAGAGCAGAGCTTCGTGGTCTGAATTTTGAAGGTCTTAGGCGCAATGGTTTCTCAGACCAAGAGGTCTCAATTTATTCCCAAAATTTGGAGCCCTTAGTTATAACATGCCTGCATTACTTATCTTCCTTTGGTACTTGAATCAAAGTTTTGCGGAGAGTACTTAAAACTGCGTTTCTCATGTTCCATTTACTGATATCAGTAAATGTTTAACAATATTACCAGATTCACTGCGACTTCCCAATGAGGAAGCTGTATACTAACTTCAATGTCTTATTGTAGGAGATCTGGGAACAGTGAGAAATTTGTCACAAAGGAAAATTTCTAATGCACCCTGCTGTTTTTTCAACAATGCATCATCTAATTATTTGGTCTGTTAAAACTAGTCACATATTATGCCAACAGTCATCAAGAACCATGATGTGAAAAATTTAAAATTATCATTACTATTGTCATGGGCTGATGGTACTGTTCATACAGTACCGCCCGCGATTATTAGGGGAGATTTATTGTTTAGAAATCTATCTATTAGCTGTTTTGTATTATCTATTAGTTAGGCAAGTTATTATTAGATTGGATTGTTAGTGATAAGTTTCCTTATAAATTATTTTTTAGGGGTCAAGTCGGGTCGTCCTTATAAAAGAGATAGCATGTATCCATTATCAATCAAGCAAGAAAGATGAATTAATCTAGTCTCTCTCAAGATTCTATTATCCCAATCTATATAGTCTAATCCCTCATCCCACCAAGCCGACGCTGCTTGGCCTTCTTCCTGGCGGTGTTTACTCCGTTATAAACTAAGGTTCATTACATTTGGTATCAGAGTAGTCGATCCCTTCCCACGACTTCTGCTACCATAGTTATAACAACAGATCCGACCATCAGACTTGCCGCCGAGTCATTGGCCATGATAAAGGCTAACGCCAACAAGATGGCCATGAGTTTCAATGACAACGACAAGAAGATGGCGGCCATCTTTCTCGACATGCATGCTACTTTAGAGAAGATGATTACGGATCAGAAAGAGAAGAAGGCGCAACAAGAGGCGACGGCAACGTTGTTTCCAGCAACCACAGCGACGCTGTCGGAACCTGTCGTGACGTTGTTGCATCCTGTTGTGGCAGCCACAGCCCTACCGAGGCCTGCTGTGATGTCGTCGAAGCCTGTCACGGCCGAGTCAAAACCTTTAGTGGTGCTGTCGAAGTCTGCTGCGGCAGCTGCCGCACTTCCACGTCTTACCGTGACGCTGCCGGGGCCCGCCGCGGCGCTGCTGAAGTCCGTCATGGCCACCGCGGCGCTCTGCCCGGGTTGCTACCATGCTTGCCACAGGGACCGATGAGTTTGTCGCAACCACGCGTGGAGGCAACGATCTCCAAGGACTCATGTAGCCATCACAACCTCTTATCAACATGGGTCTCCTAGGGCTTCAGCCATGGCTGCCACCACAGCTCGAGGACGAGCTATCGCGAAAGAAAGGGAGCGGTTGTTATGGGCTGGTGTTAGTACCATTCGCGATTATTAGGGAAGATTTATTATTTAGGAATCTATTTATTAGCTGTTTGGTATTATCTATTAGTTAGGCAAGTTATTATTAAATTGGATTGTTAGCGATAAGTTTCCTTATAGATTATTTCTTAGAGGTCAAGTCGGGTCGCCTCTATAAAAGGGATAACATGTATCCATTATCAATTAAGCATGAAAGATGAATTAATCTAGTCTCTCTCAAGGTTCTATTATCCCAATTTATAGTCTAATCCCTCATCCCACCAAGCCGACGCTGCTTGGTCTTCTTCCTGGCGATGTTTATCCCGTTATGAACTAAGGTTCATTACAACTATTCTTTTAGAAATTACCACCAAAATGATGAGCTGATAGATACTTTCTACACCATTTACTTGAGGATTCCCCGCATTTTCGGGGATTTGGTTTTAAAGTTCCTAATAACACTAATAGATAGATGTTTGCAACCAAGTACATTTTGTTTATCTCATAAGATTTCTATGGATTTTCCATAAATCAAGGTACGGAGGTTGAGGAAAGCTTATCAGAAAGTATTTATGCCAACTATTAGTAGTCAGAGTAGCCTTGAAGACAGACTCGCTGAACTGGTAAACACACTTGCTTGCCTTTTTGTGTTACTTGCATGTCCCATGTATTTATATAGATTCATATTAACAGGAACAGGAAATTGAGCTATCGGAATCTCCTTCTGTATCATATATGGTGGAATCTATTCGCATGTCATTTGACCAAGGACGACGTGGAATTTGCAAGTTCAGAAGTTGGAACAGCTCATAAATGTGTAAGTTTTCAAGTTCCATTGGCGTTGGGTGAGTTCAGAGATGATATTGTTGGGCAGATGTGATGTCATAAAAACTAATTTTTGTTTATATAACCATGGAAGGGATATCCCAACTCCCGATTATAGAAAAATCATTCCAGGAGGGTGGAACACAATTAACATGCTAAAAGTGCACTCGTGAATGCTGACTGCTTTGAGGGATGCTGCTGCCGAAAAGTTGTTTTCTGGCATCGCATAATTTCTGGAGTCTATATTTACTGTGTATTAAATTGATTCCAGTATCATGTTATTTTGGTGCTGATGTTTATTATACAATTGTATCTGTGATACATAATTTCTGCAATGGCTAAATTGGAGTTTTCTGTTTGCAGGCAGCCGGCTGCCCTTTTTCTATTGACTGTTCAGATCCAGTTTCTCGTTGATCTTCTATACCTGAACTCATGAACACATCATACAGATAGTGAATGACTGAATGCCAGCCAATCCAGGTCAAACCTAGGCTGTCGACTAAATGATTGTTGCATCCGAGTATAGGACACTTGGAATTTGTGTGTACTGGGTAGTGTAGTAGTTGTGTTCTTGGATGTACAGATACTTATATAGAACTTCATAGCTGTACACTAATTTATGACGGGGCCTGGATTTTTGTCCTGATTGTACTTGGCTTGGCGGCCTTGATCACAGGATCTAAGCTGTAAGATCTGAATGATATTACTATTGAGATGCTACGAATTTTTGCAGTGTGGTTATTTGTATCTGCTGTGACTCAGGCTTTCTTCATACGAGTAGTATCTGACAGATTTGAAACAATTTCCTACAACTGCTGTACACTTTGGCAGCGTTCCAGAATGATTCTGCTATGTCCATGGAGCCCAGGTATCCAGGATATATACACAAGCAATCTGCCTAGTTTGTGCAGCCAATGCAAAGGCAGGGGATACGATTCCAGCCAGAAGGGTATAGAATGTAGAGGGACGCATGGACGCTCATGGGCCGAGCCGAGGGAAGACAAGAGCGGTATTTTGACCCCCCATTCGGAATATCTAAAGATAATATGTAAGGCAAAAGCAGCACAAAGCGTTGCTGTGGTGTAGTGGTTATCACGTCAGTCTTACACACTGAAGGTCTCCAGTTCGATCCTGGGCAGCAACATTATTGTTTTCTAGAAAAGTTTTGTATTTTGTTTCAGAATCAATCAATATATAATCCTAGTTTCTTTTGTAACCCACTTCCTCGATTTTATTCTATGAAGTGTTAAAGACTTTAGTGACCTATTCATCTCCAATGATGAGCCATCCATCTGTTCTAGGATGTAGAAGATTTATCTTTTCCTTCCTTGTTCTTTTGCGGAATGATATCATATATTAACTTATTGTTAAGAGACCATACATATCTCATGCTTACACCGCCCCTGGATAGATACTGGCTGTAAAAAAGAAGCAATATCCTTCGGTTGGTGAGAAGAGTTTATGCCAATCGCCGACTTAAGGGATACATGTACCTATGTACGAATTGCCTACTTAAGGATATATGTACCCGTACTTTGCTGCAAGATTAAGCAACTCCTCTATTGACTTAGTGGTGACAGTGATACTGACCTGCGTGAAAATGACCATCCATTTTTATCCCTTTTCTTAATTTTCTGATTAGAAAAATGTAGTGTATGTTTTTTTTTTCAGAATAAAATGTAGTGTACATGTTAAGCTTCGTTTTTTTTTTGTTGACACTTATTCTTGAGTGCTCTCTTGTTAGCAAGAATATTATACATACGACTTGCATATAGTGTTGTAGTATTCTAGTCGCAAGTAGCAAATGAAATATTGCACAAAATTTCATGACTTCACCGGCCAAGTTTTCTGAAAAAGAAATATATGCAAGTTTATCTTCTTCTTTTTTTGTGTGTATATTATGAAATTGTGGCATGAGTTTTATTCTATATCCTTTCATATTGGTTCCCATTTGCCAATATTTACAACTATTCTAAATATATGCAAAAGTATTTTTATCCATCAGGGAAAATAGCTAGTATGGTATAGTAATACCATACTGTTGTGTTCATGCAAGCAGCGGCTTTCAGACCGTCCGAACTCCGGATTGGTATCCTCTGCCATTCCAATTGGAATGTCACGGGTGAACAGCGCCGTGCAGAGACAGAGGTTAGTTGGAGCCAAGGTGGGCTCTAGCCCCCCCCCCCCCCCAACAATTTGTTAAAAAATAGAGTAACATTGAGTATGTAAGTAGCATTTAGGTTTATCAATTACTTAATTCTTCAAATGGTCATCCTGCTGTCTGCGCCTCAAAAAATCCCATTAAATTCGAACCAATCTACTTTATCTTCTTCCTCACTAGGCAATGAATCACTGACCTAATTTTATTTTCCTACTCTACAACAAGTTAGCCAAATAGTTTTAGTCGTTCACTCATTTTGGTAGCTCAGTTTAGTCAGTAGCTAACGCCCATCACCACTACTTTACTTTTTGTTTTTTACTCGTCGCCTTCGGCTCATATTGCGGTGGCAAAGTGTGAGCAGCAAAGCCACAAGACAATTAGATGAGGCATTGCGGCGGCCGACGGAGCACGAAATATTCCTGCACAACTAAAGTTTGGAGTGGTCGAGTAATATGGCCATCAACCTAAGAAGTGGTTGCTGCTTTATGGCGTCATGCATTTCTTCCTCCGTTTTTTTAGAGTAAATATATACATATATCTTGCTGAGACAAGACAATTTATAATCAAAATACGGACAAGATCTGCCTAAAATTTTTCGATGGTTATAAATTCTACCATGTTGTAGTAACATGATTTAGCATTGACCTTCGGCCCCTCTTGAGATTTGGCTCAAGCTCAGTCACTGGCGCTGTAACATTCTACATATCTAAGCTGCCCGATTCGGGAAGAGCGGCTTAGATCAAACACTACAGTGATGATACAGTATTCATGAACAGTACCAATGATGTTGCGGTATCCATAGACAGTGCCAACGTGCTCTCAGTCGTTGCTTTCTGATCCGACAGATGCTACTCAATGTTATGGCATTGTTCACCCGTGACATTGCTTAGTGATGGCAGAGGATGCGTGACGTGCCCTGTTTACATTGACAGTTTCTTTTGGGAGAAATGCTACCTTGACGGTTGACATCATGATGTATACTGCCAGAAATTAGGTAACTCTGCATCAAGGATGATGCTGCGTTCACGTTATGATCATGCCACTAATTGGTGGTGTTTTAACTATTTTTGCCCATGCCAAAGAGGTGCTTATCTTCTAATAGGTTTTGCCCGGACGTCTCAGTAATTCAATATGCGTCTTGAGCGATGACCAACTATTTTTGAGCTGTCCCAAACACATACATGACATGAGAATATGAGATAAACAAAGAGTAGAAGATTGTATAGAAACACATACAAGTACAGCACAACAAGTTTGTGCTTTGATTTTTTAGATTACGAGGTAGATTACTGTATAGAAATACATACAAGTACCGGACGCACCAATATTATCAGAATCGCGATCCTAAATTGGATTGGACGTTTCTCGGTAGGATCGCAAATCATAGGATCAATGTAGAATCTAAAATCGTATCTGATTCTACTAAAGAAATATTTTAAAAATCTACTATGTAATTCAACGCTACTACATTTTTAGAAGTATGCATTTAGAACTTTTGTTTACAAAAAATATAGCGCAAATGAAAGATCATTTGTTATTTAATTATTAATAATAAAACACTAGAACCTGTAGAGTCGAGTAGAATCATATGGAAATTTTCATCACGATCTTACAAATTTTTTTGGTAGGATTGTAATAATATTAAGATTCTACTAAATTAAGATTCTACCATATGATCGGATCAATCCAGTCAATCTAGGTCGTAGAATCGTAGGAACGCATGACTAGAATTGAGATTCTCACAATCTTGGTACACACCACACGCAAATACGCATCGAACACACTTTAAAAAAAATTAGAAAAGGGAAAAGTTCTTATTCCTACCTCTGCACAGCAGGGTGTATATGTCTAGTCAACATCTAAAGATGCAACCGAGAGTAACAAAATACAACCATCGTTTGAGAACCTAACATAACAGGTACAAAAGGGAAAAAGGACCGAGCCATGTCTAAAAATTAGAAACAAATCCTATTACTGAACCGCCACCTATGGTTGGTATAAATCTCCATAACAGTGGTTTCCAAACGTCGGCACATGTCTTGAATGATATGACGATCCTCCTCCCTCTGCAGCAGCGACCAGAAGTGAAACCAATAGGTACCTTTGAAGATAACCTGCATAGCAGAAGAAACTCGTACCTTGTCAAACACCACATCATTACGGCTCAACCATATGGGCCAACAAAGAGCGCTTGCCCCATCCAAAAATAGATACATAAGTTTACGGTTAATCCCCACAAGCCAATTTTCAAATAAATAAGAAATACTTGAAGGCGGATTAATACCATTAGAAATATGTACCACACGCCAAATAAACTTAGCAAAATGACAATCAAAGAATAAATATTGTATTGTTTCATCCATACTACAAAAACAATATTTGGTACTACCATTCCATTGTCTCCTTGCTAGATTATCCTTGGTTAAGGTTACTCCGTTATACAGAAACCACATAGAGATCTTAATTTTTAGAGTGATCTTAAGTTTCCATACGTAGCGATTAGTTGAAATTACCATACCATTAATCAATGCTCTATACATCGAATGGACAGTAAAACTATCATGCTGATATAAAGACCATCGAAAGGTATCTTGACCATCTGTTAATTGAAAGGAAGCTAATATGAGAACCAACTCATTCCACACAACTAGCTTATCACCAACTAGAGCTCTACGGAATGAAATGTGAAGAGGAACATAACCTAAAACCTCCGTTACAGTAGTATGCTTTCTATAGATAATATTATATAAAAATGGATATAGTTGACTCAACCTAGTTTGCCCCAACCAAACATCTTCCCAAAATCTGATTTGAGCACCATTATGCAAGGTGAAAGAGCCAAGTCTCAGAAATTCATTCTTAACCTTCATAAGGCCTGCCCAGAACTGAGAGTCACCTGGTTTATATTCCACTTGTGCAATTGTTTTGTTCCTCAAATATTTATTTCGTAGCAGTTGTTGCCAAACTCCATCCTCATTAATTAGTCTGTATAGCCACTTACTAAGTAAGCACTTATTCTAGAATTCTAAATTCAGTATACCCATACCACCCTGATCTTTAGGAGTGTAGAGAATGCTCCACTTAGTAAGTCTATACTTTTTCTTATACCCATCGCTTTGCCAAAAAAAATCGAGATCAATAGTAATCAAACTTTTTAATAATTCCTTTGGGCACTTCGAATTCTAAAAATACAGACCCGGGATAAATTAATCCGTAATTCCACTAAGCATGAGCACAAGGCTCTCTCCCTGACGCGCCCTCGTGTGGTGCGTGCATTTTGACTTCACTTATATCCTTTGGAGAAGCAACTTACATTACACCAAGTCTGTATTAATTATCTCCCGATGCGTACGGTGTACCGAATTAACATTGAGGCCTTGGTCAACACATGGTAACACATACTTGTAAACTATGGCGATTATTTGCTCTGTTTGCAGCGTGTCAGACTGCCGGTTATCTACGAGAAGATACCTTTTGTTTATCCATTACCTCAACCCCATAGCATATGGATTCAGATCCCCTGTACTAGTTACTGCAGAAAATTACTGTGTGAACAATGATACGCGAGTGTGCGAACAATACTCCGCAACAATACTATAGTATGCACGACAGAAACAACACAATATCTACTGTAGCAATCATGCTGCTGTGCAAAAATGCTGTAGCGGTTGCCGTGGACATTTGCTTTTCGATCGGACCGTAGCGATCGGCTTCCAATGCGTGGCACTGTATATTCTCTGCATTGAATCCTTCAATGCAGATGATCCATTTCCACATGTGGGTTTTCATAGTAATAATATAATCACAATTAATTTTTCCCATAGATTCTCTAAACGATGAATAAATGTCAAACCGATAAAATATGCATAGTTGATAAGGCAAAACATTGGTATCTTACTAAGAAAGATAAGGCAGAGCATCAGGCAATAAGGTAATGGTTCCTATCTATCTACTCCATCTTTATTTATTTATCTGTTGCAATGTTGCATGTCGAAAGAATAAGCTTCGCTGAAACTATGTTATTTGGTGCATATGGCGGCCAGAGAAGTATCTAGTACAAACTCTCATAAGATGCTAACATACTAATTCCAAATGTGTGATTTGGATGATGTTTGAAACCTATCGAGTAATTAGATGGTACTTGAGAACATGCTGCCAAGTGCCAAGCTAATACATATGTACTCCATGCATCTACATATAGGATCACTGTTTCATACCAGAGCATCAGCTACAACAATATATAGTAATACGTGCAGAACGGCAGGGACCATCATCTCTTTTGTACGCGTTTGATGAACATTTTCTCTCTTTACACGAGATGCATGTGGTCAAAAGGACCCAAGGAGGCACTGGCCGGCCGTGCTGATTAGTTGGTTGGTGAGTGACGGGATTAAGAAAATACTAGTTAATTAGCAACCCCGATACCGGTGATCGATCTTCTAAGTGATGCTTCGCACCTTAATTATTCGATGATCATATATAGCCAAACATGAGAAGACAATTAGTACACCAATCTCACTTTGCAGATCCAATATCTCGTTCTTTCAGTAATGTACGAAAATAACATACTACTCCACAATCCACATCGAGCATGCACGCACGGTCTGAGTCGAAGCCGAGGCAGCTGCTGTTTCGAACAGTGTAACAACAAACATAGGACATAAGAAAGATATATATTAGCTGGAGAAATTTTGAACTGGCAAACTCTTGGCATGATTATAAAAATCTTAAGCACCTCAGTTAATCCTGCTGCCGATATTCCAGAGCAACAAATCAATTACACATTTGCAACTTGTTCTGTTTAATTTCCATCTCACAAAAAACCCGGTTCTACTTTCCATAGAAAAATTGGAGACTTGCTTGCAGGACTTGTTTTAAGCATTTATCACACTTGAGCAATGCATACCTAGCAACAAGCATAACTGTTGAAGTGTCACACATTCCGCGTACGGTTCCAAAAAAAAAAGTCCAGTGCTAGAGAGGCTAACATTTTTTAACTGCATCGTGCAATCACACCAGCCAACAGCATCCCGTACGATGAGACCAAGAGAGAACATGAAGTTATCCACTTATCTGTCCTCCTCAAAAGAAAAGGAGAGACCTTCAAGTTAGGTGAGAAACATATATTATGATCAAAGTTCTAAAACACACACATATATCGGATGTTTACAGTTAGCAGTTGCCCTTAGGAGTACATAAATGCTACAATGCGCATGCGTGTTCAGCATTATTCAGAGGCGACTACTGAGTACAAGCAACATTCACGTTTATTGATTAAACAGATTGCATCAAACAATTGGAACAGGAAAGCTAAAGAATAACAACTCATAATTAGAAGTAGAGCAGTATACTCTTGCAACGATCGATCACCTCCATAAAAGACCACACTTACAGCATTAGATTAACGCCTGGCTAATAGATCAACTGATCAAATGGATCAGAGTCAAGCCTCTTAATTGTTCTAACTAACTAGTATATACTATGTAATTTTTGAACGAGCTCTCCCAAATTAATTACTAACAATAAACCAACCTCCCTTGCAGTATATGATGAGCTCATCCGATGCTACTGTTTACACTCACCAGATCAACGGGTTAATTAATCAGTCCAATTGTTTACGGCCATTAAGGTTGCTACCTACCAATTTGTTGGCGACATTACCATTACTTAATGTACGTACGTATCAAGTGTGTGTATATATTCTGGTCATTGTGGACCGAAGTTACGGTGACACCAACAAAGCACTGGTCATTGCATCATTTGCATGCATGCGTCGTCTGATAATTTGGTGCCTTTACTTGGAACGGAGAGTGAAAGGCCAGTTCAGTATTGAACCTGACCCTGACTGTTTCTCCAACTGTAGAGTTAACTCTTTGAAAGCGGTGGTAGTCAAATAGAAGACATAATTAATTGGGAAAACTACTCTCTTTTGTTTTCCTTTTGTTTTCACAGTTAATACTTCCACGACACTCCTGAAGTAAGGCCTGTTAATTTCATTCTCTTAAGAAATGCCCTTGATCTCTGGGGGAACCAAAAGCACTAATTGCGGTTAACAATTATCAACGCACCCTCGGGACATAGATAGTTGATGGCCGTTACTGAAACGGATTAATTTGTACTCATGAACTATACATAACTCAGTTATATCACTGGAGCAACTAATTAGAGCTTCTGGACTTCTGGTTGGTACAGGGCCGGATAACCCAAAGTAGTCAGAAATTTTCGAAGTGGAGGAGAAGTCAAAACTGGCTATAATGGATTAGGTCCTCGTCTAGATATGTACTGTACGGCGGTAGCTGCGAAGTTATCATCGAGTTAGGTTTGCTACGTCTTTAGAATATAGCAGAACTCTTTCTGTTGATCAGAGCACACAAGCAAGCAAGCAAGCGCGCTTATGGACATTATGTTGTCGCTTGACCAAGCATATGTTATGTATATATCTTTTGCGCATCAAAGAACTGTCGCTTCTTGAACTTTATAAACTTGATTATTTAGTCGATCTATGTGAACGGAGTAGAATCATTCTCAGAACCACACATCATAAAAAATGCGGTTATGTTGAGATATCCAAGTCCCAGCACAAAATACACGGCGGGAAACTGACCGGTAGTGGTTGAACTTTTCTAGTTCTTTTGACGTGTGGTTGAGACAATACATGCTTGGTCAACTTGCTCATTGCTGCGGCTCCTGCTGCTCGATATAACCCCGGCCGGGAGGCCGACCGGAGCCTCAGTGCCTCACCAATCCCGGCCGCTCCCCTGTTCCCTCTTCTCCCTCTGCATTCTATTGCTGCATCCTCACTCACACGCACCCTCAGTCCCTCACTTACGATCAATAAGTGTTCTGTACATCCTCGATCAGTCGTCGTACTTACGCGCGTCTGTAGTAAACTGACGGTCGATCGATGGGGCGGTCGCCGTGCTGCGACAAGGCGAGAGTGAAGCGGGGGCCGTGGTCGCAGGAGGAGGACGCCGTCCTCAGGAGCTTCGTCGAGAGGTTCGGCAATGCCGGCAACTGGATCGCACTGCCCCAGAAAGCAGGTACTGTATGTCTACATGTGCTACGTTCAATTTGAGGAAGAACGTACGTGCAGGGGCAAGCGCTCGCTAGCTCGTGGTTTAGTTTTTTGCTTTCACCTTGTAGTAGTACGTGTCGTCGCTTTCGATCTGTGCAACTCTCGTGGTTGGTGGTGAACAGTGGCCAAAAGCTTCCGTTGGTCCGCTCGATTTTTTTTTAACAGCAGTCTGTTGGAATGTTTCTGAATGTAACCATCTCTATCTATAGCTAGGTTGATTGACAGAGTGTACGCACTTAATTGACAGTCACGTCACGATACATATGCAAACCTATCATCATTAGTTACCTTTTGATTGTGTAATCGACCTGCAGGGCTTAGACGCTGCGGTAAGAGCTGCCGTCTGCGGTGGCTCAACTACCTCCGTCCGGCGCTCCGGCACGGCGGCTTCACGTACGACGAAGACAAGCTCATCTTGTCCCTCTACGGCGAAATCGGAAGCAAGTATGAATGACTACGTCCAAGCTGCATGCTTCATATGCATCGATCTCTTTGCCACACATTTGACAACTAAATTAATGTTACTAATAATTGGAACTTCTTTTTGGTTCGCACACAGGTGGTCGGTGATCGCGTCCAGGCTCCCCGGCCGGACGGACAACGACGTCAAGAACTATTGGAACACCAAGCTCAAGAAGAGGTACCTGGCGACCAAAAGAGAAACAACGCCACCACCTCCTCCTCCTACCGGCGGCGACACCATCGTCGCCGCCGACAGCCCTTCAGAATCTGATCAATCCCCTCCTCCTCCTGCCCTCGTCAATCTCGACACAGCCCTTGACACAGTCGACGACGACAACGAGCTCCTGCACAAGTCGGAGCAGTTGTACGCCGAGCTCATGGGGCTCATCGAGCAGCAGTCCACGACCGCTAGTCCGCCGGCCGTGGAGGCGTCGATGGCGACGTCGTCGTCACCGCTTAGAACAAGTCCGACCGCTAGTAGTGCCGGAAGCAGCATGTGGCCCGTGGACGTGCATGACACAATACTGTTGTCCGAGTCCAGCACTAGCAGCAGCAGCAGCAGCTTGTTTGAATTCGTTGATCCTTACGGAGCTCACGCGTTCGGTGTGGCTCAGCCGCCCGACTCTTTCCAAGACTTGTTGGCCTCTTCTTACGACGACGAGGTTATAGTGACGCAAGAGTGGCTGTACTACTAGGAATGAATTGGTCTGAACTAGTATTAGGGGTAAAATTAATTTACTTAGCGTCGATGATCGGAACACAGGGTTCTCTATCGAGTTTATCCAAAAAATGATATGAGGATGCTATTAAAATGAAGACCCTTTATTGCTATGAATACACTTAGTGTATGTATGAGAATACAATGAGGATGTTACAAAATCGATGTTGAATGATGATGAATGTTGCTATATTTACAGAATACGTGGGCTACCCCTTTCTAGTATTTGAAGAGGTGGCAGTTCATGCCGCTAAAGACTCCTCTAATCTTCACACACGTTCGCTGGGACAGTCTTGAACCATCGCGTTCTTTAATCAACTATTGTAAGTGTTAAATGCCCTAATAGCCGCCTTCCCATTAGTCATGTGGATAATTGTTATATCTCCTGTCCAGTTTAGCTGGTCGGGGATTGCCAAAACCTGTATAGCTGGTCAGACAGTGTTCATAGTTTGTTGTTTCATGACTTAAACTGGTCCAGTTTAGTCGTAATAATGGGAATTAGACTTTCTTTATACACTGGTCGCAAGTTCATAACTGTTATAGAGTAAGTCTCTATTAAGTGGGTCTTCTTTGATAGAAACTCTGATTTTGACCGAAAAATATTGACTTGATGTTTGTGTATATAAGACCATATATAAGAGTATAAGCACGGAGCTAGCTAGTTGATGAGAAGAGACGTCATGACCTGTGTGCAATCAAGTATGAGTGATTTATACATACGTGTCAAACTGTCAGTGTGTCAATCTAGAACTGCATGTAGAAGTAAGAAATTGTCATTTGCGTGGAAGATGACATTGTGCTGGATCGCCAAAATATAGCTGTCAGCCGAATTATGTAACTGGTCAGAAAAATAATTCTGGCAAAGGAATCAATAAGATGTGGCAAGTCAGCTGTTATTTTACATCTCGGCTGCAGTGTGTGGTTGAGTTGTACGTGTGCAAGCTCCTGAATAAAGAAACAACTAGTTCAAAGGGAAAACAAAACTAGCTGAATTTCCCTCCAAACAACACATCTAAATATTACAATACATTTATATTTAAAAATAGAGTTGTATTTTCTTTCTAAAAATAGAATTATAATCGATATCCAACCTTAATGCTAGCTTAAGGTACTGAAAATAGAGTTGTATTTCTTATACAAATACATATAATTAATCCACACGTTACAATCTGGATTCCCAAACACTATAACGATTTGTATAAATACTGTGTACTCTCTCTCATTGGGCAACCAAAAAAAAAAAAGCACACCGCGAACTAATTCGTGTGCAATTTCCAGCCTTAATGAACCATTGTCTGACAATTTGGGTGTTCTTTAACGGAAAGAAACACTCAAGTGTTACAGACCAGAAGAATTTTGACCACTGCGCGCGAAAAAAAGAGTGCATAGTTCATATTTTAACTTTATTAATGCCCCGATCTGAACAGTTGTTTACGTGATCACACGGTCGAAGCATGTGCAATTCTCCATACTAGTCGGCTTGTGCGCGCCAGGCGGCGCGCCGAAAAAGAACAGCGGCTAGTGGAGCTGGGCTAGAGCTGGCCAAATGGGCGGGATCTACTGGGCCAACACGAGGCACGGTACTGTAGGCTCGGCCTAGGCACAACACGATCCATACTGTTCATGGGCCGTACTGGCCCAGCACGAGAGCTCGGACCGCGCCTGAGCCGCCACCTCGTCACGATGGGTCGGCCCGGCACAGCACGAACAGTGTCGGCCCATGCCAGACACGGCACGACACGCCCCGAGTGGCCCAGGGCAGCGCAACGCAGGACCGGGAGCGGGAGGGGAAGAGGCGGCTTGGTGGCGACGATGAGGCGGTTCGGCGGCGCCGACGGCGTTGCGGACGAGGAGGCGAGGAGCTAGTGCTGGACGCCTGGACGGGTGGGTCATGGGGGGTGGCTCCTCGTTGCGGTCGGCGACGACTCGACGGGGTAGCGAGGAACCGAGGAGGCGGCGCTGCGGCGAGGATGCGAGGAGGCAGCAGGACGGCGAGGAGGAGCCGAGGAGGCGGCAGACCGGCGAGGAGCCGAGGAGGCGGCGTTGCGGCGAGGAGGCGGTAGGGCGGCAAGGATGCGAGGAGGAGCCCATGAGGCGGCTGCGGCCTGCGGGAGAAGAACTGAAGAAGTGACAGGCACGGGTAGGCCAGGCAGGGGGAGGGGCAACTGGGCCAAACGGGCCACACTTAGCCCGACAGGCTAATCGGGCTCGGGCCGCCCAACACGACACGAATGCCCGATGGGCTGTGCCTGGGCCGCCTCCCCGGCACATAGGCCGGTCCGGCACGGCACAAATAGTAGTCAGACCGGAATAGATCATGTCTAAAAGCACCGTGTTTGCCGGACCGGACCCGTCGATCCCGGCGGCCGTCCGTTTGGCAAAGACTAGGCTAGGCCTCGCGCTGGGACGGCCGCCGCCGAGCGAGCTGCTCTGGGCTTCGGACGGAACCATGTGCGCTTGTCTCCCTCAGCTTTATTTCTACAAACGCAAAGATGCAACGCAAAGGAAGATAGGACGGCCAAGAAATGGAGGAAAAAGATCGCACAGCGCACAAGAAAAAGGCGACGTGGCCAAGCTCGCCTGGCCCCAAAGCTGCCTCTATTTAAGACCGGAGGATTATAGTCACGGTAATACATGACTTATCCAATCCCTCGTCGGGTGGTGCATACATTTGTGTGAACCTTAGACAATTTGAACCCACATAATATATCCGAGCAACAAGGGAGTTACACGATGACTTAGGGCGGACCCTGACAAAATTTTAGTTATGGTAGAGTCATTCGTGTGAAACAACTGTTGCCGCATGTACCACCCTAGCCACGGTGTTGGCGCATCGCGCCACCCACGTCAGAGTCCCCAACCGTCATGTAACATCCTAACTTTTGTAATCAAACTCTTGAATATATGAATAGTAAAGAGTAAAGACTTATCGATACTTACTATTGAGCATGTCCAAGAAGGAGGGTCCACCCCGCCAAGACAGGAACCCAAGAGTCGTAAAGATCAAACAACGAGCAGATTAGCACTAAGAACTCGAAAGCTATCTCATCCCCTCTACAGGTCAAGCGGACAGATTATAACTCTATAAGCGTCATTACAATCCCTCGAACGAACCAATTCAATCATGTTAAATGAACAAAAGGACTCATAAGAATCAGAATGAAAGAAGAGGGAACTCCATCGTTCTGACCTCCCCGACACCGATGGGCGTGACGAAGCCCCACCGCCTCGCCATGGAGAACCTCTTCGCGTGCCACATGTGCGTGCGCAACCGCGCGCGTCGTCACCGGCAACCAAGAACCCCTCCGCGGGATTTCCAGCGAGCTCTGCGCCGCCTCACTCTTCTAGATTTCTTCGTAGCCTCCCTACCGCCCTCGGCCCTCACCCGCCTCAAGATCTCCCTTCGCCGGTGGCGCTTGGAGGAGGTGCACCGTGGTGCAGCGGCGGGATGAGCGGGCTGCTGAAGCCGTTGTCGAGGCGCAAATATGGCCGCATGGAGGGGGACCACAAATAAGCAATTGGATAAACAGGTCACCCTAAGTTACGTAATCACATTCAGTGGCACCAGTGTTCAATAATCCAATTCCAAACTCCTCACTCAATATGCTTCAGAGTTAAAGTCACATCCCGGACATACAACACGCACAATGCACCGCACCTAAGTATCGCTAGTGATTTATGGGCGTAAGAGTCTCTATAGAATGTGAAGGGTATGTTACTTTGCCGAGACCGAACACGCCCGGATCGGAGCTCCTCCAGACGGAGTCGACGAGGCTATGGACAAGGTGGCCCAGTGAGCCGCCATAGAGGAGGAGAAGTGCCCGCCGGCGAAAGCGGCGCCGAACGGACAGCGCCGAGGGGACGGAGGTGGAAGAAGGCCGGCGCCGAGGAGCAGCCACCCGTGCCGCCATGGGCGACGGCCTCATCGACGCAGACGGCCACGGGACGGAGAAGGCTTCGGTAGCGCCACTCGGGTGGGGTTTTGGCGATAAGAAGCCTCCCGCGAGTGAAAGGCGTGTGAGATAGAGTCCTGCCGAGACCGTCGCGGGAAGGAGGGTCTCTGCACCGGAAGGGAGCTTGGGCGGTGACCGAGCATGCCCGAAGGAGGTATGACCCGATGAGAGATGGTCACCAGCATACGTTTAGATAATGGAAGAGAAAAATCTCTCCCGGCCTCTGCATCAATGATGCACACCCAATTTATTTAAGCGTTTGAAGTTACAACAAACAACCCAAGATAAAAACGGCTAGCATCCTTGCAACCGAGAACACATTCTTAATCATTACAAATTCTATGACTAAGCCTCCACCCACGAAAATTGAGGATTTGCTTCGCCACAAATTCCAACTTTTGACATCCTCCAACATGATCTCCTTCGATCGATTTGTAGGTCCGCCCATGCATTTAGCCAGATCCACTCAATAAGATAACACCTGTGATTAGTAAAATTCTTGTTGTTAAAAACAACATCATTTCGACATAACCAAATAGACCAACATAAGGCACTAACTCCCACAAGGAGTCGTGACTTGAGCTTTTAGGAATTCCATCTAACCAATTCCCAAATATGTTAGCCATGTTCACTGGAGGATCTAAATTAAACGCACATTTCACAACCCACCATGCCATACGTGCAAAGGGCACTCAAAGAAAAGATCTTTGAATTGTTTCCTCTTTAATCTGAAACAACACTTTGTACTTCTGTCCAATTTCTTTTAAGCAGTTGTCTTTAGTTAATACAATCCCACTTTTGAGATACCACATGAAAATTTTTACTTTTAATGGCATCTTAATGCTCCAAAACCAATTCCTAGTGTGGGCTTGAACGGTTGCAATAAGCGCCTGCATATAAAGACTGCAGAGAAAAGACCGACTTATTCAAATGCCATCGAAAACATCCTTATGCAAGCCTAATTGAACATCGAAATTTTCACCAAGCTCATTCCAAGCTCAGTAACTTATTCCCAACAAGAGGTCGTTAAAAGAAATATTAAAGGGATTTGAACTCAAAACAAGAGCTACTAAATCGTCCTTTCTCCTAACCACATTGTAAAGCATTGGGAATTGCCTTTGCAGCGTAGAATTTCCCATCCAAATATCTTCCCAAAACCTCGTTTGCATTCCGTTCTTAACTTGGAATGAACCAAAGCGAAAAAACTGATTTTTAATTTTCATAAGCCCTGACCAGAAATGAGACGTTCCAGGTTTATTAACCACCTGCGAAAGACTCTTCTCACCCAAATATTTCTTTGTTAGCAAAGACTGCCACACACCTTGTTCATTAAGCAACTTAAACAACCACTTCCTAACAAGCTTTTGTTTTGGTGTCTAAGTTCAATTCCTGCACCACCAAGCTCTTTAGGGAACACACTAAACTCCATTTAGCAAGCCTATATTTGCGTTTATGACTATCACTCGCCAAAAAATCTAGATCGATAAAAATCTAGTCTTTTGTGAACCGCTCTAGGAACTCTGAAAAAGAAAACATAAACATAGGTAAACTACTTAGGACCGAGTTAATAAGCACCAAGCGGCCACCAATGCACATATTTTTTCCTTTCCAACGCTAAGCTTTTTCTCAACCCGTTCTTCAACCCTTTCCAATCACTATTCCTTAACTTTCAAGTGAATGGGAAAACCTAAGTACCTAAAAGGAAACACACCCACTTCACAACCAAATAATTGTGTATCTGTGTTTTGCATCTTTGGCAAAGACACAAAAGCAGAAAATCTCACTTTTATGAAAATTAATCTTTAAACCAGATAAATGCTCAAAACACAAAGAATAAGCTTAAGATTTTAGCCTGTTCCAAATCATTATTCAAGAAAAGGATCGTGTCATCAGCATATTGTAATATTGACAACCCATCATCAATCAAGTGAGGAACAACTCCTGTTAAAAGACCAGCTGCTTTAGCTCTAGAAATAAAGATGGCAAGCATATCCGCCACAAGATTAAAAAGAACAGGAGACAAAGGATCACCTTGTCTAAGACCCTTATGAGTTTGGAAAAAAGCCCCAAGATCATCATTGACCTTTATACCAACACTCCCTCCCTTGATCACACTTTCCACCCAGGAACACCACTTAGGGGAAAAGTCTTTCATCCTCAAAGTTTGAAGTAAAAACGGCCATTTTACTTTGTCATACGCTTTCTCAAAATCCACCTTAAAAACAATACCATCCAAATTCTTCTTATGAAGCTCATGGATGGTTTCATGTAAAATAACTACACCATCCAGAATAAATCTCCCCTGCATGAACGCTGACTGGGAGGGCCGAACAACCTTTTGAGCTACTCTCATAAGCCTATTAGTAACTACTTTAGTAAAAATTTTAAAACTAACATTAAGCATACAAATTGGCCTAAAATGTTGTATTTGCTTAGCATCATTTTTTTTGGGAAGTAAAGTAATAATCCCAAAATTCAAGCTAAAAATAGACAGCGCGCAACTATGAAAATCATGAAACATGGCCATCAAGTCATTTTTAATGACTTCCCAAAACACCTGATAGAACTCAGCTGGAAAACCATCTGGCCCTGCTGCTTTATTGTGATCCATTTGAAAAATAGCTTCTTTCACCTCCTTTTCAGCAAAAGGCTCAGTAAGATAAATGTTTTCCTCATCTGAAACTTGAGCCATGTCATCTGTAAAAGCCTCAATCATAGATAAATGATTTACTTCGGCTGGCCCAAACAAATCTTTATAATAATTGGTGATATACTTTTTTAATTGTACATCACCCCGAATAATTCCATCCTCTTGTTCGAGTTTAAAAATTCTTTGTTTTCTATGCTTCCCATTTGCAATCAAATGATAATAGCGCGTATTCCTATCACCCTCTAAGAGAAATTTCGCTTTGGCCCTTTGATACCATTTAATTTCTTCTTCTCTTAACAGATGAGCCAACCTTTCATTAGCAGCTTTTTTAAGGTTTACCTCAATATTGGACAACCTCCATACCTCAGCCTTTTTATCAAGCTTATCAACCAACAAGTTAAGCTCTAACTTTTCCTTTTTATAAGACCCGCTGGTACTTTTCGCCCAACCTCGAAGATATCGCCTAAGAGATCTAAACTTACACTGCCAGCTATGTAAGGCCGGCTGACCTGTATTAACCCATCCCCACACCTCCGCTACCAGCATACGTGATTGTACAGTTCCGCTTGCCGGTACGTACGTAATCTCGCTGACCCTGTGGAGTATGCACGAACGGGTCATGGCTCATCATGGACACCAACGAGGCAACGACCATGCCACAGTAATGGAACAGGTAAAAGAGAGCGGCGCTGAACAGAAGAGGGGAAAGACAAATTAAGACGGGCTAACAAGCACGAAACCAGCCGCGCGCGCGCGCGCATTCTCCCGAGTCTCGTGACCAGGTGTCGTCGTCTACAATACTTTATGCATGGTCGGTCTCTCTTTGCGGAGCTAAGGAAAAGCGTCAGGCGCATTGACGCTTCCTTTCACGCCTGCAAAGTGCCAACTGAACCATGGCTGCCAAGTGCAAGCTTTTTTTTGTGAATGAAAACAGTAGGATAGTGTCCTACTATATATATATATATATATATATATATATATATATATATATATAAGTTATAAAAATACAAAATAAAAAGGTAAAAAAGAAGAAGAAAATACGAATCACGGTAAACTATCTAGCCAGTCAACAATTTGAGGAAAATATTTCTTCCTTGCCCCCATGGATAACCATGGCAAATTCATGCTTGAAGCACTCCTTGCAGTCTTCAAATGAAGGAGCATTTTATCTATTATCTTATTAAAGCAGAGTCAAAAGAAGCCACTACGTTCGCCCTTAAGAGCTAGAAATTCACACGTTATTATGTGAAAAAAAGATAAAGATCTACACGTCGATCGATCACGGTAGGTCCAGATTATAACGGTCTAGATTCAATGAAAGAGTTCATGTCAAGTATAATAAAGCTGAAATTCAGAATAAAAAATAAAATAAAATCAGATAGTTGATTTCCATACGATTCAAAAGTAAAAGAGTCCATGACTAGCACAATAAAACCGAAATCCAAAATAAAAATAAAATAAAATAAACAATTTGATTTTCATACGAATTCCTAAGTACAATCCCTAAATATAATTCAGAATAAAAAATAAACAAAAATTGCCAATTGGATTTGTATGTCTAGATTCAAAGAAAGAGTTTGTGTCAAGTACAATAAAACTAAAATCCAAAACAAAAAATAAAATAAAATTAGAAATTTGATTTCCACACAAATTCATAAGTAAAAGAGTCCATATCAAGTACAATAAAACTGAAATTCGGAATAAAAATAAAATAAAATTAGCAATTTGATTTCCAAATGAATTCCTAAGTAAAATCGCTAAATAATTATAATCCAAAATAAAAATAAAGACAAATTGACAAGCCTATATCGTTACAAGCAAGTAATATGTCATCAATACAGAACCAAAAATATAAACTTACTCCCACTGAATTTATGATACACACAATCTTCAACTGCTTTTACCTCAAAACTAAAAGAGATAATAACCCCATGAAATTTGTGGTACCGTTGTCAGGAAGCCTGTTTGAGCCCATAGATGGATCCGACCACAAAGTTTTCTGGTTGCTTCATATAAATCATCTAATTAATGTTTCTAGTTAGAAACGATGTTTTTACATCCATCTGACGAAGCTCAAGATCAAAATATGCCACAAGTGCCATAATGACCCTAAAAAAGTCTTTCGATGAAACCGGAGAGAAAGTCTCTTTATAATCTATGCCTTCCTTTTGAGTATATTCTTTTGCAACAAGACAAGCTTTATATCTTTTCACATTGCCTTTCGAATCCCGTTTAATCTTAAATATCTATTTGCAACCAATGTGTTTCTTTCTTTCTGGAAATAGAACAAGATCTCAAACGTCATTGTCCTTCATGGATTTTAACTCTTCATTCATGGCATTGATCCAATTAACAAAATTTAGACTTTGCAGGGCCTTTTGGAGATTGCTAGGATGTTCTCCCAAAATTTCACTACAAACCTCATTCTCCTGAAGAAAGATAATGTAATCATCAGAGATTGTATTTCTTCATTCTCTAGTGGATCTTCTTAATAGCACTTGTTCTTAAGGTTGATAAGTTTGTTCTTCTGTAGGAACATCATTTTGTGGAGGAACCTCATGGACATTATTTTGAATTGTATTTTCCTCAATAATACCGGGTAAAATAACCTGATCCCGATTATTATTGGGAATAACCAAAGGAAGAGGAAATAATTCCCCTTCAAAAACTTTTTCAAAATTAATGTTCATAACCATATCTCCCCCTTCAAACTCAACATCCTCAAAGAATCGGACATTTCCCGTTTCAAAAATTGTCTTAGTAGTGGGATCATAGAATTTATAACCCCTAGATCTTTTAGAATAACCAATAAAATAGCTACTAACAGTTCTTGGGTCCAATTTTCTTTCATTAGGCCTATACGGCCTTGCCTCAGATGAACATCCCTATGTACGTACATGTCTGATGCTAGGCTTTTTGCCTATCTATTGTTCGTACGAGATTTTGTTAGTCACCTTAGTTGGTACTCTGTTGAGTAAATAAGCTGCAGTTTTCAATGCTTCTCCCCAGAGAGACTCTGGTAAGGTAGAATGACTAATCACCATAGCCTTAAGAGTCCTGTTTCGCCTCTCAGAACACCATTCATGCTAGGAGATCCTGACATGGTATACTGAGGGACGATCCTGCATTCCTCTAGGAATTTAGCAAAAGGTCTTGGACGTTATTCACCTGATCTGTCATAGTATTCTCCACCACGGTAAGATCGAACGGCCTTAATTCTTTTGCCAAGTTGGTTTTCCACCCCAGCCATAAAATTTTTGAACACATCCAAGGACTATGACTTCTCATGAATAATATAAATATAACCATATCGCGAGAAGTCGTCTATGAACGTGATAAGATATCTTTGGTCATTCCAAGAAGCCGTAGGGAATGGGTCGCAAATATTAGTATGTATAAGTTCTAAGACATCTGAAGCTCTATTAGCACTTAACTTCCTCATGTTTGTTTGTTTCCCCTTTATACAATTTACACATGTGTCGAAATCTGCGAAATCCAGGGGATCTAAAATTTCTTCTGACAAAAGCCTCTTATTTCTCTGCATGGAGATATGACCTAAACGCTTATACTACAAAGAACTTGATTTCTCATTTGTAAATTTCCTCTTTATACCACGAGAAATCGTATGCAGGACTTCATTATATGAGTTAATAGTATCAAACAAATATAGGTTGTCATGCCGAATTAAAGAACCGGTACCAACTTTATTGGAATTCTGAAAAAGACTAAATAAACCTTTTTCGAAAGAACAATTATAACTTGATTTGTACAATACAGAAATAGAAACCAAATTCCGCCTAAAGGACGGTACAATATAAGTCTCTTTCAAATCCAGATAATATCCAATCTTTAACAGCAACCTAAATGTGCCTATAGCCTCAACTTCCACCTTCTTGCCATCGCCCACATAGATGAATCTTTCAGCATCATTTGGCTTTCGGCAGCTCAGACAACTCTGTATTGACACACTGATGTTAGATGTTGTACCAAAATCTAGCCACTAAGTCTGTTCTGGTACAGAAGTTAAGTTAACCTCGGAGCTAACCATAGCAAAAAATTGTACCTTTCTTAGCACGCCAAGTGTGATATTTGGTACAATCCTTCTTTGTGTGATCATCCTTCTTACAAAAGAAACAAGCCAATTAAGGTCTTTGTTTATTCTGTTTCTTCTTTATGGATGGCACACTTGCAGCTTCTTTGCTCTTTCTCTTGTTATTCTTGACTTTAGGGGTTATAGCCAAATGAGCACTTTCTATTCTATCTTGTTTTCATCTATCCTCCTCTTGCATACAATAGGAGATGAGCTTATTAAAGGACCATTTGTCCTTTTGATAATTATAGCTCACCTTGAACTGATTAAAGTGTGCAGGAAGGACTATCAAAATTAAATGCATGAGCAAATCCTCAGATAGCTCTAACTTGAGTGCTTTAAATTTTGAAATAAGATGAGACATTTTCATAATGTTCTCCCTTATGTTTCCTTTACCCTTATACTTTATTGAGATAAGTTTTGCCAAAAGCATACTTGTTTCAGCCTTTTTGTTTTTGGTAAACCTTTGCTTAAGACTGTCAAGGAAACCCTTAGCTGTAGTGGTCTGTTCTAATGTGCTATCTCGAAACACTTCCGAACAGTACGCCTCATGATCATAAGACTTATGTGATTTGAACGATCCCACTTCTCAAACTTCATCTTTTCCTCAATGGAGCTGTTAGCCACAAGAGCAGCGGGTTGTTCTTTACGAAGTGCAAGGTCTAGATCTATTACCCCAAGAACAATCGAAATATTCTCTTTTCATTCTTTAAAGTTTGCACCAGTAAGCACAGGTATGGAATTGATGCTAGCAGAAATATTGGAAGCAGGATCAAAGCTCCCTGGGTCCTCTTTGGTGACTGATCAACCAGAGGGCACAAAGCCGTGAGTACTTTGAATGTACTCAGCAAGTCGCAGAGAAATCTTATACAATTAATATTCATGCAAGGCTTGACAACGATAACTTTAGAGTTAACTTGCAGAAAGCAGTATTAACTAAAAATATCATAAGTATGTTGCAAAGCATAAGTCAAAAGAGTAATACATAGGTAACAAGTTCTTTGAAATAACTCGTGAGCACCCACGACCACTCGTGAGCACTCATGACCACCTCCCAGACCACTCGTGGACACCCACGACCACCCATGAGCGCCCACGAGCAGCCACCCCACGACCAGGTCACACCCCACGACCAGGTCGCTGCTCGAAACCAACCATGACCTCTTTTGAGAAAAATCTACCATTTGTGTGAAATCACTAGGTATTATCCATAACCAGGGACACAACTATTCGAATAGTTTTACACTCCGCAGAGGTTGCACAGCTTTACCCACAAGAGATAATCATCTTATACTGTCCGCTCACACACTTCCGAGGTGTGCGACTAAGAGATTATCATAAGGCCTTTACGAAGCTCGGTTTTGACCCGATTCTATTCGCTAAGATTTCACCTCCGACTGGTTTCCACAACTCCCAACATCCAATCCACAAAAACCACACCCCAGTCAACCGCCCCTCTTGCGCCAGGTGTGAATGTCAATCCCAGGGTTCACACTTCTACCAAAACAGAACCGAATTAAAGCATTGCTAATTAATTGGCCAGGTCCACCCCATCCTGGACATGTAGTTGCATGGTTTGGCCCAGATCAATGGCGCACAAAGTTAAGTCCTTAGTGACTACTCAGGTGAGACAAGCACATCCCAAAGACATCCCCTTTATTGCACGATCATTCGCTTGAGTAAGAAAACAGTTTTTTGTTTAACCCGACCAAATAACAGCCCTTGCCATAGCACAACAACTTTTAACAACAGTGGTCGCGCCACAATTCCATATATCATTAGTCAAGTTTACATCAATGATTCAAGTGATCGAGAGACATCGCATAACTAAAGCATGTCTAAGCATAATACACACCCAAGTTGGTATAACAATAATATCCAACTAAGAATACCCCTCCTATGGTGGTCCAAGGGAACATGTCAACATGTCAAACACAATTAATCAAGAAGTCATACTGCCGAGTAGGTATTTAGCTATCTCCCAAATCATTTTTATACAACTAGCCATGCAGGTTGATATCAAACAAATTACTTTTAGAAAATGGGTTCAATATGATCAAAGGTTTACGACTTACCTTCGCTGAAGTGTTGGAATGCTTCGGTCGAGGTCGTCGGGTCCGCAAGCTCTTCGGAGAAGCCAGAATATACACACGCAAGCAAAGCCAAATAAGCAAAACAAGAACACCAAGACTCCAACACAAACACCACACTAGAGCCAAGAGAAAAGATACATAATAAGAAGATTTGGTTCACTCGAACCGGAGCTCGAATGGAGGAGGCTGCAAGACCTGAAGCGCGGTGAAAAGGGGCGAGAGTAGGAAAGAGATAGAGAGATTTGGGAGCTGAGGGCAAACAAGAGGGCAAGGGGCTCCTTGGTCCCTAGTGCTTTGTTTAAAGAGGAAGGAGCACGACCGAGTGACAAAGTGAAGCAGCGGGATTTGAGGCGGCGTGCATGGACGCACGAGCGGGCTCTGGGTCGGCAGGTGAGGGAAAGGATTGGGGTGGGTAGGGGAGGAGACCAAAGAGGGAAAGGTCACAACGGAGGCGACGACATTTATTGCGACGCAACAACATTTAATACGCAGACCTTCACGACAGTAGTGACATGATGGGAGGAAGAAGAAGGTGAGCAGAGAGTCTGACAAGTGGAGCCAGTCAAACCAAGAAGGTGATCATGACTGAAAGGGGAGGTCGTGACCAAAGGGGTGGTCTTGAGGAGGAGGTCCAACAAGGAGGTCCTGACCAAAGGGAGAAGGTCACGACCAAGAGGGTGGTCTTTGCAAAAGAGGAGGTCGTGACCAACTGGGTGGTCTAGACCGAGAGGGTGGTCTTTGCAAAAGAGGAGGTCGTAACCAACTGGGTGATCAAGACCGAGAGGGTGGCCTTTGCGAAAGAGGAGGTCGTGATCAACTGGGTGGTCAAGACCGAGAGGGTGGTCTTTGCAAAAGAGGAGGTCATGGAGGTCCTGGAGAACTGGCTGAAGGAAACACAGAACTAACAGGGAAAAGGGAGAGCCAAAAACTAGAGAACACCAAGGAACACCAAAACTCAAGACAAGTCCAACACGAATAGTTGAAGTTTGATTAATTCAGATTAAACGCCTTTCAACTTCCCAAAATTTTAAGTTAAGCTTTAGAAATTCGACAAAACCGAATGGTTATTTTTAATTTTGGAAAACTTCAAAAACTCCTGAAAATCAAGATGTTACATGATCACGCAGAGAGAATGACACCAGGATTTTTATACAGGTTCGGGCCTTCTCAGGAGAGAATAACAATCCTACTCATGTGTGTATTGTATTGAGTACAGTGGTTATAATCAGGAGAAAGACTAAGGCTTGAGAAGTTGGTCGTGCTTGTTGTCCTCCCGATTGTCCCTATCGCTTCCGACTTACCATTCTCCTTTGACTGCCGTCTTTATATAGTGTGTGAAGAGGTAGCTATTTCTCCAGGTCAAGAGGCGCCGTATCATTTCATATAACGGGCGTATTGATGGTAGTAATCCCCGGAGTAGTAACCGCTCCACGTCGCATGACAGTTACTTGTCAGAGATAGTGGCGCATTACGTGCAGTTATTTCAGAGAATAACAATGTATATTGACTGCTTAGATTCCATAATCGATTGGGCCCACTCGTCTGCAGGCTCTATTGATTATGGGGTGGTCGTAGCTAACCTGGTCGTAGAAGAGCTTACAACCATGAGGTAGTCATAGAAGAACTTACGACTCGATACTAGTCGTAGAAGAACTTACGACCAGGAGATGATCGTAGAAGAACTTACGATCAGGTGGTAGTCGTAGAAAGACTTATGAGTTATGACTATAGGGGTGGTCATATAAAGACTTACGACCACCTGGTTGGCTTCTCTCTTATGTATATTAAAGGGTATACTCAAGAACCATATGACGACATATTTACCCATAATATTAATTACAGATAAATAATAAAATGAGGATTATTACATCTTCGTCATCTAGCCCCCCAGCTTCCAGTGAAAGTAGCTTGCTTGAAAAAAGGAGTCGTAGATGATCTTACGACCACAAGACGGTCATAGAATGATGGTCAAAGGAAATACTCTTCGACTAATATTTCATTTGACCATAAATACTTGGTCAAGAAGGTTGTTGAAAAATCTTACAACTACTAAGTAGTCGTAGAAAATCCTTACGACTGCGAAGTGGTCGTAGTATAGTTATCGGAAGTAAAACCTTTCCGACTTGGTATTTCATTTGACCAGAATATGCTTGGTCAAGAAGGTAATTTTGCTTGAGGTGTGAAGACAAACTCAGTTCCCTCGAACAGGAAAATTTAAGAATACCAATCGACTCTCACAGATCTGTCTGTTGGAGTGATTCCTGAAGCGGTGGCAACTGTTGAGTTTCCACGACCTTTGATCTCAGGCGTGTGGTTATAAAAACTTACCGTGGGTGTGACTTAGGGTTCTTACTCTTCCCCAAATCACTTCAATTGTTCATTGAGCTCTCGCATTCTCCGCCGCCAACCAAATCGTGCGCTCTCTCTCGACTTTTCCCAACCCAAATCCTCCCCGCTTGAGAAAATGGTCGGAGCTGCTTCCCAGTGGGCTGAATTGGAGACGGATGCGGCCAGGATAAAGGCTTTGGTCGTGGCCGAGAAGATTCAGGGGAAGGTATTCGTGAAGTGGATTGAAGCTACTGGGCAGCATTGGCCGTCGGCGGAATTCGGGCAGATCCTTGTCTTCTAGGCGTACTACAAGTGCGGCCTGTGATTACCTGCTCACCTCTTGTAAGATCGAGTAGGCCGACTAGAGGGGGGGTGAATAGGCGTTTTAAAACTTTTATGCACTAAAACCGATTTCTAATGCGGAAGTTAATATTAATACGGTTTTGCACAATTAAGACCTAAATTCACTAGTCTCAACTAAGTGCTCCAACAATACAAGTATAAAGATAATAATCAATAGAGCATGAACTTGTAAGCTTTCAACTAATGATATGATCAATCAAGCACATACACGATAGCAATCAAATAAATAAGCAATTATACAATGAATGTAAATTGCGATAAGGTAAAGCTCAAGAAAGCAAACCACAATTGACACGGCGATATTTTTCCCGTGGTGATCGAAGACTTGCCGGTCTCCCCTAATCCACGTTGAGGTAAGTTCAACCTTTTGGATCGGCTCCAAAACGCGAGGCAACACCTCCGAGGTAAGTCCAAACAACTTGGACCGGTTCCAACCGAACCAACACCTCTAAGTGAGTTCAACCGCTTGAACCGACTCCAACTTGAACTTATCACCTCGATCCACTAGGGTTGCTCTTACTCCGCTCCGGAGATGGCGAGCACCAAGCCACTCACAAATCGCCCGGGTCTTCTCACAAGCTTCACTTGAGAAGATCACCGACGCACAACGCCTCCACGCCGTCTAGGTGTCGGCAAACACTAAGAGTAACAAGACTCAACTTTCACTTGAACCAATCAAGTGCCAAAGCTCTATGGATAAGCAATCCACAACCTAATGCAACACATGCACTTAGGGTTTGTTCTCAATCACTCACTAAGTGCAACACATGCACACAAGAGTATGAGAGGTTTGCTCTTAGCTCAAAGAAACTCAATGGGGCACCAGCAACTCAGCAACCACCTTTCTCACACAGCCAAGATGGGTATTTATAGCCCACACTCAAAAACTAGCCGTTGGGAAAAGATTCCAGAGGCTCTGGACAAAATCGGTCAGATCGCCAACTAATGGCCGGCCGGATCGCTAATGCCAACGGCTATAAAACTAGCCGTTGATTCACAATCGGTCCGACCGCCAACCAATGGTCGGTCAGACCGCTCCAACCGGTCAGACCGTCAGAGGGGCCGGTCAGACCGCTCAACTGAGCAACAGAGCAATCCAGAAAAACACTCTTATGGAAAATACGTACTGCCAAACAAAGTTCGGTGCTACCGCGACTCCGTGAGTACCGCTTCAAACTCCCTACATTATCAAGACTCCGTAGTACCGCTTTCTCACGCGGTACAAACGAAGATCGGTCGATCGCCCAACCCATGGCGGTCGACCGCTACCACCGGCCGATCGCTACAGGCGGTCGATCACGCAAGAGCCAAAGAAGATCGAAATGCACTTTGTACATTTGCCTCAACTCAATTTGCAAAACATATTTGCTAAATTGATGCAACATGTACACAAGAGATAAAAGCTAGATTCTCAACAAGTTGCAAAACACATTTGCCAACTTTTAGAATCAACGCCACAAGGAATAAGGTACATAAACTTAAACCGTTTGCAAAACGCATTTGCAAACTAAAGTCACATGCTACAAGGAATAACCATGAGCTACAACTATTTGCAAAACGCATTTGCAAACATAGGCAACATGTTAAGTTGAGCTAGAGCAACCACAATGAGCTATCAACACATGACCAACTCAAGTTACTAATTAATACCCCTCTTAATAGTACGACAACCTATTCTAGCAATCCGATCTCTCAACCAAACACCGAGATCGGTAAAAGACTAGGAACAAATCCTTAGCCCTAGCTAGTCATACCTTAGCCTTGCACATCTCTTGAAGCTTGACAATCATCAACGCATGATGATTTCCTTTGCTTCATGATTTCGACTTGATGTCCATCAACACATGATGACACCTTCTTTTGTCTTGATGATCAACCAATGATCATCTCATCTTCTTGAACTTGACACGCATCAACTCATGATGCATCCTTTACTTCAAGCTCTTCACTTCAATATCATCAACGCATGATGATCATCCTTTTCTTGAACATCATCAACACATGATGATTTCTTCTTCTTCAAGAATCATGACTTGATGACAATCAACATATGATGTCATCCAAAGTCTTCAAACACCTAGAACATAACATATTCATCCAACTCAAGGAGAAACGTTAGTTCTATAATGTGATTATCATTAATTACCACAACATACCATTAAACTACATAAGTTATATGTATATACTCAAGAGTTATGTTTCAAAGTAGATCACAAAGATCAATACTAATGAAACAACAAGGACATGAGTATATATGAACTACACAAGTTATATATACCAAAATGAGTGTATACAAACTACACAAGTTGTATATACTCATATGAATATATTAACTACACAAGTTAAATATATTCAAGGATATATTTCAAGGTAAAGATCCTTAATATGTGTGGACAAAGGAATATGGATCAATACTAATGAAACCACAAGATATAGCTTGAACTCCCCCTATATGTGTGCATACACGAGTGTGTAAATAAAACATATGCACATTTACAAGTTTTCCTTTTTGGTGAAGTTCAACCTATATATTGGATCCGATGAATGCAGCAAGATATAATAAGATGTTGTCGAATGCATACCACTTTGATCTTTAAATCCAATTGAGACTAAACAATAGGTATATCATAAAGAGTGTTAGTCTCACAAAGCATTTGTCATTAATAACCAAAATACCATTAACACATAATGGCGGATCTAGATTCTTCACCTCTTCCTCACACTTGTACTCGAGCACTTTGGGGTGGAGTTGGTGAATCTCGTTTTCAATTCCATCACAATGTTGAGTGTATTTGTGTACTTGTGTGAGGCGTACCTAGGGATTCCAGCAGACCTCGAGCTCTTCCAGTACTACTACAGGATGGGCCAACAAGCTGGAATCGCCAGAAGCTATGGTATGAAGCTCCACAACGGGAAGTCAAAGAGTACATTCAGATGTTCACCCGATCGTCGTGGCGAGATAGAAGAAGAGTTGGTTCTATTGGGAAACCACCAATGGAGATAGCCTTTCCTTTGTTGGGAGTCCTACCGAGAAGATTCCCTCTTGGGATTCGACTCCCAAGGACCTTGATCGGATCGCCCCCTATATTCAAGCCATCAAGGATTTGAAGGAAGTGGGGCTCACCAAATGGCACGTGGTGAAGGATTTCATCACGCACTACATTAGCCCCCCGAAGAAACGAGTACCTCCCACGTGGAGGTATTCGGGGACTAATGATTTGACTAGGGATTATGAGGAGGGTAGGTAAATTTTACTTTTGGCTCTCATTTTGTTAACCTTGAACTGGTCTATTGAATGTCTTATTTATTTGCACAGATCTTTCACAAGTGAAGATTGACGTCCGCGTCAAGCTCATTTGTGAGAAAGCTCCACCTCCCAATGTGGTGGCTCCTCAAATCCTAGCGGTTGTATCTGCAGAGGAAAAGAAGGAACGTCTAAAGGTAATAAGAAATTGATTTCATCTTTAGAATCTTATAGTCGTAGAAATACTTATGATCAGGGGATTGTCGTAGAAAAACTTATGACTAGGTACTACCGTATTAGTCATGGAAGGACTTACGACCACTTAGCAATATTTCTTTCCCTGACTCCTGCAGAAAGTAGGCATGGAAGACCGTCAAGACGATGTAGAGGTCGAATTGATGATTGTCGGAGCAGTGGCGGAGACGGAGTAAGTCAAAGCTCCTCCGGCCAAAAAGCGTTGACTCATGAAAGTCACCGACAAGGTGACGCAGGCTCGAGCCCTGCTACTCCATTCAAGCCCTTTGCGCAATTTGCTGCGGACATGGCCACTGCAGAGAAAGCAAAGGCGGTTGAAGCGAGCAAAGCTCTCAAGCACAAAGCCCCCAATACCAAGGTACATTTCTACTATGACAACAAGGTCTTCGTAGTTTCTGCCTCTCATGGCTATGTCAAGCAGCTAGAAAAAGAGAACTGGAAAACTTCATGTCTTTTGTGAAGGAAAACTGCTGCACCAGCAGGGCCCATGGTCGAGGCGAGTGCTGATCTAGGGGTGGTCGAGACAGGTCTCGGCCATCCGGGGGAGCAGGAGGCTCAAGGAGCGGTGACTCCTATCCAAGATCCACGACCAGACGTGGTCATGGCAGACCCCATTCCCCTACTCGAATTTCGACCAGGCGTGGTCGAAGAGAAGAAGTTGAAGAAATCTTCTTTAGGGAAGGTTTCTTCTCAATTCAAGGTCAGGTCCAGAACCACGGTATGCAAAAAGACAAAAGTGTAAGAATAACATTTACGTTTTGCTTTCCACAATCTGATATGTTTCCCTTTCCTGTGATCTTAGCCTGACTCCTCCATCTCCCAAGGGCGTCTCTATTGAGAAGCCCGCTGCCCCTTCTTCTTCAGTCGAGGAAATGACAGCGGGAGTGGTCGAGGGATCGACCACTACTCCCGTGGTGGAAGGGGCCGTTGCAGCCGGAGCCGCTACGTCCCCTGAGGTGGTAGTTGCCTCTGACGCGACTGCAACCACTGAGGAAACTGGTCCCTCAGTTGGACGTACCGTTGTGGATAAGGATCCTCCTCAACTCCATCGATGGAATGATCTCCTAGATCTGGTGAAAGATCTCCGGAGGCGGCATCACCATCGGACGAGTTACTTGGCTCGTAGTCGAAATCAGCATCCATATCGATATCAGCGTAATCGGCCAAGTCGAACCAGTTCTCCTTGTTCCACTCTCCTGCCTTGGAAGCGTTAAGAGAAAAGAGAATCTGTTGACAAGAAATTACCTGAAGATCCCCACGGACGACGCCAACTGTCGGTGTTTTAGAACCGATCTTACGTGAAGATTGTTTGATTCGGGGGGTCTCCACAATTGATCACGCAGAGAGAACGACATCGGGATTTTTATACAGGTTCAAGCCTTCTCCAGAGGAAATAACAACCCTACTCCTGTGTGTATTGTGTTGAGTATAGTGGTTACAATCGGAAAACACTAAGGCTTGAACTGTTGGTCATGCTTGTTGTCCTCCCGATTGTCCCTATCGCTTCTGACTTACCATTCTCCTCTAACTGCCGTCTTTATATAGTGTGTGAAGAGGTAACCATTTCTCCAGGTCAAGAGGCGTCGCATCATTTCATATAACGGGTGTATTGATAGTAGTAATCACCGGAGTAGTAACCCCTCCACGTCGCCTGGCAGTTACTTGTCAGAAATAGTGTCGCATTACGTGCAGTTATTTCAGATAATAACAACGTATATTGACTGCTTAGATTCCATAATTAATTAGGTCCACTCGTCTGCAGACTCTATTGATTATGGGATAGTCGTTTACGACCATGAGATAGTCGTAGAAGAACTTACGACTGGATACTGGTCGTAGAAGAACTTACAACCAGGAGATGAACGTAGAAGAACTTACGATCAGGTGATAGTCGTAGAAGGACTTACGATTACAAAGGTGGTCATAGAAAGACTTACGATCACCTGGTTGGCGTCTCTCTTATGTATATTAAGGGGTATACTCAAGAATCGTATGACGACATATTTACCTATAATATTAATTTACGGAGAATTTGATCGACTGCAATCAATTTGAATGAACATGGATTTATGTTCATGTGGCATAACCCAAAAAAAAGTGTCAATCTTGTTTAGGTTGCCAGGTGGTGCAACATTTCTTACATGCATGCATGTATTGTGACAATTTGCGAGTGTTCGTTTCAATTTGCCGATCGGTGCCAATGAGTGATAATTTCAAATAGCCATATACTGTAAGTTCGTAGAAAAAAATAAAAGAAGAATACCACGATAATTTGTTTCCATATAAATAATTTCTACATTCCAATTATATTATTCTTCGTGCTAAATATCAAAATACGAAAAGGCATTAATACTCGTTGAAATGTCCATAGTCCTTACAACTTCGTTGAGCCCTCCCAAATCCCTATAATTTTAATGGGAAATTTTTGACATGCCACGGCAAAGTTCCTAAATCCCGGATATGCCATTGACCCCACATGTTTGTGAGACAAGGGATGACATCATGACATATCCAGGATTAAATAAGGAATTGCTTATTGTGGAAGAAATTTCAACTCTCAAATAATAGGAAAAACATAATAAGCAAATTAGATTTGTAAATGTTTACTTCATCTCGAGGACCAAAATAACCAGTTGTATGGTGGAGACCTATGAAGTGTAACCAAGAATGGTATGTTATATCAGTGCAATACTTTTTGTAAAATAAAAACATGAATCCCAACTTTCTTTCTTTTTTTTTTGGAGGAAAGAATCCCAACATTCAGTTCAGCCAATTCAATTTTTCATGCTAACAATGGCTTGCGATTAACATGAAAATACTGCAATATGAACATACTCTGGATCAATGTAGCCGGGTGTTCCACTAATTGTTGACATCAATGACATTTGAGCATCATCACCAAATATTTTGACCAAACCAAAATCAACCACTTTTGCGTGTAAATTTTGATCTAAAAGAATATTACTACTCTTCACATCCCTATGCACCATCATGCACCCAGTGTGCAAATAGTCCAAGCCTGCATTATGGAGGAAAAAAAACGTGTAGAGATGAAATGAACCGTGAAGTTCAAATTGCCGTGCAAAGCAAAGAACAAAAAAATTGGATAATACATTACATGCACTACTGTACCTTAGGCAGCATCGAGAGCAATCTTTAGTCTCAGTTCCCAATCCAGGGGTCTAGCGATTCGAGTTTTACCTTTGAGAGAGAAAACTCCAGAGCATTTAGTTCACGTGTTCACAGGAATACCAATCTACCATATAGCAACTCCTTTAAGTATAAACAGCACGTATATGCAAAGCGATCTCGGTTCAAGAAAGACATAAACGCAAGATATCCGAGTAGCTTGTTGATAACAATGAGTGCTGCCATTGTATACTTCGTCTCACCAACGAGCTACAAATAATTAACCTAGGCATCACATTCTGCCTAACCTGTTGAGTCGAGGCCCAGATATACGACACTACGCGGCTAGGAATCAGCCCAACCCAGAAGCAACCAGAGTTTGTATTGAAAACTTGCTCTCCATGAATCATAACAATGACTCGGGAAATTAGAGGAAAAGGTATAATAATAGTGGATTTAATTACATTATTGAGGACACTAAAATAAATAGGTTCAAGGATGTACTCGTGGCGAGGTACGAAAGGCAGGTTAATAGATGAAGCCTGGGTATACCGTACTCCTAATTCCTAACTGAGGGAAAACTCATCTGTTTTGATACGGGACAAAGATGGTAGCATTTGCAGTAAATATGCTCTGTACTTAAAAAACAGAAAATTTTCTCATTAGCTTATACTGATAATACTAATGAAGATTCATAATGTAAGTGTTCGAAAATTCGGACACACTGTACTGACCTCTAAGATGATCATGAAGACTTCCTTGGGCCATGTACTCATAGACATTGCAATAGCTAACAAGAAACACTAAATTTCTATGATTAACCTGCGATAAGCTCTTAGCCTGCGATACAGCTTCAGAGCATCATGCTATTTCTATAGCATAATCAGAACACAGTAGTAATTTAATGCAAATCTTCAAATATTTGCAGAAACACGTCTAAAAAATAGGATTAGATGAATAATCTATGTTCAATGAAGGGCAAACATATTCAGCTAAAGATGTCGTCAAGAACATTTATCATTTTGTTTGTCCTTCTTGTGCAAGCTCCATAGTGTAGCCGTCATTCCAGTGATTATAGTAAGGAATGCCCCGAGCGACTTTATTCCATCAAATTTGCAAAGAACTATTCCATCAAATTAATTACCTCTGTCAGGAATTGCCTTGCACCATGGAATGTTGTTTGGGGGCACACCTTCAGTCCTTCACAGCAACCTCACTGCCATCTTCCAAATGACCAAGGTAGACCACACCAAATCCACCTCTACCAATGACTCGTGTAATGTTGGCAGATATATTTTTCAACTGTGTGTATGTAAATACCTGAAGTTCAGGGCACACGGGGTTTGTGGTTGAACATCCTCTTTAGTACTGTATCAAGAAAGCGGCAGTGCCAACGGAGGTCCATTATGAGTCACTGTGATACATAATGCAATAGCATTTCATGTATAAGGCTGCAACTGGTCAGTATCATATTTGCTCAAGAAACTGAAGAAAACATGATGTTTATAATGTTCTTTTTTACCTCGTAGGCGAGCAGTGAAGAAGAATGCAAGTATAACAATTGGTAGGGCCACCACAGCTGCTATTGAAGCACCAATGATGCATTGCTGTGTTTATTAGGAGGAGCTGGAGGAGGTACACATGAGGTAGCGTCCTGTGCAATCAACTCTATCATGGGTACAATAGGTACAACAATAAATACCAAATAAGTTCTAATTACCATGGCGAAACCCCAAACCCTAGCCCTCCCTCTCCCAGCTGCTACCGCAGCTCTGTCATGCGCCGGTTGCCGCTGTCGTGTCGTGCTATGGTGCTGCTGCTGATCGGCCGGGGATACTGGTGGTGCTGCAAAGGAGAAGCAATGAAGGTGAAGGCAAGATGGAGTCCAGGAGGGAAGAAGGAAGAAGGAAGGAGGAGGAGAAGAGAAGAAATGAGAGAAAGTTAGGGTTTCGTGATTCAATCCGTTCGTCGCACAATTCTGTGGGGTAATGATCTAGACAACTTTTATTTGGTGTTAGATTGATGTTTAATCAAAGGTTAGAGTAGATTGATCGCGGGAATTGGTAGATTGGTGATACCCTGTTTCGGTTAGTTGCACTGCGGAACCTTGAGAGGGGTTTTTGGGTATCTACGTCTAGTTTCATAACTTTGCCATATTAGGAATGTTGTAGATAATTTTTTTAAGATTTTCATAGAGTACAAGATCACCAGATTTAGTTAAGTGGTTTAAAAGTTATGGCTTCTGGAGTCCTTCTGTCTAGAATTCTATCGCTATTAACAGCAGACGTGTAGATTGCTTTATTACGTATAGTAGATGCTAGAATTAAATTGTGGTCATAAATAGGTTTAGTTAGACACTTCTTTGTAGTTTCAAGAAGTGGTATGGTTTGCAATTTTCCATATGATAGAAAAATAGTTATAGAATTGTGAAGTTTGGTGTTCTTTAAAGTTCCAGATTGACATTTGGGGTTAAAAACGAGAATTTAGATGGTTTAATCAGATAATTTGTATAACTAGAAAAATGTAAAAATTTGTGTAGATTCCAAAAATATAGAGTTTGCTATATTTAAACTCCAGGAGTAAAAGTTATAGATGTTTGATCACCGGGTGAGCGGGTGGATTAACCAGTGAAGATGGGTTAATTGTGTTGGGTTTGCGTGTAGGAGCGATATTGAGTTGTTTAATGTTTGTTTACTGTTATGACATGTATTTGAGGTGAATTATTGGTTTTTGTCCAGGGAGTGTTGCTTCGAGTTCGATGCCGCCTTTGCATCGTTCCGACTTTCGTGGCTAAAAGACAAGTTGCATAGTAGAGCGGTAGATATCGGTTTGTTTATCACTTGTCTTTACAATTAATTTGCCATGACAATTATTTATGTTTATTCAAATGCCATGATATAATGATGACGATCATGATATGATATGGTGATGATATGGTAATGATGATAATAGATTATGTTGATGGATAACATAAAAGATGTTGCATCATTTGGATTCATCGTTACAGGAGTTACATGAGCCAAGCTAGTGAGAAAGTCATGTAACTATTCCAATGAGGCCGGTGAATAATGTTACATGACTAGTCCGAGGATCTCTAGATAAAATTCTACTTCGGTAGGACTTCACGAGAGTGAAGTATAGAGTGGTACAATGACGGGTGATCACCCCGCTATACCGGTATCAGCTAAGCTAATGGAGTTACATATGAGCATGGAGTATACTTGAGCATTGCATACATGAGAAGTTAATTGTGTTAATTAACTACATGAGAGATGGTACGGTTAATTGAGTATGGCAATGACAATGACAATGATTTAATTGAATGATAAGCTGTTTGTTTATTGCTCTATTATGCATTTGCTTAGTTTTGGACTCACTTTTGCTTTGTTATTGTTTTTAGATTGACACCGAAGATAACATACATGGGATGGAGTAGCACATATGCATCATATACTATCAATCACTCTTTATTTAGTTGCTTTCAGTAAATCTAGAGACATAATACTTTTATTTAGAATTGATTATTAGACTTAGTTATTATTAGTTTAATGATTGAAACTTTGGTTTGTTTAATATTAGTTAGATTTTATTACTTGTTGCCATCCTATGTCTCTGGGAGCATGGTTCTAACATTTCTCAGGCGCGTGTGATCCGAGTATTCTTTGCGCGTGACCAAGCTGTGCATTTATATTGTTATGTTTGTTGAGAGGTGATCTCCTGTGGGGTTTTATTCCATGGGGGTCTTTGGTGGGAGCTGCTGGCTCCTGTCATGACAACGGTTGGTTTGAACGGAACTGTTGGTCTGATAGCTTCATACTCCTATTGTTCTCTTTCACCAAATATTTGTAAATTATACATAACAACGATCGATCGAATGTTTGGGCTTCGTAGTGTGGTTGTTCCAATATCATCCTCTAGCTAGGGTGTAGGCGAATGTATTAACCCTGAAGAAAGGAATAAAGGCGCTGGCCGCAAAGGAATGAGAAAGCACGAACTAGTTGCAATGGAATGTTATTCCATGCCCCTTTCCTGTTTGTGTTTTCGCCCGTCTGATGTATGTTTCTGAAAGCAACTTCGTCCTTAACAGCCCGCCTATATAGCTCAGCTCTGCTCATCGCAACCTCAGCTCTGAATCACTCGCGTCTATAGCAGCTAGGCATGGGCTGCTGCGGCGCCATGTCCTCCACCTCCAGGCCAAGGGGTGGCATCCGGGAGGAGACGCTGCTCCGCGTCCCCGGCGCGTCGGTGCACCTCATGGCCGCCGACTCCGAGGGCCCCGTCGAGCTCGCCCGGGGCGACCTCGCCGTCGTGAGGATCACCAAGGACGACGTGGCCGTGGCGACCGTGGTGCGCGTCGGTCGCGACCTCGGCTGGCCGCTGACGAGGGACGAGCCCGTGGTCAAGCTCGACCGGCTGCACTACCTCTTCACCCTGCCGGACAAGGACGGCACGTTCCTCAACTACGGCGTCTCCTTCGCCGCGGCCGACGCCGCGCTGCTGGTGTCCCTCGATGCGCTCCTCAAGGCCAACGCCTGCTTCTCCGCGCCTTCGGCCGTGCCGTCGAGGAGCGCCAGGCCGCCGCCGTCGTCGGACGGCTATTGGAACGACTTCGCGTCGACGATAGAAGGCTACAACGGCGTGCTTGCCAAAGCGATCGCCGCGGGTACCGGCCAACTCGTGAAGGGCATCTTCATGTGCAGCGACGCCTACGCCAGCCAGGTACTCCGGTCTCTGTCCCTCCTGTTTGTTCTGACAAGCCCAGTGTAAAATGGTTATGCATGGCTCTCGTCTCTTGTGTTTCTTACAGGTTCAGAGGGGAGCCGATTTGATTCGTCCTCAATCCGCCGGCGGCGCGAGGAACCGATTCGGCGGCACGGGTGGAGGAGCTGACCGGAGCGGCCAGGTGAGCACGAGGCGCGGAGGAGTCAACAAGAGCCTCAAGAGGTAACTGAAGTAGCTAGTGCCTATCCTCCCCTGCTTGTCTGAATTACTACTTGCACTGGCTGATGCTACTGGCTGGCTCTGCTGGTCTTGGTTGCTCAGGGTCAGGGAGCTGTCGGAGATGACCGAGAAGATAAGCCAGTCGTTGCTCGAAACGGTCCTCTCAGTGACGGGGTCCATGGCCGCGCCGCTGCTTCGTTCCAAGCAAGGGAGAGCCTTCCTCGCCACCGTTCCAGGAGAGGTTATTCTGGCCTCTCTCGATGCCATCAGTGAGTGCCCGGCAAACACTAGCTGATCGAACCTTGCACGATCAGATAATAGTTTTGGATTGAAAAATGAAAATAATGCTCGGACTTGGCCGGCCATTTGACTGAATACACAGACGAAACTTATGTTCAATCGGAGGAACAGAAAAAAGGAAATGTGCAAGGGTTTTAACATGGGTTGCCTTTCTGTGACAGATAAAGTTATGGACGCGGTAGAGGCTGCAGAGAAGAGGTCACTTGCTGCAACTTCCAATGTTGTTGCTGGTGCAGTGTCTAAGAGGTGAGAAGTCCCAACTTGAGCATTGTACACATGCGCATCTAAAGCTAGGCCAGACCGATTCAGCACCTGGAACGCGGCCATTGATTAACTTCTTCCGTAGGTTTGGAGAGAACGCAGGGGAGGCGACTGAAGACGCGTTCGCGACGGCCGGCCACGCCGTGGGAACGGCGTGGAACCTCTTCAAGATCCGGAAGGCCGTCAAGCCGTCGTCCTCCCTCCCCGGGAGCATGGTGAAGAACGCCGTCAGGAACAGAAACTGACGCTCTTGATTTGCATCCGCAGCACCATGCAGCACCGCGACGCTGCTACAGGCTACAGCTTACCAAGGGATACTGTGCAACGTGATTGTGCTTCGTAGAATGATCATGTACTGCTAATACTAATGCCTACTGCATGTAGGCCAACTAATGAAGACATACTAAAAAAAATGATACTACTCCTTTACTACGTAAAATGTTTGCTGCAAATGGTAACTTCAGTACACCGTGATGTTAGAGCACTCCGCAGGGATCGACCTATATATCAGCAGAGCGCTGCTACACGTTCCATGATGCACGGACGATAGTATTACGACGAAGCAGATGGATGGTGGATGCATTTCCCTCTACCGAGCAGTCATATCCATGCTTCGTCGTACGTGCATCGTAGTGTGAAACATGGTATGTGAAGCAATTACATATCAGCACACTAGCTGTCGTTGCAAGAAACTATATAACGCATACAATCTAAAATGCAGCGATAACATGTCCTAACTCAGCAGGAAGACAACTTAGGCAAGCATGCAAGCTGAACACGAACCAGGTACATGATCATAACAACTAAATATAGTAGAGACCTAGTGAAGTGGATATCAGAAAGATTAGCAAATAACACAATAGTTTGCACGAGAAAATAGGTTGGCTTGCAAGTTACAGCCTTCCCATAAGCACTTCTAGCCCTAAGCATAAACGTTAATGTCATAACACGCTATAACCAAGCTGGCTAGGTTCACATCCAGGAATCACAAAACTTTAACTTCAGTGCAGAGGGGAAAACAACAAAAATTAACTGGAACATAATTATGCCATTGCCACGAGAGACCACCCAGAGTTCCCAGACACAGTAAGACAAATGTAAATGAGTGTTCACTTCTTTTTCCCAGCAGCATCACCAGCCTTGGTCTGCAAATATAATAACAAAAACCACCATATCTGTTAGTACTACAAAGTAGACAATTGATCGTGCATAAAGAAATTGCAGGCCTCGAGTATCATGATGAGTAGCTCACCTTCTTGACACCACGGATCTTCTTAGCCCTGTTCTTCCGCTCTTTCATTTGCTTGCGAGACTTTTCAACCTTAGTAGCAAGACCATTCTGGCAAAAGGAACATATGAAATTAATCACAGGAATAACATACAGGAGCTACAATGCAGAATAAAACATATTGCACTGTGGACTGAAAATCCATAACCACATAAAACAACAGCTACTTCATTACTCTTCATAACAAGAAATATATAGCATGATAACACACATTACTCTGGTAGTAGACATAACATCAAGTCTACATTAATCAAAACTCGCATAACCAAAACTTGCCATGCCTTTCTAATCATGCATTAATCTTAACACCATTGATCAACAACGGAAAAGGCCTTATAAGACGATACACATCATAATCTCGTATCTAGTGCGTTCATTGTTGCTGCATCTCATAGGAAAAGATAGTCATCTCATAGGAGCACTATCTGATATTCTGATTGATGATTACTGTGTTACGATACATGCAAATCTTACATTAATTAAATGGAATAACGACATAATATATTTATGAGCTTGAACTACAAGTCTACAATGTTAATGCAATGCGAGGTAGAAGCTTTCAGCTGTAAAATGCACAGTACAAAATCATGCAGCTGCATCCTGCGTCCTTAAATTTCTACCACTAGGTCCTTAATCACAGACACCATATCATTATACATTGGCAGTCAGTGTGCTGTTGCAAACAGGTGGCGCACATTACAGCGACCCAATTTCCAACGAGTTAGCAGCACCCAACTGAAATCTATTTTCACCCTTGCACTTTTCTTCCTGATACTCCCAGCAAAACAAAGTGGCACAAGACAATATGACTAACTCAAATCATCCAATTAGGAATAGACAAATAACTACTACCTAGTACGAACCATCAACTTCAGATTAGAGTACGTTGCTACAGATGATACTAGTGATGCTAATCACAATAGGGACAGGACTACACAGGGCAAGCACACTATCCAACCTCAAATAAGCAAGCACTCAACAAATAACTAGATCAGTGCAGTAGAAGCAAGTATTAGAACGCAACGTACCCTGATGAGGCGGTACTTGGGCTCGTACTTCTTGGCGGCGTCGAGGTTGTCGTAGATGAGGCCGAAACCGGTGGACTTGCCGCCTCCGAAGTGTGTGCGGAACTTGAACACGAAGATGCAGTTCGGGTCCTTCACCTCATACATCTTCGCCAGCCTCTCCTTCAGCTCCGCCTACTCAACACACCATAAAACCCTGAGATCCAAAAACCGACACTACACTACAAGTCTACAGCAGCAGCACATGTAAGATAGAGACTGAGCTCTCACCTTGGAGACGTTGGGCCGGCCGGGGTGGATCACCTCGAGCACCTGAAAGGTGGAGATAGGTAAATATTTTGTGAGAGAGAGCGAGAGAGATGTGACAGAGCCATGGGAAGGAGGGGGGGAGAGTTCTGAGGAGGCTAGGGTGCGCACGAATTGCTTGCGGGAGAGGAGGCGGTTGGTCATGAACTTGCGTGTGCGGAGGGTGACCGCCGCGGTGGCCTTCGAGTCCGCCATGGCTGGAGTTGGCCGCGCCGCCGCCGGGGGAGAGGGGGAGGAGGAGGTGTGGGAGACAAGCGGGTGGCTCAGGTTTGGGCGTTTGGCTGGCGGCACAAAAACCCTAGGGTAAGGTGAGGCGGATACTTATATGGTGGGCTTGGAGTTGGGGATGGTGGAGTTTGGAGATTGGAGAGTTCTCGAGGCCCATAGTTGATGTCTGCAGCCCTCATTGCTCGTGGCCCAAACACTGGCCTCGCTCTTTCTTCTTCTTTTTTTTTCCCCCTTTTGACCTTTGCAATAAGTCTATTTTATCCTGAACTTTCCGTAAAAGTTAACTTAACTCCATAAACTAAAAAAGTGATTATTATACCCGTAAATTTAAATTACCGAAACACTTAACCCCTAAGAAAGAATGGTTTTGAAGGCTCTTTTGCTACTGTCACTACTACAAAAAAGTTAATACTGGACGTCTTATCACAAACGGTTTTGGTTTAAAGGCCGTTTGTGTTACTAATTATGCTAAAAACTGTCTGTGAAGATATACTATCACAGACGGTTCATATTAAAAAACGTCTGTGAAGTGTCATAGATGATTCTTAACACGAACCGTCTATGATAATTGTAGACTTCACAGACAGTTCTATATAGACTTCACCGACGGTTTTTAACTATAAAAGTCTGTGATAATATCGATTCAGCTCCCCGATCAGTTTTTTCATCGCCGTCGTCGTCGATGCGTCTCTTCGCTCGCATCAATGTCACTTCGGCTCTTCGATGCGTCTCTTTGTTTCATACGTCGAATTTATTGCTTGTTTTATAAAAAGGATAATCTGTCATCGAAGATGATCATCCGAACATCACTGATCTATACGCACATATCCCATTGCTCTACGATCACGGCATTGATCATATGTACATATACGCAGCGATCACACGCAAAGCATGACGGCGAGGACCAAGGCGAGAAGGTTGGCAATTGCCGTTGTCGCTCTTCCTCATGATGTCGTCGTCGACATTGTCGGCGATGTGGTCACGAGCTCTCCTCAGCCCATGGCTGACCTTTGCAGCCTACGAGCCACGTACGCACGTACGTATTTATACCTATAAAAATATGTACTACTATTTATTCTAACGTCTTGAATTGCATGTATATGTACGCCTATTGGAGTTGCAAGGTTATGTACAAGACATCCAAAGAGAGCGTCGTGGGGAGGAGCGTGGTGCTGGAGCAGGAAGAGGCGATGAAGTGGCTGGACAACGAGCACTACCTCGCCGTCGTCAACCACCTGGCCGAAGTCGGTAACCCAGAGGTCTGCTTCATCATCGACCTCCCGCTTGTCTTTGCGCACTAAGACATGTAGCGTGGCCTCGTGTGCCTCGAGCGGGCAGCCGATGCCGACCACAAGGCTATGACCTACATGCTCGGTATCCTCCTCTACACGGCCAGCGAGACACACGACATTGGAAAGCACTATATCAGCCAGGTCGAGGGCTAGCCAGCCGACGGCGGGTGTGAGACGACCAAGAGGACTAACCGGGAGTGCACACGATGCCGGAGGCTCGCTACAAACGCGGTCCAGGAGGCGGCATGGAAGAAGATGGCTGGGCCGCTGGGTCGGGTGTGGACGTTGTTGAAAGACGGCCACCAGTGCATGAGCGCCGGCTGCGGCGTGACGGAAGGGTGGAACGACTACATCGTCTTCTGTAGCGACGACTGTAAAATTAGGCATGAGTATGTCAAGTTCTTTGCACAGGTGTTAAACTGCTTACCGTAAAATTAAATACAATCACATGATGGCATTAATTACTGACTGATGAAAAACAAATATATCCCTATCTTCAATTTTGTTGTTTATTACCCTAGAATTTACCCACAACTTGTTTTAATTAGTTAAGTGCACGAAAAGTACACCAAAAACGCCACACCACATGTCGCCCCATGCTTGTAAAAAAATTGGTCCTATATTGAAATCATATCACAGACGGTTCTATATTGAAACTGTCTGTGATGTGTATTATCACAGACGATTCTACTTTAGAACCGTATGTGATGTCCCCCTTTTTATATTCGGACTCTAGGGTTTGCTCGCGCCCTCCACTCAAACGATTAGTTTCGTTGCGGCGCTCTAGGGTTCGAGCTCCCACATCTTCATGAGCCCGACGCCGCCTCCTCCTCGAGCTACTTAGCACGCCTCCTCCCTCGAGCCTGACGCACTCCCTGAGAGACGTCGCCGGATTCCTCGATGATGCCTCCTCCTCCTCGAGCACGAGCTGCCGCCTCCTCCTCCAGCCTGGTACGCCTCCTCCCCCGAGCCCGCCGCCTCCTCCCCGAGCCCGAGCCGTCGCCTCCCTGAACCCGGCGCCCCTCCTCCCTCGAGCCTAGCGCGCTCCTCGATAGACGTCGCTGGCTTCCTCAACGACGCCTCCTCCTCGAGCCTGGTGCGCCTCCTCCTCCCCGAGCACAAGCCGTCGCCTCCTCTTCCTGGAGCCCGAGCCGTAGCCTCTTGCCATCCCTTCGTGAGTTATTTGTGTTTTTCAGAATTGATTTACTTTACTAATTGTGTTATGCTAGTTGTATTTCAATCTGTCTTGACTAGCACTGGGAGACTTGATATTGTGTTGGGCTATGGTAATTGCTTGACGAGGAAATATAATTGTCATTGCCAGCTTGATGGGGATAATTTGTGTTCTATACTTTTGCTGGTTTATTGATAGCAGATTGGCTATTTTATTGAGATTAGTGATTCTGTTTAGTTTTCATTTAACTGGTTACTAATTGGCTAATCAGATAATAGAGTATTTCTGCACACTGTTAGTTGAATGACCTTGTGATGATTGAAAGTATAAAAATGTTGTTTTAGAAGTTATTTCTTGACATTCTAGTGAAGCATTATTTGAGCTCAAAAGTCTGATTTATTGTTATCATATTTAATTGATAAAGAATATTAGCAAGTATCAAGAAGGCTAAGAACCTGGCACCCCTCCTCCCCAAGCCCTCCTCCTCCCCTCCCCCGAGCACGTGCGCGTCGCATCCTCCTCGAGCCCGCCTCCACTCTTCTCTATTCTTGATCTTTTCTCTATAAAATCTCTAAGCAGTGGCTACTTTTACCTTTAAAATCGGCTTTATTGCTTCATGCCATGGAGGATTGGCGTGAAGCAAATCTTACATTCCAGTGTGTCAGGTCCAATAGAGTAGCAATGGTTCACCTACACGTTTAGGATGAACGGCCAAGGAACGAGCTATATATATATATATATATATATATATATATATATATATATATATATATATATATATATATAAAGTCGATTTTAAAGGCAAAAGCAACATCGCTTGGAAATTTTATAGAGAAGTGACTATCACAGATGGTTCCATCTACCAACCGTTTGAGGTGCATATTATCATAGACGGTTTTATCTATAAACCGTCTGTGATAGTCAACTATCACAGATGGTTTATAGATAAAACCGTCTGTGATAGTATGCATCATAGACGGTTTGAAAACCGTCTATGATGACCTCATGTCATCACTGACCTATAGACTCAGACGGTTTACGAAACCGTTTGTGATGATGTTTTTGAACCGTCTGTGAAGACCTTTTCTGTAGTAGTGCGTGGACACAACGTGATCAATCATGTTAGCTCTGAAAAGTGCCACACACTAACCAGGTATATGTTTGGTTGTCATCTTGGGCTCTATGCCTAAGAAAAAGCGGTGCCTATAAGAAGCTTGGAAAGTGGATGATTTTTGCCTGGTCAGGCAAGCCTGAAGATGTGGTGTTTGGCTGGTGACCTGTGCTTGAAGAAAGGATTAGAGAAGGATTCACCATGTATTGAGTTGCCTGGCACCTAGGCATCCAATTTCGTGAGCCTGGGCCTGATCGAGATGCTTGGACCAGGCAGCTACACATGGCTGCAACCAAACGGTCTCTCGACAGACTCCTGGCAGCGTCATGGCCAAAACAGTGAAGGCCAAGACACAAAGCAAACAAGCCCTATATCTCCTTCTGTCCTAATAAAACCTCCACCCTACCACTTATGTGAGGCCTGAGGGTTGCCTCCACTGTTCCTCGCATCTTTTAAGTTGACATATCGTTCACATCATGTCGACAATGATGGTAAAAACCGCATTCAAAAGTACCCTAGGGTTAAGTGCTCCAGGATTCAAAGCTTAGGGCATGTACAATGGTACAGACAGCTGCTGTCTATACTAACTCTTCATGTCACCTGTAGACGATATTATAGACAGCTCATACAATAGGTTGTCTTTTTTACTTGTCTTTATAGATGACATAATCTTTTAATACTTTCATGGACCTAAGACATTTTCTCCTTAGTTCTGGTAATACAGTCGGTTACAGAATTGTAGACAACATATTTCTCTCTATTTATTCTCTTTCATCCACATTAGCTTAAATCCTACGTGACAGAGACTATAAACAGCTGATGTAAACCCATTGTACATGACCTTTGGTGGTGGAATATATGGTTTCTAGCTTATGGGGATTAAATGGGCTTTTATGAAAGTTCTAGAGGATGTGATGGACTTGTTCCTTCTTGTTTCCAAATCTCACTTAGTTAAAGGTATGTGTTGTGATAGGATTACCCCACCATGCGGGATGTGGCCCAGGAGACCAGGAGGTGAGGAAAAAAGGGAGTTTACGAGGAGCTTTCCCAGGGTTCTACCTTCTTTTTATACCAGTTGAGTACCCATGCATTATAATGGAGACATCAATATTGTATCAAATATCAAATATTGTGCATGTTATGTGTGCTCATCGTGTTGTGTCAAAGGTAGCCTATGAACAGTATGAAGTTACCAGTTAAATAGAATTAACGAATGCCATAATTGTTTCTGGTTCCTGAAGAAACCAATAGTACCATACATACTCTAAATACATCAGAGGAGTGCAACAAAAATATGAGGACACTTGTTATGTTGTTTGTCATGTCACATACAAACACAAGAAACGTAGATTAGTCTTAGCAACCCGGCCGCATACATTCAGATATGAATCAAATTACAACACATTGCGTATAGTAAAAACATTTTTGAAAAATTTTGCTGCAAAGTATGAGTTTCTGTTGCTAACATACGAGTTTCCGTTGCTAACATAGTGGCATAAAATTTTCAAATAGCCCTTTCTAACAAAGCAATGTTCGTCTATTCCACTATTTCCTTGTGACCATAGCCTTCATATCCTTATTTTAGCACAAAAATGGTGTCCAAGTAATGATCATGTTTGTAGCATAGAAGGCTGCCTACATGTGAGCCCTGTTTGGCTCCTCTAACATCCCAATTTTTAGGTCTTTTTGAACATTTTTAAAATAAAAATAACCATTTGGGTTTGTGAAATTGCTAAAACTTAACTTGAATTTTTTTGAAATTGAAAGCAATTTAATATGAATTAATCGAACTCCAACTAATTCAAAAGTTTGTTTTTTTGAGTTTATTGGAGTTCTCTGGTTTTTAAAATCTCAATTCTCTGTTGTTCCGATTTCCCCTCGGTCCATCTCTTTTTCCCTTCCCGTGTGCCGACCCGAACCACCCTCTCAGTGTCGATCAGCCTCTCGGTGTCGACCACCCTCTCGGTTTCGACCACCCTCGCCTCAGCGATTTTTTTCTCCCTCTGTTTCCTCAGCGACGTACGCATTAAATATCGTCGTCTCCACAACGACATGTGAATTAAATGTCGTTATCTCTGTCGAGCCCCGCCGCACTGCCGCGAATTTCATTGCTCCATCTTGTCGTCCGGTCCCCCTCCTTCCTCTATAAATGGAGCACCAAGGAGCCATTTTGCCCTCCTTTTATTTCCCCTCAACTCTTCTTATCTCCCTCTCTTGCTCTTGTTGCTTTGGTGTGCCCGAAGCCCTGAGCTCCGAGTTTGAGCCACCACACTTCCTCTTCTCCTTTAGTCCCGGCTGACCCTTCATCGCCGTCCTTCTTCGTCTTCGACCACGAGCTTACCTGCCGTCGTTCGCCGTCCACCTCTTCCGGTCTCTCCCTCCAGCCTTTCCCTCGGTCTTAGTGAGCTTCTCATGCCTGTTCTCTCGAATCCTTCTTTCAACTGCGTCAAGCAGTCGAATCCTTCTTTCAACCGCGTCGCCCTCTTCATTTTGATACTACCCATTCACGTCACCATGGTGCGTAACACCGGCGACCATGGGGACTCTGAACCTCTTTCAACCAGGTAGTCCAACCGCTTTCGACCAGTCGAACCTCTTTTGACTAGGTAGTCAACCTCCTTCCGACCAGTCGAACCTCTTTCGACCAGGTAGTCCAACCTCCTTCCGACCAGGTAGTCCAACCTCTTCTAACCACCTGTAGTCGAACCTCCTTCCGAGGGCTCGTTCCCCTTCGTTCGAGCTCTGACTCGAGTGATTCAAATTTCTACCTTAATCTAAATTCAGTATCTTTATTTTGGTTCTAGTGTGATAATTTTTGGATTTTATTTGAATTTGCTTCATTTTCCCATGTAGATTTCCACGACTCCGATGAACCCGAATATCTCGAGGAAGTAGATCCTCAAGATTTTGAGCAAGGCAAGTTACATCCTTTGATCATGCTTGAATCCCAATATTTAAAATTATTTAAATTCTGTTTTAAACTATTACTGCATGCTTATTTATATTCAGTAATTTAAATTCATGATTTAAGCTTTATAGTTATTCTCAATTCCTTTGTACAACCACACCTTGTTATTAAATTAGTCATTTCTTGATACTATAGTTAAAATCTAGTCGATACATTAGTATAACTAGAACATGTTGGAAAATTATGCTTAGTCGAAGCTTAGACCAAAAATCTTGATTTGAGGAATTTACAGCCAAAAGACCAAATGTTGTCTAAAATGGTATTCATAACAATTGTTTGTCATGAAAGTTTACAAAGGCTTTGAAAAACTGAAATAAAATAAAAATTAGTTTGGACTTCGGTGAATGGATGCTTGGATGGGTGCATGTTCATGCACGAGATCGATTTATTTCTATGATTGAGACCTAGGGTTCTTTTGAAAGTCACCCAAGTTAATTAAGGACTAGTCTTCGAGTGCATTTTGCTAAGCCCTGCCATACTACCACATGTCTTGAATGGGCAAGACTTGGCTAAATAATCTGTACCATTTCATCATGGTCGTGTTATCCGGTTGCGTGGGTGTCTTTACGTCCTACTTTTATGTATTCCCACATGGCGCAAAAGGGGCTTTTGGCGGGTGGTTAGCCCAATAGGAGTGAAACCTTAGCGGCGTAAGAGGGAACTTTTGGCAGACGGTTAGTCCAAAGGAAGTGAAACCTTAGCGAGGCGGGACTATGGTGGGATGGTGCATTGTAAAGGCCTTGTGATAATCTCTTAGTCGCACACCTCCAGAAGTGTGATCGGATATTACGAGTGATTATCTCTTGTGGGTAAAGCTATACGACCTCTGTAGAGTGTCAAGAACTATTCGAATAGCCGTGTCCACGGTCATGAACATGCTAGTAAAGCCACTCCAAGTTAGTCTTTGCTTTTCGGTTTTCAAAAGACTTCATCAAATGGTTTTGGATTTATTATCCAATCGGGAAATTGGGCGGGTAGCCTTGTGATAGGAGGGTATCCTTTACCACTCTTGTGTGAATGTTATCTGACTATAAAACTTGAGTTTTAGAAAATGAATTTTAGTTATGGAATAAACTGCTTTGGAACTTAGTGGATTAGGGAGAATCCTAGAGATATATTAGTGACCTGAAGAGAATCTCGAGGAAAAAGCTCCGTGTGATGTCAGGTAGGATTGCTAGACCACAGCCACGATCACAACTCACACATTGTGCAGCAGTTGGTGGCCATTCTTTGGGAGCTGCCGCTCGAGATCTCAAACCACCTTGCCGCTTGAGATCCATTGCCGCCACTGAGAGGTGTCGCCTCAACCCATGCCACTGGCCATTGAAACCACCCAGAGCCACCACCTGAAACCACATGGGAAGCTAACGTCGGGATCCCAGCGCCGCCAACAACAATGATGACCTCGACATCGGGATCATAGTGCCACGATGACCTCAACACCGGCTCCATGTCTCTGCTTGCACCTTCACCTGCAACGTCGTAAGCCACCGCTTGAGATCTGGAACCGCCTCGCCGCTCGAGATCTGTAACCGTCATCGCAACTTCAGATCTGGAGGCTGCAATCATGTAAGGAAAAACACCAAAGTGAGAACGACAAGATGTCCTTGTTGGTTGTTGCCGAGTAGAACAGGGATTAACAAACACTCAAATGTAGGGGTGGATCTAGGCCTCAAGCTGGGTGGACTATAGCCCGAGGCTTGGAAATCTTACCAGTGATAAAGCCCATGAAAATCTCTTGAAAAATCACCAAACATTCGAGCTCAGTCCAAGAATTCGAGTTTGGTCCAAGAACAGTTGGCCTAGCCTGAGGCTTGAGCCGTGGTTGGCTCCGCCCCTGCCTGAATGAATGAATGGTAGTATGGCTTCATATCGTGAGCTTTCAATTGTAGTCCCTTGTAGGCTTGGACTCTCTTGTCGATGATTACTCCATTAGATTGGCTTATTGGAAAAATACTAATACATAGTATTTTTGGAGTTTTTAGAGGATAGTATGGTTTCTCAAAAATACCATGGCATAAAAAACTGAGTTGTGTAAATACAACAAAAACTTAGTTTTATAAACCGTCATATGTACTAATACCATGGTATTTTCGGAGTTTTTAAAAATCTACTATTCACTTCTTCTTTTCTAAACCAAGTCACATCTCGTGTCTTATGTGCTCGTGTGCTACTCTTCAAAATATCATTCCTAGTCACGTGTGCATCCGCAACGCTAGCTTTTTTTTTTTTGGCAAAATTGGCTATAGGGCACTGCACTTTGTTGCCCTTTGCTAACGGACATCCAAAAAACGTGGTTTCACTAGAACACACTAAAATTAGGTGTAATTTTGCTGTAGGATACTGAGGTGACTATTATATGATTTTCAGGTTGGAGAGGAGAGAGAAAGCACACGAATTGTCTATTTTGCCCTTCGGTCGGACCTGGCTCAGACGGACGATTTAGGCCACTCCTAACCCGACTGCGCCCATCTCAGACTCTCTCTCTCTCTCTCTCGCCAATCTCATACTCGCTCTCTCTCTTGTGCTTGCTCTGAAACTCTAGCGGTCGTGTCCGCGACGGGGTGTTGCTCACCGGTAGGCATGGCGGTGGTTCATTCTCCAGGTTGTCTTCCTCGGTGCGCATGAGGACCGACGTGCACGCACGGAGCAGTAGACTCCTCCTGGTGCAGTTCCCCCTTTGCCAGACGTGGGTGGTGGAGCGCACCTCCCGGACGAGCTCCAATCTGGGCAAGAAGTTCTTCAAGTGCCCTAAGAATGAAAATATGAGTAGTATTTGGTGTTTTGTTGATATTTGGTTATGCATTTTTTTTGGAATTTGACGGATTCATTTTCATGTCCTCTTGGTTTGGGACTTTGGTTGATTTTCAGCTTTCGAACCATTGCAAAATTTTCATGTAGAAAGATAAGTACGAAGCCTATTTGGTTGATAATGGATTGTTCCATTTTGACATTGGGAGTCCTGATGATGCTATGACCCGACTGCCGCTGGCGAAAACCTCCATGGAAGACACCCTGGATGAGTTGAAGTTAGCCGTGAGTGAGGTCTGAGAGACTATGAAAGAAATGAAGAATTTCATAACCGACGTGCAGGGTGCCATTGTTATAATTCCTCCTACTTTGACTGCGATGAGGAATACCATGAATGGAATGTATGTTGAGATGAAGGGACTGAGGTTTGGGATGGCTAACAATGTGGCTATGGTGGACAAGAACCGTCACTTGAGTGAGAGGCTGATGATGGTTGGTTGGTTGATTGCCTTTCTCCTTGTGGCTATCCCGGTAGTGTCTTTTAAGAAATAGATGTAGATGTTCATGTTAGAAATATCATAATGTAGATGTTAATGGCAGTCTATTGTCTTTAAATGGTTAAGTTCTCAGGAGCTCAATATGTATTTTGTTGACAATATGGTGGCTTGAAATGGCTAAGTTATCAGAAACTCAGTATGTATTATGCTGACAATATATTAGCTTGTAATGGCTTAGTTCTCAGGAGCTCCTAACAATTTGTTGGCTTTAAATGACAATATGTATGCCTCCAAGTAGTCTCTACATATGTATGCCTCCTGACAATATGAAATGACAATATGTTCTATCAACCAGTGAATGCTCTCTACATATGTATATGAATATCAGATTAATAACATGGAGATAGATGTAGTGAACCAGTGAATGTTCTCTACAAAATGTGTCTATTCCATACCAGAACCATGCCAGAACATTGATATGTACCTATTCCATACCAAATTGAGATATGCCTATTCCATACCAGAACCATGTCAGAACATTGACATATGCCTATTCCATACTAGAACATTGAGATATTCCATACCATGCACTAAACATTGAGATATTCCTATTCCATACCATGAACTAAACATTGAGATATTCTATACCAAAAGTATTGGATTACATGTCCAAAAGAACTACAGAATTACTTCAACTTTAGGATTACATGTTCAACTCCAGAAGTATTGGATTACAGGTTCAACTCTAGAAGTACATGCACTAGCTTTAATTACAAAAGCCACTGGAACTCAATGGATTACATGTCCATAACATTGTACTAAACAAAAGCATTAATTCTTCTCCTTTCCATGCCTAGCCTTCCCATACCTTGCTTCTTCTCGTTCACTTGCCTAGCCTCCCAGGACTGCTCTGGCTGTTGATGAACAAAATGTTACAATACAGTATAGATATCTACAAATTAGTAAGAACTTGACAAGATTTACCTCCTTGTTAGTGGATCAGGAATTTTGTTGAACTCCAGACAGAGGATTGGAGGAGCATCCTTGCTAGTGACTATTTGCTTGGCCTGCTTGCTACTCTTTCTCTTCGGCTTTTGGGGTACAGGTGGAGGAGCATTTGGATCATTAATAGGCTCATTGCATGTCTTCTTCATGTGCCCAAACTGTCCACACCTTTTGCAATTAGTGGTCCTTTTGCCAGAACCTCCATCCTCACAACCTTTATACCTTTTGTTCCTTGGCTTTCCTACTGCCCTCTTGAGTATAGGTGGCTACAGCCTGAATCCTAAGTCAACATTAGGCCACAAATTCTTGTCTGTCATTGGCATTACCAATCCTGCATGTGCTGCCTTGAATTTGTCCACACTGTAGTATTCATGCACATATGTCTCAAGTTTTTCATTTCTCTTGAACAAGATGAGACAAATAGCATGTGTGCAGGGTAGTCTAGTGAGTTGCCACTCCATGTAGTTGCATTCTTTAGCATTCAATCAACTGTATGCCTCAAAGTAGTCAAGTCCTTACAGGTGCTACGAACCTCACCTGTGAAATTATGACTATAGAATATTATGTACGACAATCTTCTGCTCTTTGCATTGAGGTCTTTGATGACATGGGGAATTATCAATCCCTGCAGCTTTTCAGCAAGGTTTCTCCTAGTGCACATCTTCTGCATGATCATTTGTTTTATCCTATCCATTAACTCCATAACAGGGAGTGATTTATCATGCCTAACCCAATTGTTGAATGTCTTTGTAATGTTATTTGTGACATAGTCATATTTACTTGCAGTAGAGAACATGCTCCTGACCCATAGATGCTTGTGGTTCTCCTTAATTCACTCCATAGCTCTAGAACAGGCCTCCTCCATTTTCTTGTAGTGCATATCAAATTTTGTCCTTTTACAGGCCTGGAGGCAGACCACATATTCCTTTGGAAAATCTCCCCATGGAACCTCTTTTGGAAATTTTTTACTAGGTGCCTCATGCACTCCCTATGTTCAACTCCATCGGCGAAGATTCTAATAACAGTAGAGTCAATGCATTTCCCTGCATCTGTAGATATCACCAAACAAGGAGGTGAACCAATGGTTCTGTGGAAATTGTGCATGAACCACTACCAGTTCTCTGCACTTTCTAATTCAAAAACTCCATAAGCCATTGGAAACATCCAATTGTGTCCATCAATCCCTATGGTAGATGCCAACTGACCCCTCCACCTACCAGTGAGCACAGTCGAGTCAATGCCTAAGTAAGGTTTGCAACCATTGAGGAATCCATCAACACAAGTCTTGAGGGAAACAAACATCTTGCTGAACCTTATCTTATTGCCAACCTGCTCATGTTCTATTTCTACTATACTACCAGGATATTCCCTCTCTAATTCTGCCTTGAAGCTAAAAATATGTTCAAAACTGTCCTCCCATTTGCCTAATATATAATCCAGTGCCATTTGCCTTCATTCCCAAACAACATAATAAGATATGTTGATTTTGTATGTCTCCTCTAAGAACTTCTTCAGAGCTGTAGCACCAATTGTAGGATCCTATCTCAACTTTACAATAACCCTATACCCGACCCATGCATTGGTAGCTATACAGTTCCTCTCTACTTGGCTAGAGCTTGGACATGTATGTTTGTATGGTATCTTTTTAATCTGCAAAGGAAAACATGAAGATATGATATGAAAATATGACAAAAGATGAATAATACGAAAACGTGATAGCTTATGAAAATCAGAAAGCTTACCATCCAAATCCTGCCATCCTAAAGTCTTGACGCATGTATCCTCCACTTGCACTTCTTGGCCTTGCAATGTGCTTTGTACCTGGATGCCTCACTGTAGGTAGCTGCAATTTCAACCTCATTAAGCACTGTATATTGCCTTATACATTTCTTAAAGCATTGACCATCCTCAAAAGTAACTCCAACGTCTATATTAGGGTTCTCTATGTCAGTTACATCATACATGCATATTAGACTGACAACCAGCCTCATCATCAACTGAAGACTCATCCTCACTTTGATCATCATCATCATACCCTAGCACATACCCAGAATCTGAGGCATCGTCACCTGACATTAAGTCTTTGTACTGAAGCCTCTCATCATCCACACCCACATACTCTTCCTGATCATCCTCAACCCATTGTCACGGCTCATTGTCATGGCAAGCTGTGTTTTCTTGTGTTGGGAAATCAAAGGCAAATGGCAATGTCTTCTGCGAGGAGGTGACATGCTGGACACAAGACATGTTGCTAGTGCTTGGTTGCCTACATGCATTGGAACCATATACACTAACAAGCAGTGGGAGCCTCCTCATGTCCTATTACATGTCAAATGCATCAAGCAAAGCTGAGTCAGAAGCAACCTCAGTATATCTACTACAGTTTTTGTTCCAAATGGTGATAGTAAGTGTTTGGTTGCTTCCATGTTGCACCTCATCGTCAAAATCTTTCAATAAGTCAAGGAAACAATTAGTATCCTTGTCTACAACCCAGTTAATGTCACGGCTAACATGGTACTCTTGCCTACCGTCGTCAGTGACCTCAACATAAGAACCAACACGAATCGGTACTCTGCATGCCAATCCTTAATCCATCCTACGCACATTAGAATGGAACGAAAATAGCAATATCATAGTACAACCCTAAATCGACACAACATCAATCCAGATCTGAACTATACACACCAAATAGACACAACAAGTGAAGTAAAAGGGGGTGGGGATGAGGTAGAAGCTTGCCCATCGGGGAGCCATGAAAGCTGCCCAGGCTTCAATGGGGAGTCCGTGCTCCTGAGGCGCTGCATCTTCAACTTCGGCGACTTTATCTCTATTAGCCTTGAACAACCCATGCTCCAGGCGAATTCGAATGGTGGTGGCAATGGGCAACGGCGACAATTTTTTTGGGGGAGGGGAAGTACTATGAGGGAGAAGGCCTTTGGGTGATAAGGACTGCATAGGTTTTAGGCCCGACGCGCGTGAGGTTTAGAGTTTGGCTTTAGGGTTCGATCGCACCGGGATGACTAGGGGCACCAGAGTCTTTTCCAAAAATTTCTCTCTGCCTTTGGCCCAAAAATCATATAATAATTGTCTTGTTGTTCTATGGCAAAATTACACCTAATTTCAGTGTGTGTTCTAACGAAACCACATTTTTTTATGTCCATTGGCAAAGGGTGATAAAGTGCAGTGTCATGTAGCCAATTTTACCCTTTTTTTGGTCCATGTTCTCCACGTATGTACGAATCTTAGCTAATATCACCGCCCCTTTCTCGTTCTTTTGTTGTATTATCCAACGTTGGAACTGTATCTCACTATTTTGTTAGAGTCAATTTCACAAAACTCCATATATTTTGTACAAACTATCGCAAAGCTCCAGATTTAAGGCTCAATTTCACAAAACTCCAGATTTAAGGATGTATGTTACCATAAAACTCCAGATTTAAGGAGGTATGTTAGTCAGATTTAAGGAGGTACACCGTTATGCATGTTGAGATGCTGTCATGCGGGCCCACCTCGTCAGAGTTTTGTGAAATTAAGCCTTAAATCTAGAGCTTTGCGATAGTTTGTACAAAATATATGGAGTTTTACGAAATTTACTCATCTCGTTAGTAAACAACATGGGCTTCATCATGTACTAGTCCATATAAAATCTAAGTACGATAAAATTGTACGCCCAAATATCAAGTAGCTACATACCATTCATGTGTATACAGCCTTGATATTTTTCATGATAACAACTAGTTAGCCTAATTAAGAGAACTATTTTTTTTAAAAAAACTATATCTATACTTTAGTTACCAAACACGTTATGGTTTTTGCCAAAACTATATAAAAAAAGTGTAGTATTTATAAACTGTATCATGTTTGGCAACAAAAAAAAAATAGTGGTTTTCAAATAGGGATTGTCTATTTATAAGGTGACTGAAATTTTATTAAGAATAAGTCACATGTTTTATCCATTTGATCAATATTCAATCATATAACACATTAATCTTTACACAAATCCAATGGTCACAACAATTGACTTAAACTTAAGAAAATTTCTGACGACTTAGAAATAACAAATACGTTTTAGATATCGTAGTTTTCAAATGTTGTGACAACCAAATAGACCCTAAACATTATCGTTTCGTCGGTTGATACCATTGCCAACAAAGTACGCGAAACACTACAGGGCATACGCTGATAATCTTTTATAGTTAGCAAGGATACTAGTACACAAAACTATAATAAACGTAAAGTCATTTCCTAGGATTTTTTTTTTAAAAAGGACTTGTCGCTGTACAATAGCTCAACCTTTCAGAAATTCAGAGTGATCAATCAACCATTGAACCCTACAATCGAGATGCGTGATGGAATCATTCCTCTGCCAAGAGAATTATCCCTTGCAACTCTGAGAGTGGCACAATTGGGCTAAAACTAATCGAGATTACCCTGTTTCACAAACTAAAAATAATTTTTTTGTACTAGTGCATGTGTAGTGTAGCAGCCATGGAGAGCCTTGACTTGTCTCACCACCAAACGACAGAGGGCAAAGCGGAGCAGGAGGGAGACTAGTCGAGGGATAGAGCCACCAGCCAGCTAGCCACGTTCCACGGTTCCACCTGTTCCATTCCGCACCTCTGTCCTCTGATCTCTCCCGCGAGACAAGCCGAGACGGCTTCCCGTCGCTCTCAGGGCGACGGGGCATGCTCGCCAGCGGCCATGCGAGCCCTTCGCGCACCTTCCTTCCGGTAATTTTGCGCCCCACTCCCCTCACACTCCAGTCAACGTCTCCATCCACGACACCAAAGGTATTTGCTGAATAATCAATTATCTTGCTCCCGTGCTAACCACACCACCTTTGGATGACAAATACCACCACTCCGTTAGCTACTAGCGCGGCAGTGGCAGTGGCAGCACCATGAGAGGGCGGCGTACGTAGAGCACGGTGCTGCTTGTGCGGGGAGGCGTGGGGAGGAGCGGCTGCGGCGAGGTGGTGGTGCGTTGGTAAGGAGGGGCTTTGCGGCTTCGGTGGCGAAGGGGGAGATGGAGAGCACCATGACGGGTGGACATGGACGACGTGGTGACCGTGTGCGGCGGCATCGGGGATACCTACGGTGAGAACTGGGCCATCGAGGAGTAGCTCGTCACGCCGTGGACCGTCTCCGTTGCGAGGTGAGCGTGGGGGGGGGGTGTAACACCCTGGCTATGTGGAAGCCAAGATGTTACTTAAAAGACTAACATACAACAGTAATACAGAATAAGATCAACAATCTTACAATTAATATCATAAGCAGATCAACCTCTAGTAGAATGAATATAAGAAATTGAAACAGGATTCAACAATATAACATTCTCTATCCTCCAATCATAATGAATCAATTATGATGAAACTATCAAAAGTTTATACGAAAGTCATTAAAACAATACCAATTCAAACGTATCTTAAAGTATGAAAATGTCAACCATCAACCTCTATTTATTACAATCCAATAGTTAACGAACGAAAGGTAAAGACGAGTTCATATAATTTAAAGTGAATAATGTGAGGTGAATGTATTATCCGTAACTATCCCCTCCCAAGAATGTCGACTTCAGTGTTCACCTAAAAAAAACAAACACATGTAAGAATAAGTCCATGGCTCAGCAAGTACAACAGAAATATAAGAACAATACTGAAAAAGAACAATAACATCGCATCCCGGAATATGAATGTAAAATGACGGGAATATATGAATGCATGATATGCAAATCTCCTCTTCTATTTATACCGGTATAGCCAGTTATACACCCGTCGGTGTTCGCTCAGGCTCGTATTATACAAAATACGGGGATCCAAGGCCCGTATGAAGAATGTTTCGTAGCGAGGATCCAAATCTGTCCACATTAGAATGGTGGGTCTTACGTGCCTATATTGGAATGATGAGTCTTTCTCCCTACTCCCGTGAGTGAATCATGAACATATGAATATATGAAATTAATATGAATATAAGAGACATCCTCTCATTAACCATAAATTAACAAACGTAGAATGAATAAGAATCATCCGAAATCTACACATAGACAATAGAAGGTAGTCATAACATGAATAACAAGCATATCAAACATTCAACGAACAATAATTTCCATAAGGTACTTGCCTTCCGCGCTGCGGAGCGTTGTGAGGCAAGGGAGATGCCACTAAACTCGAATTCCCTCCTCTTACACAATTTAATTACTTAAATAAGAAACAACATGAATAAGATGCTAATCGCAACGCTTAAACGCCTCTTCCTAAACACAAGGTTCACATAATTGTTCTATACAATAAAACAAATAGTCTAGCAGGACGATAATCTGGACAGCGGTATTAAAAATATCATATCTTTTGCTATGAGACTTGAAACGGAGTGATCTCAGATCCTATGGAAAGATATCAAAAACCTTCACCTTATACTAGTTGGCAGAAACTTCCAATTCGACCAAAAACTTAGGTTAACATTCTGACGAAAGTCTAATGTACAATCTGTCTAGCAGAAATACACAACAGTAAAGAAATACTCATAACTTTTGATTGGATTAACCAAAATCTAAGATTCTTATCATTCTGGAAAGCTACAAACACAACCTTCAAAATCCTAGTTAGCATAATACTCAAATTTTGCCTTTAACAAAATATGGTACACAGGTCAAAACTACTGACAGAACCCGACATACAATCCGGACAATCAAATTGAAACATACATAACTTTTGTTCTACAAATCCAAAAAAGTGTTCTTTATCAATCCTGAAAGCTAATGGAATTATTTATAGAATTCGTTTTGGGCAACATTTCTGAATCAGCTCCTAACATAATCATATTTTAATAAACAAAGTGACTGTTAATTCTCGTGAGACTTTCGGGTCAGCAGAAAATAATTTATCATAACTTTCAAACCGTAACTCGGAATTGAGTGAACTTTGAGTCTACTGAAAGCTAAGAACGAACCCCACATAACTCTAGAAGATGTGATCCTCTAATTCAGCCTCTAAGAACACGAAAACAGTCGCATACTACACTGGACAGAACCTGTTTTACTCGCAGTAGGATTTCGATCCAATAAACATAATCAATTTCGCATATACTTTTATCCAAACATCGAAGAACAGCGATTGTTATCCTTATAGATCCCCAGGAAGGTGCTGAACAAAACCCACGAAGAGGATCTTCTTCTTCTCCTCCTTTCTCCCCTCTTCTCCCTTCTCCTTTCCTCCTCCTTGTGGCCGGCCAGCTGCTGGAAAACTCCAAGATGGCAGTAATGGGGGCTCGGTCTGGAGAGGTGTAGATGGGTATGGAGGCGCCAAGGAGAGGGCAGGGAGGTGGCGGCCAGAATGGGGGAGGAGGGGGAGGGTTCGGCCAGGAGGGACAAGGGGCGGCTAGGGTTAGGTGGCAACCCCCTTTTCACTTAGGCCGGCCCACTAATGGGCTTTTGCACATTGGGTCAAGAGCCCAAGGCCCAAACGCAGTAAGAAAATAGAATTTGAGCCAAATTCCATCTCTAAACTTTGATGCATTCGAAATTGGATAAGTTTTCCCTCTCCCGAATATTATTCTCTCCAATTGGAATTTGGGATATTACAGTAGGATGGTTCGCTTGGTCCGCCTGGTTCGTTTCTAGCACTCCGAGTTAAAGATAGGCTTTCTGATCCGCCGTGGCCCGCCTTGGCCCTGGTGTTTCTCCGCCGGAGACAAACGTTTCAGTAGGACGTTCTGGCGTATCGTTGCTTCTGGTGATCGGAATTTGGATTTCCTTTTCACATTAGTATGCTGCCAAGCTGGCTTCTTATCTTGTATGTAGTGATTGATGACAGCAAAAAAGTAGAGTTTTGGTTAAGGATGCTTCAGGCTTGGATCAGATCAAACTTTGATATGTTTCGATTTTGTATCCAGAGTTTTGCTAAATTAACTTGGTCTTAATCTATGTGGTAGTTGAGACTGGCAACAGTTGTGCTACTTTGCCTGTGATAAGAGGGTAGGGTAGGACTTTGAGTCATCTAAAGATGGGAATGCACGATCACGCTTAGAAAAGGAGAACTTGTTGACTATAGATGCTTGAACAAAAGCTGCTTTGATTGTTTGGAAGCATAATTTAGCATGAGGAAATTTTGACTTGTTTGGGGTGTGGCAGGGCAGCGGTTACAATTTACCGAGGGATCCGCGCTACAAGAAGGGGCTTGCTTTCACAGAGAGAGCGCGCGAGACGTACTACTTCCGTGGCCTGCTGCCACCAGCAATCATATCCCAGGAGCTCCAGGTTCAACGATCCTCAATTCCCTTTTTCATGAATGAATTCAAGTTTGTGCACCTTTCTGATGCAATGCTCTGATCTTATCAGGAGAGGAAGATCATGCATAACATCCGCCAGTACCAGCTGCCCCTGCAGCGTTACATGGCTGTGATGGACCTTCAGGTACATACATGCTCACTAATTTTCCTTACTGTTCATAGTATAGCTGATGTGAGTAATCCACTTTGGTTACGCTGTTCTTTCGATCCATATTGCAGGAGGGGAATAAGAGGCTTTTCTACAAGCTCCTCATCGAAAATGTTGAGGAGCCGCTTCCTGTTGTGTACACTCCAACTGTTGGCGAGGCCTGCCAAAAGTATGGATCCATATTTAGCCGTCCTCAGGGTCTTTACATCAGCTTGAAGGAGAAGTAAGCTTCGCTTCCTGGGCTTGTATGGTTTTGGGATGCTCTTGTCTGTTCATGTTCATATGGAGATTTGCTTGGTTGAGCAGGGGAAAGATCCTTGAGGTGCTGAAGAACTGGCCAGAGAGGAGCATTCAGGTTATTGTTGTTACTGACGGTGAGCGGATTTTGGGGCTTGGAGATCTTCGATGCCAGGTATCTTCTTATGGGTGGCTTGAACATTTACGGCGAACTGTCTCTCAGGCTCTTGTGTTGATTACTTGATTGCAATAACTTTTATATAGGGAATGTGGATCCCTGTTGGTAAGCTTGCCCTTTACACTGCTCTGGGAGGAGTTCGTCCATCTGCTGTAAGCTTTTCATATCTACCTTAATTTTCGTTTGTCAGACAACCTTTTCTTGATAGCATGAATGAACGTATTATTGATAATCTTGAAGTGCTTGCCAATCACATTGGATGTTGGCACAAATAATGAGAAGCTGCTGAATGATGAGTTTTACATTGGCTTGACGCAAAGAAGAGCCACTGGCCAGGTTGGACAACAAGATATGCATCTGCCTGTTTTCCTAACTTGATGTAGTTACCATCTGAAATTCTTATTTGGTGCGTCGCGCAAAGCCCAGATGCACTGACGCATCAGGGGGAGATCCGCCGACGCATCAGGGGGAGATCCGCCGACGTCGCGCGAAGCCGTGATGTGTTTCGGGTCAATGAGACGCGCCCGAAGTTGAGATATGTCAGTGATACGCGAGGTCAAGATACGTCGTCGTCGCACCAAGCCCAGGTGCGCCGACGCGCCAGGTAGAGATCCGTTGACATCGTGCGAAGCCGAGGTGCTTGGATGCACGAGGTCAAGACGCGTTGCCGTCGCGCAAAGCCCAGGTGCGCCGACGCGTGAGTGGGAGATCCGTCGACGTCGCGCGAAGCTAGGATGCGCTCAGGGTTGTCGAGACATGCCCGAGGTTGAGATGCGTCGGCGATGTGCGAGGTTGAGATACGTCGTCGTCGCACGAAGCCCAGGTGCGCCGACGCGCCAGATATAGATTCATCGACGTCGTGCGAAGCCGCAATGCGCTTCGGGTCATCAAGACGCGCTTGAGGTCGCAAAGTCGAGATACATCGTCGATGTGCGAAGCCAAAGTGCTTGGACGCACGAGGTCGAGACGCGTTGTCGTCGCGCGAAGCCCAGGTGGGCCGACGCGTGAGGGGGAGATCCACCGACGTCGCGCGAAGCCGCGATGAGCGTCCTGAGTGGCATCGATGCTTGATTGTGAGACATGTCGACAATGAGCATCGCCGAGGTGCGCTGACGCACGAGGTCACGATGGCGCTCTCCCCAAGCGCATTGGTTGTGTCCTTGTCTTCCTCTTAGGCGCATGAATTCTTGCTCAGTCCCCACGGACAATGAAAACTATTGTAGATACGCGTCTAGATAGTAGGTTTGTAGGCACCCCGGTCGGCTACGTCGACCTCCGGGGATGCATAAGTAGGAGACGAAGCGTAAGCATGTAAAAGAATCACTCAACTTGTATTGCTCAAGTGTGAAATGATGTATAAGTGGTCTCCTCCTTATGTTACAAATAGGGGTGAAAACGGATCGGATAGTTTCCGACCGATCCGGACAAAAACGGATTCGGAATGTCTCGGATCGGAAACGAATTCGAATTTTTTTTCCCGGAAACAAAACGAATACGGTAGGCATGCTATCCGGCGGATACAGAAACGAATACGGATAAGACGGAGTCCGGATTTCGGCCCAAAAGAGAAAAGGGGATTTTAATTGATTTTTGAATTTCAAAAAATGCAACAAATCAATAGTCTTTTAGAAAATAGCAAATTGAGTTAAAAAATCCTAGAAAATATCATAGAAATTTGTTGAATTATTTTTAACTTAATAAAATTAATTGCAACTTAAATTTGGTTTTTATTTTTGTATATAAATTATTTTAAATTTCTAAAAATAGGGAAAACCTTTTTAAAATCCAGAAAATTCAATAAATAAATTAACATTTTCTTTTTCACTTTAAATCCAATAAAATCCCAGAAAACTCAATAAATTTTATTTTTTTACATTAAAAACTAGGAAATTAAATAATTGACTTTATTTTATTATTATTTTCCTTTTTGACCAGGAAAACTCTTTTAAATCTGAGAAAATCCAATAAAATAATAACTTTATTAATTTTATTTTTGGTAACATACTTTGGGATGTTACAGTCATTTGCGTATAGATTAACCATCCAGTCTAATCGATGTTAGTGTGAACTAAATTTTATGTATATGATGAACTAAATGTGAATGTGTGATGACTTTGTAAGTTATGACTTATGAGCTAAATATGGTAAACTAAGTGTTATATTTGTGATGAACTAGTTAATGTAACTTACTAGTGTCAATGTTATGTGTGGTTGCTAAAAATATAAATAATTCATAAATGTTTACATCAAACAAATTAGTTATATGTTTTCGTTAATTTCTGGCATACAATTTAAGGGGTTTTCATGTTCCGAAAAATATCTGTGACCGTATTCGTTTCGATTCGTATTCGCTCTATGTTCGTATTCGATACTATCCGTATTCGTATCTGGATCTGGAAAAAATATAAAAAAAAAATGGCAAAATCATTATCCGTCCGTTTTCGATCCGTTTTCACCCCTAGTTACAAAGGGGGCTCTATTTAAAGATAGGAGGAAGAAAATGTGAAGTTACATAAATGACCCTACTTTTAGGGAAACTCTAGAGGTAGTTTCGTCCTTTCTGATTGAGTGGCGCCGCCTATGCCGGGCCCACCGATTGATGTTGCGTGTGTCAACTGTAGAGAGGCATTACGCTTGTCAGTTACATAGAGGGGTTTGGTTGTGTAACTAGGCCACACTTCGTGTCTCGTTTAACCTCCACGCCATGCTGCTATTTTCTTGTTGACGTTAGTCGGACTGACGTTGTTGTCGACCTGGGGACGTGGGGACCCCTCCCCTAACTGAGCTATGTAACATTGTCTATAGCCATGTTTCTTCACTAACAGTCTGATTTCACAGGGTCGAGCAGTATTTGCAAATTATAACTGGAAGCCCATTTGATCCAGTTGAGTGGAGTACAATGGCAAGATATATGTGCCTGTCCAGGTTCGAATAATGACCACTGCTCAGGCTATTGCATAGATTTTGTCTGCTTCAAATGAAGTGAACTAAACTATATAACCGTTTTCCTGGCATACAGGCAAACAATGCTTATATCTTCCCAGGGTTTGGCCTTGGTGTGGTGATGTCTGGGGCAATCCGTTTGCATGATGACATGCTTCTTACAGCCTGTAAGTATTCCTAGGGATAAATAATGCAACATATCACTTGTTATTTACTGTTATTACATTGATCTCTATATGGCACTGTCTGCATAAGCTCAAATCAGCCAATGAAGATGTGGTAAAAAGTAGAGAAGGCAACCTGAAAATAAGGGACTTTCCTTGTAATCTGTTTTTTTTTTCCTATCATGAAGGTCCTTAATGCAAATACAAAGCTGTAGAGTTCTGTCAGTTTAGGTTCCTACTTGAATATCTTATATCAATTTTCATGCAAAAAAATATGGGCAAGCAATGAACAACTTTGTGGATTGATACACACTTTTGGTCGCCTTTGAAATATATGCTGAGCTGGCTAATTTACTTTGATCATGCATCCTGGAACAGCGGACGCTCTGGCTCAGCAGGTCACACAAGATAATTTTGATAAGGGGCTCATTTATCCTCCCTTCTCAAATATCAGAAAGATCTCTGCCCACATTGCAGCCAACGTTGCAGCAAAGGCATATGAACTTGGTCAGCATCCTACTTACCTATTTCATTAACAAAGGTAAATCTATGCTTTCTGACTGCTTGGCTTATCACCTGTTCTTCTCACTTGTAGGTTTGGCAAGTAGGCGCCCTCGGCCAAAGGACCTGGTGAAATATGCAGAGAGCTGCATGTACAGCCCCATTTACCGCAACTACCGGTGAATCCAAATCAATTCCAGTCATGTACAACTATGATCTATTTACTGCAAAACCTCCTTAAGAACACTACCTTATTCAACACTCCATGCTGTAACAAAGCTGTGTCTACCGGAGCTACTTCAAGCTCTGTTTTTTTTTTCCGTGTTACCTGTTCTGAAGTATGACCCTTGCGATGTGATGTAAAATGCCTCAGTGGCCATTCTCATCGGACAAATAACCGTCCTTCTGGAGAAGGATAAATTTGGAATAAAGTTTCTACAGATTCTCCCTCGGTATTGTGCCTGTGTTACATATGCTAATGTTTTATGGAGTTTTTGTTGATTTGGCATGTTTTTATTTGTAATACCAAAAATAGCATCCGCTTGTACACAATTACAAAAATAGCACCGTGAAAGGCTAGGTAAATTACCTACAGCGCTCTTAGACCGGGACAGTCAACCTATCGTGCTCTTCGACCGCGGCAGGAGACATGCTGTGGTGCCCGAGCGCATCACGTCGTGATGAGGATTACCCTAGCTTCATGATATACGTACCTACACATTAAGATTTTAAACACTATTACAAGATTAAAGTTAAACTTAATGTTAATAATTATAGTTTTCTTGAAAGAATGTGACTACTACTTTGCTTGTGTGAATGTAGGTATGCTGGACGCTCTAGAAATAGTGTGGGCCAGAGGGAGGAGAGTGAGATGGGCCCAAGAGAGAAGAAGAGGAGGGCACAAGTGAAGAATGCAAGCCATGGGAGTCATTCCATCAAGCCACAAGATGGTGCCAAGGGTCTCCATGTAGCCAGTAAGGAGGAAGTAAGCCCAAAAGACCCATGTGACAGCCAAGCTAAGGAGGGGGAGACCCATGTGACAGCCAAGCCAAGGAGGGGGAGGCCCATGCGGCCATGCCAAGAAGGGAGGGAGGTCCATGTGGCCACCTAAGCCCACCTCCACCTCTCCCACGTCCAAGGGAAACCATTCTAGCCCGATTGAAGAGTTAGCATGCATTTAATTGATGGGTTCGCATGCTACGTGACTTGGGAGATCCTAAATGGATAATGTATCTATTTTAAAACTATTTTCGATGTTTTAAAATAATTTAGTTTTAGATTGGACTTAAAGGCCAATTTGGCCACTTGGGCCAAATAAAGTTAGTTTGGGCTTAGCCCATGAGTCGGGGGAGTGCCCACATGTCCATAATACCCTAGGGAGGGGTGTTGCACTGTAGCACAACAAAAAATATTGAGATTTCATATTGCTTTTTGCATCGTTTTAGGGTTTGTGTAAGCCGTCGGCTGCCCCATGGAATTGTGCATTCCTCCATTAATTTTCTTGCTTGTTCTTGATTGAATTGCAGGGAGATTAACCCCCACTTGATAGTGGCCAAGTAGAGCTATCATAGCGTGCGGTTCAATGAGTTCATGTGTCGTAGGTCGTTGTATTAGCATCGATTGGCCTCGCCGATTCTTTGGGTTTCATGGTATATCCTAGATTCTAATTCATGAAGATCGAGTACCCCGTATTATCTTGGTATCAGAGCTCCATTGACACCTTAAAATCTTTATATTTGATTAGTAGATTGGTTTTAGCACTACTTGGCACTGTTCTTCACTGTTCATCCAAAAATCCCAAAAAAAAGAAGTAAATAGCATTTACTATTTCGGACTGTTTATTAATTCCAAAAATTCCCACAAAAATAGTAGATTGATTTTACTTTTTGTGCTGTCCTATTACACCGAAAAAGCCTACAAAAATATCTGTTCATTAAACAGTAGATCAATCCGAATTTCTAGTGAGTTTGCTAAGTTCTAGTCCATTGGATTTTGATTTTTAGTTGTGTTCGTAATCCTTTGTGTAGCTTAATCTTTGTTTTCAATCTAATTCATTGGTTTGTTTCAATTTAACCAAACAAAATTGGTGCAAGCAGTTTGTGTCGGATTATTGTTCATACGCGTGGGCACTGTTCACCGAGAGTCCTTGTCGTGTACAAGTTGGACATCTCCATTCGAATTGCCTTGAGCTGAATTCAATCTCTAGCTTTCCGAATTTCTTTTGAGTTGGATTCTATATCTAGAGTTTGAATTAGGGTTCGAATTATTGTTCACGCGTGCGGGTACTGTTTACCGAACCACATATTACTCACTTGCTATTCTTTGTGCAATAACCGAAGGTACTCTTCACTTATATCCTTGTTTTGCGCAGTATTACTTCGCTTATATCCTTTGATAGCCAGTTTGTCATGTTTGCGAACACTTTGACCTACTCAAGACCTAGCTATTTGAGTTTGCGTTAGGGATGCACATTTACCTTGCAATTATTTAAAACCGAGAGTTGATCATTTGTTAAGCTCGTGGATTTCTTGGTTCTTAAGTTTCGGCTACTAGCAAAAGAGAAGAAAGAAAATGAGAAAAAAAAAAGCAAAGAAAGAAAGAAAAATAAAATTAAAGTGGTGGCCGAATACTTTGAACAAGTTTTGAACATTGCCTCTCTTGAGTTTCCTTGCTTATTTATGCAATCTTGTGCACTCGATATTAATTGCAACAAACTAACATCTTTTATTAACTTAATTATTCACTTATATCTTGTTAGCTCATTCTTTAATTGCAATAAGTTACATCATCTCAGTGCATGTTGGCGCGCTTCTACAGTTCTGCAGGGTTCCCACGTTCGATATGGAGATGCAAATGAAACTATTACAATGTCGGCCGACTGTACTATAATGTACTACTCTTAACTTTTAACTTTGGTGAGATAAAGGTACATGCATGTTGGTACGGCGACATCTATAACCATTCTTCAAACATATGCCTTTTGTCGTGTTGTGACCCGAATTACCGAGTAGAATCCATTAAAAAGAAGCATGCAGTTGAAAAAAAAAGTTTAGGCCAGGAGGGAATAATCCTTATCAATCTACTAGCAACAAGAAATGTTTGATGAGAACCTACACAACTTAATAACTCCTTGGCCAATTATACGTAAACCATCACATAATAACCTCCATTATTGGGCACTTTTCCTATACTATAATCAACTTTTCACCAGGGTAAGTCCTTGACGTGACAACAAAATTGAAATCTACCCTGCAATCCTAAAAGGTGAGCTCTCACACAGTGAAATCACGATATATCACATGGACGCTTTCATGTGACCACACTATATGGTCTGGTTTATATATTACCAGATGCATTGCCCTGCTATTATTGTGTTCCTCTCCTGACAACATTATCCTATATTCGATCCGGTCTTTAAACACATTTTTGCAGGAAGCATAACATACTTACGGGAAAGAATAGGCACAAATAACAATCGTTTTCTAAATAAACACATATTTTTTATGTGATCATGTAGCAAGGTTTTCGTGAGCAGTTGCGCTGGTGTGTACCCAGAAATATTGACCGGCAAATTTGGGATGGTGCGTGAAATTGCACAGAGCTAGACCTGGCCAAATGGGCTGGATCTGCCGGGCCGACCCAAAACACGATATTATTGGTCCGACTCTGGCATGGTACAGCCCGACAGCTAAACGGGCTGGATCGGTATGGCCTGACGCATTGTTTCGTGCTTAGGGTCGTGACCCTGGCCCAACGGCTCGGCCCGGCCCTCATAGTAATGTGTCTAGCACGGTCCACTCTGGGCATGGCACGACACGACACAACCCGTTAAGGACAATTAGGTTAAGCACCGTTATGCACGGTAAATGTCGATTTTTTTTTATTTTTTATAGCTGTTGGAGAGCTTTAAAATATGGAAGAAAAAACTCAAAAAATTTCCTATAAATAGGCAGCGTACCCCCCTGATTCAACCACCATCCAACCTTCGCTCTCTTATTTGAATTATATTGTGAAAATTTAGATCCTTTTCTGATAATTTGGCAAATTTTGAAATATTTTTTTTGCCAAATATTCAAAAATCGAAATCAGGAAAAGAGGTAACAATACTGATTTTTGTAGATTTTTATTGTTCTTATTTGTTATACTAAGGTGAAATAAATAATAGTGTAATTTTCGATTTGTAGTTTTCATGATGAAAAATTACGATAATTTTTCTATTGCTGATTTTGGAATTTCACATAAGGATCTTGCATCATTCTAGAATATTGTGCCTCCAACTCAAACGGAAGAGCAAGCAATACTATCATCAGGCTCTACAAGTGCCTCTGCGTCTGTAAGCATCAGAGCAAGAAAGAACTAGGTCCACTACATCGGGAGTCTAGGCAGATTTCGATAATAAATCCAAGCCACACAAAAATGGAGTTCAGCTAAGATATATTGTTTATAAAATTTGTCATCATGAATTGTCTGCAAAATCTTCAGGTAGAATGAGGCACTTGATTAAACATGCTACAAGATGTAAAGCAAGACAAGGATTGATCATGAGGCAGACACATCTGCAGTACAACCCCGACGGTACGATACATAGCTGGGATTATAGTCCTAAGCTAACTCGTCAATCTCTTTGTAATTTAATTGCTTTACAGGATCTACCTTTAAACTTTGGTAAGTCTAAAGCGTTTAAAAATTACATTAGGACTGCATATAATCCTAGTTTTTCTACCGTTTCTAGACAGGCAACAACCATAGATCTAGTTAAATACTATAACGAATGTCGTGCTAATTTTTCTGATGTTTATGAAAAACACGAACTAAAGTTTCAGGGTGTTCGCTTTCAACGACCTCTAGTACCACCCGTCAGATGTAAGAAGACAACTGTGTGAGGGCAAAATATGGGGGTGCAGGTTCTTCCTCTAGGAAATCTGGTGCTACAACATCAAGTTCTGAACCAAGACATAGCATCCACCATAGCAATGTGAAACTATCCACCTATCTGGACAGTGATATTGTGGATTACCAGGAATAGCACATCGAATTTTTTCAATAGTGGCATGGCTATAAGGTAACATATTCAGTGCTATCCATATTAGCATGAGATGTATTAATTATTCTTGCCTCAACGGTTTCTTCCCAATATGCTTTTAGTCTTCCTAAAAAAATATTGGAGGAGAGAAAAACAAGTCTCACGAGTGAGATGGTGAAGATACTTCTAATTGTGAAAGATTGGGAACAAACTGATGCACGAGATCAACACTCTGTAGATAATCCAGAGTTAGAAGACGCGTTCAAAAATCTTTATCTAGACAACGACACTTAGAACATCGATGTATGTAGAGCTATAAGCTGTACTCTTTTTTCTCGGCTAAGGTTTTCTTATATTGAGTTTTTACTTGGTAAAGTTTTAACGAGCCAGCCATCTAAATATTAATAAAGATCATTATGACATTTAAATATATTTGTCTCTTTTTATGGGTATATAACTCATTTTTTTCAAATTTTAATTTGTAATTTTGAATTATATAGATGTTTTTGGATCCCCCCTTTTTCTAGTTGAGATGGGCTAAACGGGCTAACCCGGCCCGTCAGGCTAATCGTGCCCTGGCCAGTACGGCACGGTTCGTGAGCTCAGTGTGTCATGCCTAGGTCGGCAGCTGAGCCCATAGTCTGGCACGACAAGTTAACTAGTCGTGCCTAAATGGTCCCACGCAAGGCCGTGTCATGCCGCTCGTTTGGACATGTCTACACAGAGCCAAGGAACCCATATCACTGCCATGTGGGCCCAATATAGTCCTGTTGCACGGCTAGGACCATATGGTAGCAACTTGTATGCTTAGTAGTCATTCGCATAGGTGAAGTGAGCACTTTCGGCGTCTAAATGGACGAGTGAGAGGGGAGTTGCACCCTGGTATCCGGGGGGCTTTGTGTAGTTTAAGGGAATTTTTTATATGCCACTGTAAATATTCTGAATCCCTGATTTGCCATTAAAAAGTGACATCTCCCTTGCATGCCACTACAATTTCGAACCTATACCCTCTTATGCCACTGTTAACTATTTTTCGGTTGTCAAACGTGTGGAAAGACCAGTTTGCCCCATCCTTATTATCCCACCTGTGGGGACCCCGGAGTTATATCCGTAAGACCGAGACTAATCCAGGTCTTAGAGACACAACTCTAGATCTCCAGTGGATGAATTCCAACTTAACTCCATCTAAATGAAAGGCTTAACTCAGATTAGAGCTCCGACGATCATGCGCTACGCTTCCTCTGCGAGCACTACATGTTTGTCGGTTCTCCGACAAGTCAAGCGCTACACTCAGTGAGTTAAGTAGGAATTCATGAACAGTGAGTATGACTTATATTGGCTCCCAAGATCAGCGACCAATATAACCATACTCTCATCCAACGTTGATCACATCCATACAACATCTATACATAAATAGTTCAAAAGACATACAACATAGTTCCAAGTTTACATCTAATACAAGTGGCCGACCGGCCAAATTTAAAAGAGAGTATTAAGTAGCAGCGGAAACACATAAATAGACCAAAAGGCCAGCAATGGTATGCCCCATAACCCATCGGCAACCAACTGGGAGTTAGATGATAGCAAACTACTCATCGGTGTCGCCTAAATCGACACCGATAAGCTCATCGGTCTCTAAATCCTCCTCACTGAAAAGCCAAAGAACACCGGCTGAGTACAAAGAGTACTGCAAGTCTTACACAAATAAAAATAGTTATGCATAAGGTCATTCCAAAGACGGGCTCATATTGGCTTAATTTTTGCGAAAACGACGCAATACTGAACAACCTACACATACTAGTTTTTCACGTGCCTTTTCAAAATCGGATTTGAAGTAGAAGTAAAGCATGTGAATAAGTAATGAATTCAATAACAAAAGAATCATACCAACAACAAAGTGGCGGTCCACTTTGATACAACAACAAGCATGAACATCCCATTCATGTCAATACCAAGTTATAACCACAATTTTAATTTCAAGTCTAACAATAAGCAGCCACAAGTTTCAAGCGGTCGTCCATAACCGTGGACACGGCTATTCGAATAGATTATACCCTGCAGGGGTATACTACTTTACCCACACGACTTGATTAGCCCGTAAGCCTCCAGATGCCTCCGAATATAGCATACTTCCTATGGTATGCCGTAAGTAAATCAAGATACGATCGTTTTAGCAAGAAGATCCCATTGAGCTAAGCCCTCAACCCATGGCTCTAGGAAACATGAGACGTTAACGCCTCCATCCTATATATCCTAGGAAACACAAGACGTTAACGCCCTCATCCTATCGGCCCAAAAGGAACACGGGATTTCACGGTCCCATGCCCTTACAATTTCACCACCGTGGGACTCAACACAATAAAATCTTCCCCCTACTTAACCATACGGCACCCATATACCGCGCGTGATAGCACGAGTTTTGCTTGAATCGCAACAACCCAAAGTTCGGTCCTTAATTGTCCAGACAAGCCAACCCACATACCCAAATCTCGTGCACGAAGGCACCATCACTAACCAACACTTGTCCAGACCAAAAGCTCATTTGAAAATGACAAAATTTCACTTATAAAACAGATACGAAGATCTGAAACAAAAGTATATAATGAGAGTTGTGTTTAACCCATAATTGGCGGGCTATTCCCGACAATCGAGCTACCGGTTCTAGACTTGCATGGCTAAGCAACTCGAACAGCAGTATTTCAAACATCCTATCATAATTAATTCAGTACTGGGGTAATTCATGGATAGCCACAATGACAAGATAATAGGATGTGTCTAACTATTCATCACAAAAATAGCGACATTATCAAAATAGCATGCAAGCAATTATCATTGCATTTATCCTAACAAATCTGGGATCAAATATGATGCAAAAAGAAAGTTCAAAGGATGATTGCCTTGCTGGTAAAGTAATTGCTCACTCTCGGTTGCGTAGGAGTCGATATCAATAAGCTCGGAATCTAAATAAATATAATACCGAATAAACATCGAGAAATACTCCAAAATCAAGATGCTAAAAAATGCATGATTTTTCTACAGAGCTTCGATTATGATTTTAAGTGATTTTTGGTGAAAGAATTATTTCATTTTGATTTAGTATATGAAAGTTATGGTGGTTTGAATTCCAGATTTAAATATGCCTTTATTTATGTAATTTAATTATGAGGTGAATTTTTGTAGAATAATAGTGAGTACATGGATTACATGTATAAATAGGCCATATTATTACAAGTTCAAAACAGTTGAATTTGCTTAATTTGGAGTTTTCATGATTTAGTTATGAATTTCTAAAGTTATCAGCATTTTCTTGTGTAAAGATAATAGCGTTAAAGGCTCTTTTTCCAAAGTAATGCTCTCTGTTACAGGAACATGTTTGAAACCAATTTTAATATAAAGTTCATTAAATATGAAAATTATCAGAAGTGGTTTCATTCATTTTGGAGTTAAAATGATTTAGTTATGTATTTTAGAAGGTATACACATTTTTCAGCTCACAAATAAATAGATTTCGAATTCTATAAGTCATCTTAACCTTTTCTTACCGAGCTACACGCTAGCCGAAGTGGCTGACATGCGGGCCGGGAGAATAGCGTATTTTCTAACTTAACTCAGATTAACAATCGCTTCGACGCAGGGACCCGTCGTCGAGACACGCCCGATGGACCGTCCCACCCTTCCAAGCGCGGTGCACGGGTTTAAGGCCTAGGCCCACAGTCGATCCACGCCGCAGTTTAACTCGGCGTTTTGCGTTGCTCGCCCACGCAGTAGCGAGTGTAGCCGCTCACTTCTGACCGCGATTAAATGCTAATGATTGACACTTACACCTAATCATCTGCTACAGGAGCGGTCGGCGTACGACAACGGGAAAATCTCCCCGCGCGTTTGCTCGGCGGCTCGCCGGCGATTCCGACCACGGCGGCGCCAGACAAGGGCATGCATAGATGCAAAATAGCAAGGCGCTTCTAATGAGGGTAGTCTCAACGACTGAGTCGGCCTGCATCGGCGGCTAGCCGGAGTTGAGCGGCGGCGCTCAATACGGCAAGAAGACAACAACAAAGTGAAGCTCTGCAGCGCCAATCCAGCAGGTGCTCAAGGTTCTAGGGACTACTAGTGAGTTACCTGAGTTGAGAAGAGTGCTCGGGAAGCTCGAAGTTAGCTGGAGTTTGGTCGGTGCCGGAGAAGAAGATGGCGACGACCCGGCTCAACGAAGAGGTGAAGCTCTGAGCAAAGAGGAGCAAGGGGAATGCTCGGGTTACCTCAAGGACCTTAAGAGCAAGCTAAAGAGCGAAAGAATTTGAAGAATAACCTACCAAATTGAAGTGGGAGGTGAAAGGGCTTGAACTCTGGCCGAAAAGAGGCAACTTCGATTCACCGCGAAACTGTCGAGTACTACCCAAATTGAGTTAGGGGTTTTTAATCTCAAACCCAAAGGCACGGAATGACACGATAGGTTTCGGACAAAGCTCACCGGGGATGAAGCACACCAGAGGATGTCCTCGGAAGCGTGCTCTGGAGCTTCAGGGAGCACGAGGCTGGTCCCGGCGCTACAAAGAAAGTCAAGAGCTTGCATAAGCAAAAATGGAAATGGCATGCAAAGGAGGAGCTGAGGGCACCAGAAGTGAGAAACTTACTGGAGAAATGAACTCGAGGAAGCTTCCCTCTCCTCAGTCAATAGAGGAGAAGTGAGGAATTTGCTAGGGTTCGGGTGCTAGTTAAAGGTGGCCAACGGACGGAACGGAGGCGGCGTGACATGCCGAGGCTCCAGGATAGGTCAAACTGGGCGGTGCGGTCACGGCGATGACGGAGCTGCTCAGAGCGCTCTCGGCGCGTGGCACAGGATGCCTGAGGCTGAAACGGGAGGTGGGAGACGACCCTGACATGCGGGGCCCACCGCGTCAGCGACTCACAGCGGTGCGCGCGAACGCGAGCTGAACGGTTTGATCAGAACCGTTGGATCACGAAAGGACGGATGGGATTGGTGGGGACTTCGGACAGGTCGACAGGAGGTGAGATCAGGGCCGTTGAATCTTGATCCGGCGGTTGCATGCGATGGTGCAACTAGGCGGTCGGGCTGAGTCCATTCGCCGAGTCGGCTTGAGCCCGAGGAACAGTGCACCGGTTTGGGTCCAAGGTTTGACTGAGATTTTAATTGTTTTCCCTACTTTGACCAGGGACTTAAAAATAGAAATAAAATTCCTAAAATCATGAAATAAATCATGGGGGTTCCTGGGATAACCTAGTGTCCATAAAAATTATTGGAACCTACTGTTCATAATATAATTTGCATAGTTTAAATTCAAACATAAAGTTGGTCTTTAAATCGTGTTTGAATTTGCATAGGGTTCAAACCAGTCCCAAAAATTTGAGAAAAATTATATTAATTCATGATAATTAATATAGTATTTGAATAAATTATTTTCAGAGGACTTTCAGTAGCATTTATTTCGGACTTTGGTTTAGAGTTCAATGTAAAGTAGATGTTTTAATTGTATTTTTCAGATTTTCCAAGTACAATATGTAATTCAAAGTTTCAAAACATGATGCATGATAATGAAATGCATAATAAACCTCTTTATTAATTTGGGGATGTGACAAACCTCCCCCCTTACAAAAGATCTCGACCCCGAGATCGGTAGGGCGGAAGTTGGATAGAAGGTTCTAAAAGAAAACAAAACGTCTGTTATCTTGATTTCCTTCAAAGATAGTGCCAAGATATCTTTGTAGGGTTACAAGGAATGGCTATTACATTTTTCCCTTCCCATTACTTTGTTTAAACTTTCCTTTCTTGATTCGAGGACATTTTAAGTAGAAGGAAAAAGATCAGGATAATTGGCTCGTAGTTGATCTTCACGCTCCCAAGTTGCTTCATCTTCAGTATGGTTACTCCACTGAACCTTGATGAATTTGATTGTGCGATTTCGTGTCTTGCGCTCCTTCTCTTCAAGAATGCGAATCGGGTGCTCCCGATAGGAAAGATCGGGTTGCAAGTCAAGTTTTTCCAGTTCAGTTGCTTCGGTAGGGATGCGAAGACACTTCTTCAGTTGTGAAACATGGAAGACATCATGTACATCCACAAGTGACGGTGGCAACTCTATTTGATAAGCCACCGGTCCCAACTTTGCTAGAACTCGGAAAGGTCCGATGTAGCGAGGTGCCAATTTGCCTTTGACTTGAAAACGATGTGTTCCTTTCATTGGAGAAACCTTAAGATAGACATGATCATCCACCTCAAAGCTCAACTCACGACGACGACGGTCGGCATAGGACTTCTGACGGGATTGAGCCGTCCGTAGTCATTCACGGATGACACGAACTTGTTCTTCTGCATCCTCTACCAAGGTTGGACCATAAAATGGCCTCTCCCCGGCTTCGGACCAGTTCAAAGGTGTCCTGCAAGCTCTCCCATATAATGCCTCAAAGGGGGACATTTGAATGCTTGATTGGAAGCTGTTGTTGTAGGAGAACTCCGCAAACGGCAAGCATTTCTCCCAGTTCTTGCTATAGGACAGCACACAAGCTCGGAGAAGATCTTCCAAGATTTTATTCACCCTTTCAGTCTGCCCATCTGTTTGTGGGTGGTAAGCGGAACTGAAAGATAGATTGGTCCCCATTGCTTTATGCAAGCACTTCCAGAAGTAAGATGTGAACTGAGGACCTCTATCTGAAATGATGACCTTTGGTACACCATGGAGACAAACAATTCTGGAGATATAGAGCTCAGCTAACTTATCCCCATGGTAGGTGGTCTTGACAGGAATGAAATAGGCAACCTTTGTCTGACGATCAACAATCACCCACAGAGAATCAGACCCCGCTTGAGTTTTTGGAAGGCCGGTGATAAAATCCATGCCAACTTCTTCCCATTTCCACTTGGGAATGGGCAGGGGTTGTAGAGTGCCTGCCGGTTTCAAATGCTCGGCCTTAACTCTTTGGCATACATCACACTCGGCAACAAATTGAGCGATGTGTCGCTTCATTCGGCTCCACCATAGCCACTTCTTAAGGTCTTGGTACATCTTGGTGCTACCTGGGTGGATAGAAAACTTGGAGTCATGGGCCTCCTTGAGAATTAGTTCTCTCAAGGCGTGATCGCAAGGCACCACCAACCGGTTCCCAAACCATAAGGTGCCTTGTGCATCTTCTCTAAAGCACTTGGCCTTGCCTTGCTTCACTTCCTCCCGGATCTGAGCTACTTCTTCGTCAGTCTTCTGGGCTTCTCTAATCTGGTCCTCAAGTGTATAATTCACACTAAGGGCAGCAAGGGAACCTTCTTCAATTATCTCCAGGTGCAGACGTTGCATCGCAGCACACAAGCCTGCTGAAATGGGAGTTACCGATAAACAGTTGCACTGAGACTTTCTGCTTAGGGCATCAGCAACCACATTTGCTTTTCCTGGATGATAATGGAGTCCAAAATCATAATCTTTGATCAACTCAAGCCATCTCCTTTGCCTCAAGTTCAGATCGGCTTGGGTGAAGATATATTTAAGACTCTGGTGGTCGGTGTAGATTTCGCAACGATTGCCGATAAGGTAATGTCACCAAATCTTGAGAGCATGAACAACTGCTGCGAGCTCCAAATCATGAGTGAGATAATTCGGCTCATGTGGTCTCAATTGTCTTGATGTATAAGCTACCACTCGGCCCTCTTGCATAAGAATACAACCGAGCCCATGGCGAGACGCATCGCAGTAAATGTCAAAGCTCTTGTGAATGTCGGGCAAGATGAGTACTGGAGCTTTGGTCAAGCATTCCTTTAGGATCTGAAATCTCTCCTCACATTCAGGCGACCATTCGAACTTCTTTTCTTTCTTCAGAAGTTGAGTCATTGGCCTTGCAATTTTGGAGAAGTTCTGGATGAATCTGCGGTAGTAACCCGCAAGTCCAAGAAAACTGCGAATGTCAGTAATGTTTCTGGGTTGTCTCCAATCAAGGACATCTTGCACTTTGCTAGGATCAACAGCAATACCGCCCTTGGATAGGACATACCCCAAGAAACTAACTTCATGAAGCCAGAACTCGCATTTGCTAAATTTGGCATAAAGCTGATGTTGACGAAGCTTCTCCAACACAATCCTCAAGTGTTGCTCGTGTTCTTCATCAGACTTTGAGTAGATAAGGATGTCGTCAACGAATACAACAACAAACTTATCCAAATACTCCATGAACACTGAATTCATAAGATTCATGAAGTATGCCGGTGCATTCGTCAGACCAAAAGACATGACAATTGTACTCGTACAACCCGTAACGAGTAGATAATGCCGTCTTCGAATGTCTTCGGTTCGAACTTTAATTTGATGATAGCCCAGCGCAAATCAACCTTGAGAATACTTGGGCTCCACTCAATTGATCAAATAAATCATCAATCCGAGGAAGCGGATATTTGTTCTTGATAGTGACTTCATTTAACTGACGGTAGTCAACACACATCCGCAAACTCTTGTCCTTCTTTTTGACAAAGATAGCCGGGCATCCCCAAGGTGAGGAGCTCGGCCTAATAAACCCTTGTCTTGAAGTTCTTGGAGTTGCTTCTTCAATTCTTCCAATTCATTAGGAGGCATCCGGTATGGCCGTTTGAGATCGGCGATCAGCATCGGTACAAGCTCGATGACTGAACTCGACTTCTCGATCGGGAGGCATGCCCGGGAGTTCTTCGGGAATACATCCGGTATTCACACACCATGCACTTTCTCAAGTTCAAGAGAGGTACAAGCTTCCAAGGCATAGAGATGAGAAGCGCCACGTAAGGTGCAAAACGACTTGATCGCCGTCTTCACTAGTGACAGAAATAGACCGCGAGCACAATCGATCTTTCCCTGGTTTTGGACAGCCAATCCATCCCCAAGATTACATCAATACCGCTGATTTTAGCACAATTAAGTTTGCCAAGAAGTTGATATTTTGAATTTCCACTTTACGCCCCGGCAGACTTGATCGGTTTGGAAAACCGATCCCGGCGACTGGATTTGATAAGGTGGCTGAAGTTTATGTATTTCAAAATGATTAAGTGCAGCATATTCTTCTTTGACGAATGAATGATATGCTCCGGAATCAAATAAAGCGATCTTTGGACAAGAATTAACAAGAAGTGTACCCAAATGACGCCCGAGCGCCGCCGCCTCCTCGGCGGTGACGTGGTTCACTCGCCACCACGCAGGACTCGTGGAGGGGTAGATGCTGCCCTCGGAGGTGGTGTAGGTCGTGCCACAGCTGGTGGTGTAGGAGCACGATAAACCTGTGGCATTCCCCGCTGCTTGGCGAGGCAAGAAGAAGCATAGTGGCCCTGGCGACCACAATGAAAGCAGGTGACATTAGGCTTGAATGTACCACTGTTTTGGGAGTTCTTACTCCAATTATGCCGCTGCCCTGTAGGTGGAGAAGGTCGTGCAGGCGCCACAGGAAGCCTCGATGGCACTGGAGCCTGAGGACGAGGTGTCTGAGGCGGTCCGGTGCGTTGTCGAGGGAAACTGCCACTAGCCGAAAACTGAGCGGCCTTCTTTCTCTTCCTAGACTCCTCCACAGCCACACTCTTGTGCTCTACTACAATGGCCTTGTTCACCATGTGCTGGAAGTTCCTGAAGTCATGTACTGACTAAAGCCATTGCATCTCTCGATCAAGCCGCCCATGAACCGCGCCGCGCGAGCATCCGTGGAGACGTCATCCGGGCATAGCGGCCAAGGAGTTGAACTCTGAAGATACTCAATGATGATCTTTCTTCCTTGCTTCAAAGCAAGAAAGCTGCTGCCGCTTGATTGATATGACCCCATCAGAATATAGGCCTCCCGAAAGCCGCACGAAACTCGTTCCATGATGGAACGTCTCGTCAAAGTTGCATGGCGGAAAAATTATCCCACCATGCACTGGCGGCGCCTTCCAGCTGATAGCTGGCAAAAAGAACTCTCTCAATGCCCGTGCACTAAGCAATGACTAGTTTCTTCTCCACATCCCTCAGCCAATCTTCAGCCTCCATAGGGTCTCTGGTATCCGCAAAGGTGGGAGGATTTGTTCGCTGAAACTCAGCGAGACCCCCACGCTGCCTCTGATTTCCCCCTCCCCCTGCTGCCGCAGGAGCAGGAGAAGTGTTGCGAGCTATAGCCTCCAGGATCCTGGTCCGATCCATCCTGTTTATCTCGATCTGAGCCAAGACTTCCGCCATAGTGGGTGGCGGAGGAAGCACTTCCTCAGAGGAACTGTGCCACGGACGGTGCTGCTGAGAGGGCTCACCCCTCTCCTCGCGGGCGTAAAGTTCTCGCATGTGCAGCAGAACGAGTGCCCTGGGGTGGAGATCCCCCATCGCGCTGAGCTCTAGCACGAGTGTTGGGGCCTGACATCCTGGAGTGACAAGGAATGTTAAAAAGAATCCAAGATTGAGGGAAAAGTACGAATAATAAAACTTTGGACAGCAAGCACAACGTTCTTAATGAAGCATGCATAAAGATATAAAATGCAACAAAACATAACACCAAAAGGGCGTTCAAAGGCACTAAGGCCAGTACAAGATTCATAACTTCAAATCATAAATTTTTCTAAAGCAACTACATTCATAGGGCCCGGGGGCGAAAAGCAACTACTGGAAATATAGTTCTTGTAAGAGAAACATTAAGAGTTCAATTATTACTTGCCTATTACAGGAAATCAAAGATACATGCTTGCCCAAAAGCTTACGCCTACAACATCCTAAATGTTGTTCCGGTCAAAGTTTACCGGAAACTCGTCCAGAAGATGTGCCTCAGGGGATCCCGTATCATCGGGGTCTCCAAAATTAGGAAGACGCAAAGGGGAGCCTTGCTCTATCACATGGCCCCCAGCAGGTTCCATCCTACGAGTACGAGCAAATCCAACTGACATGCGGACCTGGCGTCTCGTCCCATAGTTGGGTACATGCCCTGGCACTTCCGGAAGACGGTACATCGGTGGCGCTGAAGCATATGGGGAAATCTCATTCGTGCCATAAACCACATGGCGGTCAATAATCCCCATGTTACACATGAGTTGTAGGTGCTCTTGGGCCACCACGAGACGCTGACGAGTCTCGTACAACTCATACACAGTGCACCGATGGATTTGATCCATGATATGAACCAATCTTGCCAATCGCTAACACGGGATCTTCCCCAAGTCGAATCCGGGCAAAGGTGTCCACCTCCGTGCCACGCTCGCACATAGGAAAATGGTAGTAAGGCGGCTGAGACAACTCCGTCAGATCATAACGGAGATGGCTCATAGCCACACGGGCCACTTCCTGTAGAGCCATGGCCTCCGAAGTGCCACGTGCCTGGAAACAATATGGGATACTCCCCGTGACTCGTCTGGCGATGATGTTGATCACGGCCAAATATTCCCCCATGCCTGGCCCCCTGTCGCGGCGATAGATGGCGTAAGATGGCTGATAGGTGAAGTTCGCCCTCCACATCATCTCTCGGAGAAGTGTCGGGTATCCATCCACGTTCTCAGCTTGAGTTTCTTTGACCAGGTATTGGCGACTCATCTAAAAGCAAGAACAATAAGGTAAGATTTCTTTAGAAACAGAAATAGGGTAAGAAAAGATACTAGGATGGATGAGGAATAAAAGATATTCCTAACTTAAACTTTCTGAAATTAATTTGATAATTTCAAAAATAATTTAACTCAAGAAGGCTTACTAACTCTAGCGCCAGTGCTATCTCTAACCTACAGTCAGTATGGCTCTGATACCAACGCTGTGGGGACCCCGGAGTTATCTCCGTAAGACCGAGACTAATCCAGGTCTTAGAGACACAACTCTAGATCTCCAGTGGATGAATTCCAACTTAACTCCATCTAAATGAAAGGCTTAACTCAGATTAGAGCTCCGACGATCATGCACGCTGCTCCTCTGCGAGCACTACATGATTGTCGGTTCTCCGACAAGTCAAGCGCTACACTCAGTGAGTTAAGTAGGAATTCATGAACAGTGAGTATGACTTATATTGGCTCCCAAGATCAGCGACCAATATAACCATACTCTCATCCAACGTTGATCACATCCATACAACATCTATACATAAATAGTTCAAAAGACATACAACATAGTTCCAAGTTTACATCTAATACAAGTGGCCGACCGGCCAAATTTAAAAGAGAGTATTAAGTAGCAGCGGAAACACATAAATAGACCAAAAGACCAGCAATGGTATGCCCCATAACCCATCGGCAACCAACTGGGAGTTAGATGGTAACAAACTACTCATCGGCGTCGCCTAAATCGACACCGATAAGCTCATCGGTCTCTAAATCCTCCTCACCTGAAAAAGCCAGCAAACACCTGGCTGAGTACAAAGAGTACTCGCAAGTCTTACACAAATAAAAATAGTTATGCATAAGGTCATTCCAAGGACGGGCTCATATTGGCTTAATTTTTGCGAAAACGACGCAATACTGAACAACCTACACATACTAGTTTTTCACGTGCCTTTTCAAAATCGGATTTGAAGTAGAAGTAAAGCATGTGAATAAGTAATGAATTCAATAACAAAAGAATCATACCAACAACAAAGTGGCGGTCCACTTTGATACAACAACAAGCATGAACATCCCATTCATGTCAATACCAAGTTATAACCACAATTTTAATTTCAAGTCTAACAATAAGCAGCCACAAGTTTCAAGCGGTCGTCCATAACCGTGGACACGGCTATTCGAATAGATTATACCTGCAGGTGTACTACTTTACCCACACGACTTGATTAGCCCGTAAGCCTCCAGATGCCTCCGAATATAGCATACTTCCTATGGTATGCCGGCCGGGTAAATCAAGATACGGTCGTTTTTAGCAAGAAGATCCCATTGAGCTAAGCCCATCAACCCATGGCTCCTAGGAAACACGAGACGTTAACGCCTCCATCCTATATATCCTAGGAAACACAAGACGTTAACGCCCCCATCCTATCGGCCCAAAAGGAACACGGGATTTCACGGTCCCATGCCCTTACAATTTCACCACCGTGGGACTCAACACAATAAAATCTTCCCCCTACTTAACCATACGGCACCCATATACCGCGCGTGATAGCACGAGTTTTGCTTGAATCGCAACAACCCAAAGTTCGGTCCTTAATTGTCCAGACAAGCCAACCCACATACCCAAATCTCGTGCACGAAGGCACCATCACTAACCAACACTTGTCCAGACCAAAAGCTCATTTGAAAATGACAAAATTTCACTTATAAAACAAATACGAAGATCTGAAACAAAAGTATATAATGAGAGTTGTGTTTAACCCATAATTGGCTAAGCAACCGGTTCTAGACTTGCATGGCTAAGCAACTCGAACAGCAGTATTTCAAACATCCTATCATAATTAATTCAGTACTGGGGTAATTCATGGATAGCCACAATGACAAGATAATAGGATGTGTCTAACTATTCATCACAAAAATAGCGACATTATCAAAATAGCATGCAAGCAATTATCATTGCATTTATCCTAACAAATCTGGGATCAAATATGATGCAAAAAGAAAGTTCAAAGGATGATTGCCTTGCTGGTAAAGTAATTGCTCACTCTCGGTTGCGTAGGAGTCGATATCAATAAGCCGGAATCTAAATAAATATAATACCGAATAAACATCGAAATACTCCAAAATCAAGATGCTAAAAATGCATGATTTTCTCTGAGCTCGATTATGATTTTAAGTGATTTTTGGTGAAAGAATTATTTCATTTTGATTTAGTATATGAAAGTTATGGTGGTTTGAATTCCAGATTTAAATATGCCTTTATTTATGTAATTTAATTATGAGGTGAATTTTTGTAGAATAATAGTGAGTACATGGATTACATGTATAAATAGGCCATATTATTACAAGTTCAAAACAGTTGAATTTGCTTAATTTGGAGTTTTCATGATTTAGTTATGAATTTCTAAAGTTATCAGCATTTTCTTGTGTAAAGATAATAGCGTTAAAGGCTCTTTTTCCAAAGTAATGCTCTCTGTTACAGGAACATGTTTGAAACCAATTTTAATATAAAGTTCATTAAATATGAAAATTATCAGAAGTGGTTTCATTCATTTTGGAGTTAAAATGATTTAGTTATGTATTTTAGAAGGTATACACATTTTTCAGCTCACAAATAAATAGATTTCGAATTCTATAAGTCATCTTAACCTTTTCTTACCGAGCTACGCTAGCCGAAGTGGTCGACATGCGGTAGGGAGAATAGCGTATTTTCTAACTTAACTCAGTTAACAATCGCTTCGACGCAGGGACCGTCGTCGAGACACGCCCGATGGATGGTCCCACGCCAAGCGCTCGGTGCACGGGTTTAAGGCCTAGGCCCACAGTCGATCACGTTGCATGAGTTTAACTCTCGGCGTTTTTCGCCCACGGGCCGCAGCGTGGCAGTGTAGCCGCCACTTCCGACCGCGATTAAATGCTAATGATTGACACTTACACCTAATCATCGCTACGGGAGAGCGGTCGGCGTACGACAACGGGAAAATCTCCCCGCGCGTTTGCTCGGCGGCTCGCCGGCGATTCCGACCACGGCGGCGCCAGACAAGGGCATGCATAGATGCAAAATAGCAAGGCGCTTCTAATGAGGGTAGTCTCAACGACTGAGTCGGCCTGCATCGGCGGCTAGCCGGAGTTGAGCGGCGGCGCTCAATACGGCAAGAAGACAAAAACAAAGTGAAGCTCCGCAGCGTCAATCCAGCAGGTGCCCAAGGTTCTAGGGACTATTAGTGAGTTACCTGAGTTGAGAAGAGTGCTCGGGAAGCTCGAAGTTAGCTGAAGTTTGGTCGGTGCCGGAGAAGAAGATGGCGACGACCCGGCTCAACGAAGAGGTGAAGCTCTGAGCAAAGAGGAGCAAGGGGAATGCTCGGGTTACCTCAAGGACCTTAAGAGCAAGCTAAAGAGCGAAAGAATTTGAAGAATAACCTACCAAATTGAAGTGGGAGGTGAAAGGGATTGAACTCTGGCCGAAAAGAGGCAACTTCGATTCACCGCGAAACTGTCGAGTACTACCCAAATTGAGTTAGGGGTTTTTAATCTCAAACCCAAAGGCACGGAATGACACGATAGGTTTTGGACAAAGCTCACCGGGGATGAAGCACACCAGAGGATGTCCTCGGAAGCGTGCTCTGGAGCTTCAGGGAGCACGAGGCTGGTCCCGGCGCTACAAAGAAAGTCAAGAGCTTGCATAAGCAAAAATGGAAATGGCATGCAAAGGAGGAGCGAGGCACGAGTGAGAAACTTCATGGAGAAATGAACTCGAGGAGCTTCCTCTCCTCACCAACAGAGGAGAAGTGAGGAATTTGCTAGGTTGGTGCTAGTTAAAGGTGGCCTACGGACGGACGGAGGCGGCGTGACATGCCGAGGCTCGTGATAGGTCAAGCGGGCGGTGCGGTCACGGCGATGACGGAGCTGCTCAGAGCGCTCTCGGCGCGTGGCACAGGATGCCTGAGGCTGAAACGGGAGGTGGGAGACGACCCTGACATGCGGGACCCACCGCGTCAGCGACTCACAGCGGTGCGCGCGAACGCGAGCTGAACGGTTTGATCAGAACCGTTGGATCACGAAAGGACAGATGGGATTGGTGGGGACTTCGGACAGGTCGACAGGAGGTGAGATCAGGGCCGTTGAATCTTGATCCAGCGGTTGCATGCGATGGTGCAACCAGGTGGTCGGGCTGAGTCCATTCGCCGAGTCGGCTTGAGCCCGAGGAACAGTGCACCAGTTTGGGTCCAAGGTTTGACTGAGATTTTAATTGTTTTCCCTACTTTGACCAGGGACTTAAAAATAGAAATAAAATTCCTAAAATCATGAAATAAATCATGGGGGTTCCTGGGATAACCTAGTGTCCATAAAAATTATTGGAACCTACTGTTCATAATATAATTTTCATAGTTTAAATTCAAACATAAAGTTGGTCTTTAAATCGTGTTTGAATTTTCATAGGGTTCAAACCAGTCCCAAAAATTTGGGAAAAATTATATTAATTCATGATAATTAATATAGTATTTGAATACATTATTTCCAGGGGACTTTCAGTAGCATGTATTTCGGACTTTGGTTTGGAGTTCAATGTAAAGTAGATGTTTCAATTGTATTTTTTAGATTTTCCAAGTACAATATGTAATTCAAAGTTTCAAAACATGATGCATGATAATGAAATGCATAATAAACCTCTTTATTAATTTGGGGATGTGACACCACCTCTCACTCTCTTTCTTCTCCAATTCTCCCCATCTCCAACCTGCTCATGCTCGATTGCCCCTCCAGCCGCCCATCAAGAAGTTGATGGCGACACGAGCGACGAAGACACAGCTTGACGACGCGGCCGCTGGAGCCAATGGCGGCAAGGGCACAAGATGCAATAGTGGTTGTAGTGGCGTGTGGAGGCTGGATGGTAGTAGCACGCGGTGGCTAGATGCAACGGCGATGGCGCAGGGTGGATAGATGGGCACGACGTGAGAATCAGAGAAGTGAGCAGCCCCCGGTTCTCCTCCTTTCTCTCCCTGTCTCTCCATCCCTTGGTCTAGATTGAGGACGCCATGCGCCAGATCGAGGTCTCTGTCGCCAGATCAAGGTCGCCGCCAGTGGCTCCATGGTGGTAGCGGATCTAGAGTGAGCAGCGGGGGTGGGAGTAAGCGACGCTGGCTGTCGGTGGCTCCATGGTGGCAACGAATCTGGTGTGAGTAGCAGGAGCGAGCGACGTCGCCGGCGGCGATGGAGGGAGCGAACGACGGTGACTGGAGCGAGGACGAGCGTGAGGGAGAAGGCGACGAGGAGGAGGAGGTGGCGGTGGGCGGTGGGCTTACCGCCACTACTACAGAAATGGTCTTCATAGACGGTTCAAAAACGCCATCACAGACGGTTTCGTGAGCCGTCTGAGTCTATGGGTCAGTGATGACATGAGTCATCACAGGCGGTTTTAAAACCGTCTGTGACAGTAGACTTTCACAGACGGTTTCATACACAAACTGTCTGTGATAGGTAACTATCACAGACGATTTGTGTATGAAACCGTCTATGATGATTTTTCTCTATAGACGGTTTGTATGTGAAACCGTCTGTGATGACTTTTCTCTATAGATGGTTTGTAGCTGAAACCGTCTGTGATGACTTTTCTCTATAGACGGTTTGTAGCTGAAACCGTATGTGATGATTTTTCTCTATAAAGTCTCCAAGCAGTGGTTGCTTGTGCCTTTAAAACCGGCATCATATATATATATAGGAAAATAGTATGGTACTCCTGGGAGTATGTACTCCCACCTCTCATATACCACTTAAATTGTATGATGATACCTCTTTATCAATTTGAGTATACTCCAATAATAATTATAAGATACCCCAAAGTGAGTTTCATGAAAAAAATTATGAAAATCCACTTTGTATACCAAAATCCGTGTATATATCTGTTTTATGTATGAAAAAAGGTATATAGCAAAAATAAAAGGCTCCAATAAAAATTTTCCGATTAAGTCATATTGGAGTATCTTATAATTGGTATTCAAGTATACTGAAAGTGATAAAGAAGTATAATATATTCGTTTAAGTGGTATATTGGAAGTGGGAGTACATACTCTGAGAATCTAAAGCAGTGTCATATATATATATATATATATATATATATATATATATATATATATATATATATATTATATTATATTGTTCGTAGTCCCTCGGCCACTTTAGAGGGTGGTGCATGACATGAGGAGGATGAGGCAAGACCACGGATAACTTCATCGAGCCCTACAAGTTCAAGAAGCATGGTCGCCAGAGAACATCGGGACATCCAATTACGGATGTCGTCGACAGTAATTGGGCGTCATTGTGTTCGAGAAAGTAACGTGGTCGATACGATCGGAGTAGTTGTGCGTTACGTCACTTTCTAAACACAACGGCGTCCAATTACACCGTCGACAATATCGGTAATTGGATGTCCGACGCTCTCTCGGCATCCATGCTTCTTGAACTGCGCAGGGCTCGATGAAGTTGTCCGTGGCTGCTATCTCATCCTCCTCATCTTTGCTGACGCATTCCAGAAAGTGGTGAGGGACTACGAACAATATATACATATATATATATGATGCAGTTTTAAAGGCATAGCGATTCTCGCTTAGATACTTTATAGAGAAGAGATCAGGATCCATCATAGAAGTATCATCCAAGGGCATTGAGCTGTTAGATTACCTGCTGTTATGTATTGTGTATAGATTGTACCCTTGGATGATACTTCTAAGATGAATTGATGTCACAAATGCAATTGGATGTGATATTGTGTATAGATTAATTGTACATTGAGCTGTTAGATTACCTGCTGTTATGTATTATGTATAGATTGTACCATTGGATGATACTTCTATGATGAATTGATGTCATAAATGTAATTGGATGTCATATTGTGTATAGATTAATTGTGCCTTGAGCTGTTAGATTACCTGCTGTTATGTATTGTGTATAGATTGTGCCATTGGATGACAGCATGTAATCTAACGACTCAAACATCAATCATCTTGATAAGCGATCCGCGCAGTAGGATGTCCTTGGTCGCATCTTTGTCTCATCCTCCTCGTGCTGCTTGGTAGATTTCTTAGACGTTCATGGTAAATAAAGAAATCATGATCAAGTGCAGACACGACGCGGCAACGGCGGCAAACACCTGCCACCACCAGCACAACCCACATCCAGGGGAGAGAGGCAGATCTGGCCAAGGTGAGGTAGCCGAGGGAGCAAAGGGGAGCGGCGTACCTCGATTCGGCGGCGTAGATGGCGGGGCGAGCTCGATTCAGCTTGGGAGATGGCGGGGCAAGCTCGATTCGGCGAGGGAGATGGCGGGGCAAGCTTGATTCGGCAGGGGAGTCGCGATGCTGGAGCCCGGTCAAAGTCCTGAACCCTAGCGCGCACTGGGGAGTGACGAGTTAGGGCGCAAACCCTAGCACGGGGGCTCCTATTAATAAAGGTATATCGCAGACGGTTCTATTATGGAACCGTCAGTGATACGTGTCACAGACGGGTCCATAATATAACCGTCTGTGATATTGTCTCATATCACAGACGGTTCCAATATGATCTTATATCACAGACAGATCCATAATAGAACCGTCTGTGAGACGTATCACAGACGGTCCCATAATAGAACCGTCATCCTTTTGTCTGTAGGTGAAATATAGTTCCAAAAATTTGGTAAAAAATATATTAATTCATGATAATTATTCTAGTATTTGAATAAATTAGTTCTAGATGATGATCATAAGTTTTTATTTCTATTTTCTTTTGAGGAGTTGCTTTAGGTTAAGGTTTAATCTTGTGATAAATCATTGATGGTGCAGAACAACATAGCGTATAAAGAGAAGTTCTCTCTCGTTTGGAAGTCTATGATAAATACATAAATGCAAATTGAAAATTCAGAACATTTGACACATTCTGATATAGATAAATGCAAATTATAACATATATATATATACATAAAACAGCTAATTTTACGGCAAGTAGTCCAACACCTCTGCAAAGAATTTGGCATACTCATGCCTAATCCTGCAGTCATCGCTGCAGAAGACGGCGTAGTCATCCCACCCTGACACGCGCAGCCGGTGCTCGTGCTCGTGGCCGATCCTCGACAGCGCCCACCGGCCGGGGCGGCGGCCGGCCATCCTCCCCCCACGTCGCCGCCTGGATCATGTCTACGGCGAGCCTCTGGCACCGCCTGCACTCCTGGTTGATCCTCTTGACCGTCTCGCACCCACCACCGGTCGGCTCGCCCTCAACCTGCCTGATGTACTGCTTCCCAACGCCGCGCGTCTCGCTTGACGTGTAGAGGAGGAGGCCGAGCACGTAGGCCGCGGCCTTGTGGCCGACGACGGCCGCCCGTTCAAGGAACATGAGGCCGCGCTACATGTCTTGGGGCGCGAAAACAAGCGCGAGGCCGACAATGAAGTAGGCCTCCAGGTTGCCAGCGCCGCCCAGGTGGTTGACGACGGTGAGGTAGCACTCGTTGTCCTGCCACTTCATCACCTCCTCCCGCTTCAGCGCCACACGCATCCCCACGACACGCGCTTTGGACGCCTTGTACATAGCCTTGCAACTAAAATTCAAGACGATATATAGAATCTTAATACAAAAATTAATTACTAGATATATTGGACACAAAACGAAATCATCACAAGATTTTATTTTTTGCGTCGTATCATGATACGACTTTTCGGTTTTGTACGCTACAGTCATCTTCACAAACTGACTATAACCAGATCACCTATACCAAAAACAAAAGAACAGATCACGTAATGTGACTCGTAGGCTGTAGAGGTCAGTCATGGGCTGAGGAGAGCTCGCGGCCACGAGGCCGACGATGTGGATGACGACCTCGTCAGGAAGATCAAGGACGGCGATCGTCGACCTCCTCGCCCGCTTGGTCCTCGCCATCATGCTCCGCGTGCTCACCATGGTGTACTATTCAATATCATTCGTGCTCACCATGGCGCGCGATAATATCACTCTTATAAAACGTTGGAGAGACACATTTACGTCGGCGCCGAGACAAAGAGACGCATCGGCGCCGGTCGACGCGGGAGACGAAGAGACGCATCGGCGCCCGTCGGCGCGGGAGACGAAGAGACGCATGCATAACGCGCGGGAGTCGAAATATTTAATTATTACAGACGGTTCTGACAAAAGACCGTCTGTGAAGTATACCATTATCACAGACGGTTAGTTAAAAGGACCGTTTTGGAAGTTTCACAGACTGTTGTTTGTTACAAACCGTCTGTGATAATGGTTTACTTCACAGACTGTTATTTTTACGAACCGTTTGTGATACTTCATAGACGGTTTTAAGCACGAACCGTCTGTGATATTTCCTTTTCACAGACGGTTTTTAGCGCATTCATTTACACAGATGGTCTCTAAACCAAAACCGTCTGTGATTTCATGTAATATAGACGGTTTTGGCCAACCGTCTGTGATGAGGCGTCAAGTATTAGTCTTTTTGTAGTAGTGCGCCGGTGAGAGGCGGCGGTGGCGCGAGCAGAGGAGGCGGAGGTGACGGGTGCACGCAAGAAGAGAGAGAAAAGCAGGATGGGAAGAAAAGAAGAGAAGAGAAAAATAGGAAGGGTACTATAGGTATTTTGAAAAAAGTTAACGGAAAAATCTAACGGAGTTGACAGTAATAACATAAAAAGATATGATTGTAAATATGTCACTTTATAACGACAAATCATGGTTTACAACCACGAATAATTTTTTTCCTCGGTAGTTTAATTAGGTACTGCGTGAAAGGGAGACCGCTCCACTCAGCGCACGGGACGATGATGAGTGATGACTGTGTGATCGCCACAGCCAAAATCTGGCCCCCCCTCAAAAGCCGAGCTCTCGCGTCACTTTCTCCCCCGCTAGCCGAGCCCCTGCCCGGTTAATTCGTCGCCCTCCTCCATCCCTCGCTTTCTTCGCCACGCTAGCTCTCGCATCTCCCTGATAGGCTTGACAACCACACCGCTGTGCGCGCGCGCGCGACAATGCATGCGGGTACTGATTAGTGTGTGTGTGTGTGTGACAGTGTTAACGTTTAGAAGACAAGGACGATCGATGCCGGCCGCGGAGGCGAGGTCGCCGTGGGCGTCGGGGGAGAGGCGGCCGCACTTCTTCAAGGTGCTCATCGGCGACTTCAAGCAGCGCCTGGTGAGTGAACGATCGAGTGTTAGACTGTTAGTTGTCTTGCATGTTCTAGCTCTCTAACCTACTAGCTAGGCTAGCTAGGCACGTTAGACTGTGTGTCTTCATGAAAGAAGCAACCGCTGTTTCGCGCGGTTGCTACAGTAGATTATTTCCCAAGCATGGTTCCCATGACTGTATATGATAGTCACTTTGCAGAGAGAGATAATGCGCACGGTTAGTATATGTTGTTTGACAAACTAACGGTTAGTATATGTTGTTTGACAAACTAAAAAGAGCAAAGGGAGAAAAGTGCGTGTCAATATGCATGAGGCCACTGAAAATTTGTCACACGCTTTCAGCATACATGCACCGATCGATTGCATTTTGTGCAATATGTTAGCTTTACATGCATGGTAAAGATTATCGATCGTAGTTGTTAGCTACAATTCATGTTGATATACGGCAACATGCATGGGTGTGCCTGAGTTTAACGCAATTAATGCGAGGATTGCCAGGACGATGTGTTCTTTTTTTCTCGGTGGCAGGGACTTCAGAGTCCCAAGTGCTTAATTGTCTGGTTTCAAAGCATGGCTCAAGGAGAAATGTGAAGCTAGTGACAAACAAATAAGCATATCAATATGGGCTTATATATATAACACCTGCCTTAGAGCATCTACAACAGTCTACCTCAGCTGTTACTAAGGGGTTACCATATCAGCATTTAGGTGATGTGGATGAGAGAAAGTGAGGAGAGAAGGTGATGTTGTTTCTAGATGAAGAAACTATCAAATTGTTAATACCAAGACACAAGAAACAATCAAATACTCTATTGGAGACTTATTTGTTACCTAAAAACGCTTTTTGTGGGTCCCACTGTCTTAAAGCAAAATATTCACTCAATCATTTGTGCAGTCCGGCTTTATTATTGATATGATAAATAAGCTAAACCATGTATGCCACAAAGTTGTACTTCATTATTGATCATCAACAATCATGCACACTTGTAGCAATTAAAATTTTAGACACAAACTCAAGAAACAATCTATTGGAAGACTTGTTTCTTTTTATTAGATTGAATACTCTCTCTATTCTTAGTAACAAACTAAGAAATAAACTATTGTAGATATTCTTACGCTACTAAAAAGCTAGACGGACATAAGCTCCTGGTAAAAAAAGGAGTACAATTTTTTTCTGTAAGTCATGACTCTTTTACAAAACAAGTGCTGTAATCAATCTTTGTTTTTTACTATCTAACCACATGAGTGCTTTTCTTCATCCCTCAAAAGATATTTAGAATATTTTTTTCCTAGAACACAAATCAATAGTAATGATTTTATGGATCAGTATAAGGAAGTTTCACTGTTTCCTCTCAAAATAATTCTTCCATGCATGTAAATGCAGAAAATCCCGCCAAGCTTCTGCAAGCACATCCCCTGGGAGGCGTCAAGAAAGGCCAAGAGCCTGAAGGAGGCGTCCATGGCGGCCACCCTGGAGGGCCCCAGCGGCCGGACGTGGCTGGTCGTGATCCGCCGGACCGCCGAGGGCACCTTCTTCACCTCGGGCTGGCTCAAGTTCGTGCAGGACCAGGCGCTGAAGGAGCTCGAGTTCCTCGTGTTCCGGTACGACGGCAACACGCACTTCACCGCGATGGTATTCGACAAGACGGCGTGCGAGCGGGAGGACCTACTTGGCGGCGAGCCCCGTCCGCGCAAGAAACGGGGCCGACCGAGGACGGCCTCGCGTGATGCCACGCGGACCAAGAAGGATTCCGTTGGGAAAGAGCTGGTGCCGTACCGTCCACCTAGCGACCAGCAGTTGCAAGTCGCATGCTCCAATTGGACGCCGGAAATGGGTAAGTCAAGTGGTACTACTACTAATAAATACTGTACTACAGTACTGCACTAGTACATCCTTTTGTTTGCAGGGATTACTGTTAGAATTAGGCCTATAAATGTAAAAACATGCGTGGTTTAGTTTCATAAGTGGGAGAGCAATTTATATGGTAGAATCTTTGCCACTCATTGAAACATATGACATATGATATGAGGTGATATAAGAAGGACTATAGATTCTAAAGCATGCATGGTTTAATTCCATAAGTAGGAGAGCAATTTATATGGTAGAGTCTCTGTCATCTATTGAAATATATGACACATGACATAGGGTGGTATGAGTATGACTATAGCTACAGTCACACACATACATGTACGCATGCGCGCGCGTATATTCGCGTAGCAATCGCGTGACTTATGACTTGCGACGCGCGACCGTTAACGTGTCGTGAACCTAGTCTACCTTTCTTTTGCTAACCATGCGTCTCTCTCTCTCTCTCTCTCTCTCTCTCTCTCTCTCTCTCTCTCTCTCTCATAGATCAGTGTGGTCGAAACACTGTGGTTGAAATAAAGTGGTCGAAATACTGTAGTCAAAACACAGTGGTCGAAATAATATGATCAAAACATAGACCAGTGCGGTCGAAACACAGTGGTCGAAAAATAATGGTCGGATCTATAGACCAGTATGGTCGAAATACACTGGTCGAAGCTGTAGACCAGTGTGTAATCAAGATCTGATAAACACTGCTTAATAACCAATAATTGGTTTTGAATTAGTAGTTACCAGTGATTTAATATGTGCTTTATTATGCAGTTACTAGAGAGTAATTGTCTCGACCTTTAAAAAGATCTAGAGACGTCCAGACCTGAAACGATTGATTTACTTCGATGTTCTTCTTCTTCCTCTCTGTTCTATTGTACTGGAGATTTATGTTATCGAACTAAGCCATCTCTTCTCCTCGGCGTGCACCGGGAAAGAAAGTGAGTAGGTATATCCGAACCATTGTCGCAGAGTTTACCTGCACGAAACGGTAACAAGGTTTCTGGGTAGCGCATCTGCGCGACCGCTCGCTTTACCGCTTTATCTTCGTTCTACATTGCTTCAAGTATGCGCTACTTCCTGTTCTTAATGAGTTGCCTGTTATTAGTATTGCTTTATACATCTCTAATTTTATACGACCTTTATCTCATAATAAAATATAAAATTAAAATATTGTCTATATTTCCTACTATTACAACGACACACCTCTAAGCATAGCCCAGGTGCACCCGCTACTAGTACACGCTTAAAACTGCGGAGGCTGGAGATTTTTTTAAAAAAAAAAAAAAAAAAAAAAACCATGTCAATACTATCTATGTGTGTGTTTGGACAGACTCTAGCTCCCAGGTTATGGGGAGAAGCTAGAACCGGGTAACCAGACACTCCGGGCTGTACTAATTTTTCAAGCCGAACTGAGAAAAGGTGAATGTGCATTTGTATATGGAAGTTGGAACGATATTTGGGCAGCTTCACCAACTCCTAAATCCCACCGAAGCTAGCTTTCCGTAGTTAGATTCTACTGAAGCTAGCTTTTAGAGCCTAACATCTGGAGGCCGAGCTAGTCGCTTAAGTGCTCCATGGTTTGGAGTCGAATAGGACTCAAGAAGGATCATTTTTTTTTTTTTGAGATTTACTGAACAACATTTGACTGTTTTCTTTTGTCAAAATAGTCGAATTTTCATTCATCCGATATGTTTTAGGATTTGCACTTCTTGTCATATGATGAATTTGGTCCGAATTTATTATGATTTTTTTTTTAACATAACGGATTCACTACGTTGCCATATTTTGTTGGTACAGAATATCATTTTTTTTGTCTTTGTTTTTGCTTAATATCTCAAAGTATATGTTAGATTTTGAATCATGTGATTGAAATATGACTTATTAAGACTTTCGATAATAATTAGAGTGACGAAGAACAAAAATTATATAAATAAATTACTGTAATTTATATATAATAGAGTTGTAATTGAACTAAAATTTAACTGTTTTAAATTGAAAAAACAGTCTATGTACAGACAGACCCTATTTTTTACTCAAGCTATTCAGGCCTTGCACGTCGAAGCACGGGAGTTTCTGGTCCTTCTCTACCATAATATTGCACAATAATTATTGGCCCAATAGTTTTTTTAGAGCCAGCTCAAACACACTGTATCGATGGTTGTTTAGCATACATGAGTTTTGCAGTAGTCTTAAGACACGTATAATCGAGTTTATGGAAGGGGTTTTGAGCGTGGTACAGGTGCTATTTTTACTAATTCGTTCACATGATGCTATTTTTGCTATTTCGCTTCACAACAGTATCATTTAAATCAAAAACTCCCTTTAATCCTACCCGTTTGGAACGTTGGATTTCCAGTAAATTTTCGTAAGAAATCATGCGTCGACTAAGAGTGGATTCCCACACTTTCTACCGGGATCTAAAATTTCTACTTAACACCGTCCATTCCAAACAGGGCTTGTAGACAGGAACTGTCCAACCCATCCCATTCTGGGGCCCAACAAACCCTACCAGAGCAGAGAACATCCCGCTAGACTTCTCTCCCTTTGTGCCTAGGCCCTTTGTGCCTAGGCCCACCTGACCACCCACTCGGCCACTCTCATGCCTAATTGGTACTCCACTTTCGATGAAATCCCACGACAAATTTACCGGTGTAGGCGTGTAGCATATCATGTCACACAGTAGCTATGGTTCATGATTTGGTTGCGACTTGGCACGCCACGACAAATTTGCTTCTGTAGCCTGTGCAATTTCTTGCGAGAATGAATGATTGTGTTGCATGTTACAATTATCAGAGCTGCTTACCTTTTTGCAGGATCAACCGGGCAGTACAGCGCGGTCAAGACCGAAGTAGACGCCGACGAGCTCCCGCTGTGCGTGATCCCTGCACCGTCGCAGCGCTCGCCGAGCCACGGGCCAGGGGCTCAGGACGGCGGCGCGGCGAGGAGGTGCGCGGTGAAGACGCGGAGCATCCAGGACGACCTCGCCCTCGCGAACATCCCCACGTCCGTCCGGCGCTACAAGGGGTACGTGTCGCGCCGGCGCCCTGTCACGAGCGCCGAGCGGCAGCGGGCGACGGAGATCGCGTACGCGTTCCGGTCGTCGCTGCCGTACTGCGTCATCCGCATGAGCACCATGCACGTCTACTACTCCTTCATGATGGTGAGCCGTTCAACTTGGCCATAGTATGGAAATTCCTAGCTGACCGCACATGTACGTAACGTACAAGTCAATGTGTCAGCTGTCATGAAGCGTGCGGTGGATGACCTGTGAATTGACCTTAGCTTGTGGGTTGTGAAATGCGATGCATGTGCGTGCAGAGGTTCCCGACGGGATTCTCGCGGCAGCACCTGCCGCGGGAGAGGACGGACGTGGTGCTCCGGGACCCGGGCGGCAAGGCGTGGGTGGTGCTCTACATCCCCAACACGAGGGACCGCCTGTCGCGCGGCTGGTGCGCGTTCGCGCGCGGCAACTGCCTGGAGGAAGGGGACTACTGCGTGTTCGAGCTCGTCGGCACGGCCGAGTTCCGCGTCCACATCTTCCCGGTGGTCGAGCCGGCCGTGCCGGCGGTCAGGCTACAAAGAGCTCGCTGAGCTGTACCTGTGGACGTAACGTGCGCATTGGATCATCGGACTCTTTGAATAAATGGAAGAGCGCATGCATTACCGCGTACGAATAAGCAATTCAAAGCAACAGTTACCGTTCAATTTTACCTTGGCGTTGCAGAATCAGTATAGCAAATAAGCTAGCTGGATCACTGTCTGCAGTGTTTTTCCCCTGCAGGTGTCGTGGCGAATCTATTTTGTCAACATGCAGATATTTGGTCAAATACGTACCCCCTACTGGAGATTTGGAACGATCGACGCGCATCCTGATACTGTTAGAAATTGGCCCATATGAGTGAGGCCCATTTTCTATAATTCCAAAGCATTTATGGGTTAGTACCATATTGCTAAGGCAAAGTGGAAGTGACCAACATATAAGGTGGAGTCCTTGCCACTCCTTGAAACATGTAACACATGGATGGATGAGGATGGCATGAGGAGGGCTCTGGCTAAACACACACACGCACGCGCGCCTTGCTGCTCGTTCGCAGATTTTCGCGTGAAAAATCGCGTGACTTGTGACTTGTGACGCGCGGCCGTGCCGTGGACGTGGCACGCCATTTGGCGAACCAAGTTCACCTTATTTTTTTGAACCATGCATCTCTCTCTCTGTTTGAATGAGATTCAAATGTTTAAATTTCGAGCTTTATTGAGTGATGATGATGACGATTACGGTGGGTAAATGATGGTTAAGTGTAACGATTACGATGGGTAAAAGGTGGTTAAGTGTGTGATTACGGTGGGTAAATGGTGGTTAAGTGTGTCGATTACCGATGGGTAAATGGTACATTTAATCTGTCGATTACCGATGCGCATCTATATATGTCCGAGACGCGTCCGTGCATAGTGAGTACAAGAATAGCCTCCATTTCTTCTTCCTTCTAATCTGTGCTGCTGTACTGCGCCGTCTGAACCCTGCCGACTCTTCTTCTCGGCGTGCACCGTGAAGAAGGGAAGCGGTATCTCCGAACCGTTGCTGCCGTGGAGACTTGCACGGCGGCAATAAGGTTTGGCGGCGCATCTGCGCGACCGCTTGTCGCATCTGCGACATCTACGTTTACGCCCGCATCAACTCTGCTACGCTCTCGCTCTTCATCGGACCCATCTGTAAGTCTACTGTGTGATTGATAGACTTGTTTACATCCTGGTTTTCATATATTGTGAAGTACAATGAGTTGTCTGCTAGCAGTACTGTTTTATGCATCATTAGTCTTTTGCAATATTTGCCTTCTAATAAAATTTGGAATTAAAATATTGCCCTCATTTTTAACAGATACTTCTCACTGTACACAAGGAAGCAACTTTTATTTAACTAGCTACGTGCTCGTGCGTTACTACAGAGAAAAAAACGTATTACCCTAGCATGTTGAGTTGTTGTTGGCAGTCGCTGGGTTTAGCCTACGCCAGTCCATCTACTCTCGTCGAGGTGTCACGGTGAGGTTCACTCTGGCCTACTTCGCGTCTCTGCTACCGTGCTTGGTACTTATGATCAAACTCCGACGCGGACCACGTAGCACCTTCGTCGTTGTGTTTACGCTGCACCTTTGACTCTTCCGTCATGCGCTACGCCCGTTCAACCGTACTATAGTGAACATATCAGACCTGTGGCCCAACGACGTGGCCAACGCCTCCCTAGCTACGTCGCTGATGTCCAGATCACCAGCCTCGGCCTTTTAACGGACAATTAAGACACGGTGATGGTAGTCTAGCCACATGTCTGCATGTCGTTGTGATGCAATCAAATGTATATATAAATGAAACACGTATGCACAATAGAAAAATAGTATATGCAATCAACATATAAATAACACTTCCAAAGCACTCCACCACCGAGTGGCAGCCTTGCAAAGGTGCAACAGGCAGGTGGAAGGACACGCGCATGCATGTGCACGTTCGCACCATCAAGCGCCACCATGGACAGCCCAGCAACATGGGTGTCCTTCGGACCATGCAAAGCATGCAGCCCGAGGTAGTGGAGATGCGTGTCGTGCTGCTCTAGGGGACCACGAGTGGGTGGCCCTAGTCGGGCGACACCGACATGAAGCACGCATCTAGCGCCGAGGTATTGAGGTGATCTTCTCTTCACTTGTGCTTCTCTATTTCATCTTCGACAACTCAACCTCAAGCGCTGAGCTGTTGAGGTCGTAGCCATGCAGCGTGGTTACACAACGCTCATGCCTTCTTGATCTCGGTCTGGTCACTCTCGTACTTGGCGTGCCTCCTCCAAGTTCAGGATTTGTTTATTGAGATCGGAGCGATTTACGCGGAGGCAGATGCCGAGTGGCTTATTGATACGAAAGCGTTTTTGTAGCTGGAAGCCAAGGGGGATAGGGGGAAGGAGGTGGAATCGATCAAGTAGTGGAGGCCACATGTTGGCGATCTAACCGAGTAGTGGAACGATCGAGGGGACAAGAGAGGGAATGAAGAACACACCACTCACCACCACTACATTCTTTTTAAGTAGTAGAGATCTTCGCATGGACAATGCCGAAAAATACTTGTCGGTAGGGTGCAATTGGAGCGGATACGGACAAATATCGCTCATCTTGTATCTATTCCGTATTTTTTCCTCAGAGTTGGAGTCAGATATGGATATTGTCGGATACCTATTTCTCCATCCCGTATTCGCTTCGCGAGCTTTCGATCGGTGGTCAGACGAAAATTATCTGTTTCTTTTGCATCCGTACACAGGACATGGACAGCAGGAGTGCAATCAGACCAAAAACGAAATGACTAATCGCTGAGATGTCAAAAAAACACTCAACATTCTCTGCCTACTCAGATACAACAACTCACCTATCTGTTATGTTCTTCCTAAGTGAAGTCACAATAGACTTTCCTCATACCACTAACATACAGACACATACGGATGTATGTCGCTCATTCTGTATTGTCGATGATCTAGTATCGATCTTACGAATGAATATTTGGGAGTTTCCTAGAAGTAAAACCACACAGAGAAAGACACATGAATTTAGACAGGTTCAGGCCTTCTCCAAGGAGAATAACAACCATACTTCTGTGTTATTATATTGACTATGTTGTTTACAATCAGGAAGAAAATAATTGAAACTAATGCTTAATGTCTTCTTATTGTAATCTCCGATTCATCTCCCCAATGTCCACTGACTTGAGCATTTATGAGCATTTATTATTCCTTATTTGGAGCTCTTCCAGTACCACTACGGGATGAGCAAGCACAGCGGAATCGCAGATAGCTGCGGTCTGAAGCTCCACAATGGGAAGTCGATGAAGTATATTCAAATGCTCACTCGGTCGTCATGGCCGGGATAAAAGAAGAGGTGGTTTTATTGGAAAATGTCCAAGGAAGACAGCTTCTCCTTCGCAGGAAAGCCTGCAGAGAATAGTGCCTCCTAGGACTTGACTCCAAGCAACCTCAATTGAATCGCCCCCTACATTCAAGCCACCAAAGACTTAAAGGAAGATGGGCTTACCGGATGGCACATAGTGAGAGATTTCATCACGCGCCGCATCAGTCCTCTGAAAAATCAAGCACACCCCATGTGGATGTACTCGGGGATTACCAACCCAACCAGAGATTTTGAAGGAGGTAAAGAAATAATCAACGTAGCTCTTTTTGGTTAATTTCGAGCTTGATTGTTGATTTTTTTTTTTGCAATTGTAGATCTCTCACAAAAAGAGATTAACGCTCGAGTCAAACTCATTTGTAAAAAAGCTCCAACAACCACATCAGGGGTTCTTCGAATCCTGGCGGTCATGTTCGCAGAAGAGAGGAAAGAATGCCCAAAGGTAATCAAAAGTTGATTTCATCTTTAGAGTTCTACAGTCTTAGAATTCGACTATTGAGTAATGTTCATTTTCTGACTTTTGCACAAAGTAGGCATGGTAGACCGTCAAGACGACCAAGAGGTTCAATTGAAGGCTGTCGAATAAGGGTCAGAGGAAGACAGTTCCTCTGACCAAAAGGCGTTGCCTTGTGAAGGCCGTCGATAAAAAGGGTGAGGGCTCAAGCTCCGTCCCTCCTCCAACCAGTCCCTTTAACAAATTCTTTGCAGATGTGATCGCTGCAGAGAAAAGAAGAGTGGCCGAAGTACTTAAGCATAAAGCCCCTAAGGCTAAGATACCATTCTACTATAATAATAAGACATTTTCAGTTTCTGCTTCCTATGGCTTTGTCAATCAATTAGAAAAGGAGAATTAGAAAAGTTTTATATCTTTTGTGAAGGATACCTTCGCGACAGCAGAGCCTATGGTTGAGGCGAATGATGTCCCTCAGGTGGTCGAAACAAGTTTCGACCATCAAGAGGGGCAGGAAGCTTTGGGATCCGTAGCTCTCGATCAAGATCCAAGACCAGACGTGGTCGTGGAGATCCCAACCCCTCAACAAGACTTTCGACTAGACGTGGTCGAAGAAGCCTCGGTCTCTCAATCTCGTTCCACTGAAAGTCTTCTAGAGGCTAAAGGTGTCACAAAAATTAGGGTAGCCGAAGAGAAGAAGAAAAAGAAATCTTCCTCGTGGAAGGTTTCATCTGGATTCAAGATTGTTTCCAAAAAACTAAAGTATGTAAATCCAAAAGTGTAAAAATAGTATTTACCTTTTATTCATACAAGTTGATATTTTTTTTATTTTCTCTTTGTAATTTTAGTCCTGCTTCTCCAGCCCCCAAGGATACTTCTGTCGAGAGGCCCGTAGTTATTTCTCCTGTAGTCGCAGCGACAACAATTGTTTTCTCCTACAGTCAAGGAGACAACCATGAAGGTGGTCGAAGAATCGACCCCTATCCCTATGGTGGCGATGGAGGAGTTTACTACCACTAAAGCAACCACAATCACTGAGGTGGTCGTAGAAGCAGAGGTAAAGATGGCGGAAGACCTGGATACAATGGTAATCGAACCGGTTATTGAGGATATCAATAATCGGACAATGGACTTGGTCCTACCACCATCGGAAGCATCCGATCAAGATAGAGGAGCAACCTCTGATCGCCATACCAAAAAGGAAGCCGTGGAAGACGTCTCTCCTGGTCCTCAAGGAGGACTCGTTTCTGTTGCCAACAACCATAAAGAAGAAGAAGAAGACGAAGACTTCTTCGACCTCCTCCCCGAGTTCTTCGGTCCACCAATTGTCGAATCTTCTTCATTCAGGTCTCATGACCGAGTCCCACGCCCTACGGACATTCCAAATAGAGGACATATCTTTGATGACGAGCGTCTTCAAAGAGTATAGTGGGACCAAGTCAATGGACTTGATGAATTACAAGATTCCAAGTTTGTGTATGCCACGTTTGCTCATGCAGCTATCAGCGTAAGTACTTGATGCCAAATATTTTTATATCTATATTTTTTTCCTTTTTCTTATGACCTCTTCCTTTGTTCAAAGAGCTGTCGAACAAGTTGCTACTGTTGGTGAATACCACAGGCAACTAGTTTTTTTTGAAGAAGCAGCAATCTGAACTCTGCCAACTGGCAGTGAGATCGTAAGTAATCATTACGAGAGGTATTATTTTAATACGACCGCTCGTTCAATGCTCATGTCTATTTTAACCTTTGTAGGTCCCAAAGTGAAGAAAGAACTTTAATCTCTGCACTCGATCATGTGAGAGCCAAGGTGCAGAGATTAAAGGATGAAAAAGAAAACCTGCTGAAGAACCTTCAAGAGGTAAAATTTACAACTTGCGAGTTGCAGAATGAAATAAACAATAAGTTTTAAACTTAAAACTATTTATTTTAATGACTTTATTTTCTTTTTCTAACTCTTTTCTTTGTTTAGAAAAAGACATTGACATGGGCATTCTCAAAACCGATGTCAATTTAAATACCTTAGTGATCAAATGAGCTCATCCGTATGACCAAAGAAAAAGACAAGAGTATAAAGGCGTGGGAGTAGCAGTGCACAAGGGACGCTACCTTCCACGACAACGAGATCAAGAAGCTTGATTCGTAGGTGAGAATTTCTTTGCCTACAACCAGTTTCATTTATTGGTAATTATGAAGTATTTTTTCTGGCCGGTCGTACTCGATTTTCAGAGTAAGCAGTCAAAATAAAATGACTCCAAGAAGCTTCGACCTGTAGTCAGGAGGAAATGAAGGCAACGAAGACCAACCTTTAAGACAACATTTTACTCCTTAATAATGTGCTCGGTGGACTTGGTGCTAAGGAGGTCACTCCTCTTGAAGACACCATGATTGCCTATATGAGTACCATTGGATAGCAAGTCAAAACTTTGCAGGAGTTGATAACAACTCTGAAGACCAATCAAGTCAACTCAATAAGAGAGGCGGTCGAAAGTGCAGTAAGTTATGCCTCGGCAAAGCTTAAGGTATATGACCGTAATCTTAGCCTTCAACCAGTCGAAGCCGATTTCGACTCCCTAAAGCAGAGGCAGCACGACTGATTGAAGAAGTGCAGCCCGTTGGCAAGAAGGTCATGGAGGAGATGCAAATCAGATCTCCTTTATCATAGTAGTTGTAATAGGGAATATCATTGTAAAGATAATGTCTTGTTTATGAATATAAACCTTTATTTTCCTACAAATTGTCTCATCGAATAGTTAGTAACTCATAAAACAATAAATAGAAAAGAAAATTGAACTTAAGATTAAGAATTAAAGTTATATGAATAACTTTATCCTAGCCCCTGACTATTTTCTTAGTTTATTTATATAAACTAAGTAAATAGCGAGGAAATTATTTACGTAAAAAGTTGTTCGACGTTTGTTGTCGATCTCGATTGACATTTACTGGTTGCAAGAGTTAGGAACATGTCGAAACAAGGAAGTTCCTTCTAGTGGGCAGGACCACGTGCAGATAGAAAAGACTTTGACTGGTTGATGTTCCTTTCTCCGACCAAGTTAACCAAATCATAGAGATCAACAAACTAAACACAATTGTCATGTACGGGTAACAAGAGTTAGAGACAGCGTGACGCTAGGAAGTTCTTTCTAGTGGGCAGGACCACGTGCAGAGAGGAAAGACATCGACTAGGTGGTATACTTCCTCCGACCAGCTTAATCGAATCGAGCATTCATAGAGTAGTCGAACAAACTATAATTTAAAAAGAGCTTGTTGTAAATCATTTCAACCACATTTTGTTGAACCTAATTTATTTATTTTTTGGCAGTAAAAGTTAGGAACAGGTCGACACTAGAAAGTTCCTTCTAGTGGGCAGGACCACGTGCAGAGAGGAAAGACTTCGATTAGGTGATGTTACCCTCCTTCGACCAGTGTAAAGAAAACCAAGTGTTGAAAAAGTCATCAAAAATTGAAGTGTTGCTCAACAAAATTTTTAAGATAATAAAGATTGAAGAAAGCATAAACTTTATTGAGAATATACGGAGTTACACATAGAATTTGCGTAGCTAGTCGATATTCCATCAATTGGAAAGGATTCTACCATCCTCCATTGCTAGTCGTACCGAGCCTGGTCGCGTACCTTCGACCACTGTGTAGTAAACTGGTCATTGAATGTTTTCATGTTCTGTAACCAACACTACGCTCACTGCCTGTTGCGTGGCAACTAGATATATTAAGAGTGTCTCTTTTGATTTCAGAGAAACCAGAACAGGAGCACTCGTAAGATACCTTTTGACATCCTCAAAGGCTTTGTTCGCCTCCTTTGACCATTCGAAACCCTCATATTTCCTCAAAGGTTTGAAAAAAGGAAGTACTTTTTCTCCTAGTCGTGCAATGAAACGACTTAAAGCCACCGTGCATCCTGTGAGTTTCTGGACTCATTTCTTTGTGTTCGGAGGGCGTATTTGTTTAATGGCTTTTATCTTTTCAGGATTTGCTTTTATTCCTCATGCAGAGATAAGGAATCCAAGTAATTTTTCTAAATAGACCCTAAATACACACTTCTCAGGATTGAGTTTTAAAATAGTGTTTTATGAGGTTGTCAAATGTTTCTTGCAGATCGAAAATATGATTAAGGCACTTGATGCTCTTTACGACCAGGTCTTCCACATATGTTTCCAAATTTCGTCCTAATTGGATAGAAAAAGTCGTTTGCATCAAGTGTTGAAAAGAAGCGCTAATATTTTTTAAACCAAATGACATTGACATAGCAAAATATTCCGAATGGTATAATAAATATGGACTTTTCTTCATTATCTAGGCACATACTAATCAGATGATAACCAGAATATGTATCTAAAAAACTTAATGTTTCACAACCAGCAGTAGAATCAACCAACTGATAAATGCGAGGGAGAGAAGAATCATCTTTTGGACAAGCTTTATTGAGACCAGTAAAATCAACACACATACGTCACTTACCATTAGACTTTCTACCCATTAAAGGGTTAGCTAACCACTCTGGGTGCTCGACTTCTCTTATAAAGTCTGCTTTAAGTAGCTTGTCCAATTCTAATCTAATAGCATCGCGTCGATCAAGTGCAAATCTCCATAATTTTTATTTTACGGGTTTTTTGTCAGGCAGTAGAGCTAGCCAGTGCTCAATAACCTCCCTGGGGACTCCGAGCATGTCAGATGCTTGCCACGTGAAGACATCTGCGTTAGCTCAAAGGAAGGTGACGAGGGTGTCTTTCTATGCAGGGTCAGAAGCAATAACCCCATTGTGAACAGCCTTTGAAGGCTCCTCTGAGTTTAGTGGAACTTCTTTGACTTGATCGTTTGGCTTTAGTGCATTTTTAGGCTTCGACTGCTTGGTCGAAGGTTGTCCCTTGCTTCTCGAGTTGGTATTTGGCCAACCATCTCGAGGGATTTGCAGTCCCATGAAAACGCCATCTTTTATCACAGCGGACTTTAATTACTCCTTTGGGACCTGACATCTTAAGACATTGATAACCATACTGAGCAGTCGTTAGAAATCATGCTAAGGTGGGTCGTCTGAGCATGGCGTTATATGCCGTTTCAAAATTGACCACATCAAAAGAGGTTTGTCTATCCTGAAGTTGTTTTGAGAACCAAGCGTTACAGGAAGAGAAACTTAGCCAATGGGTTTGACCGAAGATCTCGATACGATCCCATGAAAGGAGTATCGTACAGGCTTTACCTTTGTCCTGGGCACTTGCATCTCATCTGGGGCACTCGTAAATAAAATATTTAGTGAAATCCCACCATCAACCAACACACGATTAACTCGACAGTTGTTGATGATGGGCTCGACCACAATCAAAAATCAACCCGGTCGAGTAGAAGGGATCGGACAAGCACCCTTCTCAAAAGAGATGGTGACTTCCAACCACTTTGGTAATTTATTAACAAGAGCAGGGTCAACAGATTTTACCTCACGCTCGACAACCTTGAGCTATCGTTTTGAATCATATGCCGAAGATCCACCATAGATGTGATCAATGATGTGCTTTGGATCCTAAAACGATATATCCTCATCGTCGTCTAACTATTTTCGACCACTTGTTTGCCCTAATAAGAAGTGGTCCTTTGCTGGTGTAGTAGTCCTTGAATTTTCATTGGAAAACTCGGCAGTTGCAAAGGTCGTGTCCTTCCCTTTTATGGAAAGGGCACCACCTAGGCTTGTCATTCTTTCGTTCGGGGCGTTTGCTCTTGCCCCGATCGGAGTATGGTTTGGAGCTTTGATGCTCCTTATCGCTTTTGGCCTTTGGTCTTACTCTTGAATTTCTTGGTATTTTTATCTTTTTTCTTGCTACTTTCTTCTACTTCTTGAGTATCTTTATCATCTCGATTGATGGTTTTGTTCCACTTGACCGCTTCTACAACAGTTGCATATCGGTTGGCCATCTCAAAAAGCTTGGCGACAGTAGTCGGGGGATTTAAAGCGATGTCCTCTGTGATCCTTCTATTGCGGACTCGCTGCATAAATGCTCTGATAACAGAAGAATCAGAAACCTCAGGTATTGAGTTGCAAACCTGACTAAAACACATGTTGAACTGGCGTAAGGTCTCATGGGTGTTCTGTCTCATTCTGTGCAGGTCATCCTCCTTTCTGGGACGGTTGTAGGTACCCTAGAAATTGGCCAGTATTAGATTGTAGAGATACTGCCATGAATAGATCGATTCCTGTGGTTGATTTAATAAGCACGACTGAGTAGATCCTCTGAGCACAATAGGAACGTAATTCGTCATAACATGCTCTCCTGCTGCTGCTCGAAGAACAGTCGTATAGATCTAAAGAAATTCGATGGGATTTTGGGACCCATCAAACTTCTCTATGTTCACCGGTAGAAATCATGGCGGCCAGCGAACTGCTCAAAGGTCAGGCGAGAACGCACGACATCTGGTAATAATATCATGACGCCTTCTTTGCAGGAAAGAAGGTTGATGTCACCAGGTGATCATATATGATGATACCTAGTGGCAGGTGGACCTGACCTACCATAAGTCTCGGCCCTACGAGGGTAATATTCCTCGTATTCCATATGTTGTTGCAGATTCCTTGGTAGAAGTGGTGAGCAATCACCTCCCCTAGGAGCTTGTCGATCATCGGATGTCCAAAGAACTCTTCTCCGACTGGAGTTGTAGTTAGGGGAGCGACCAGACCTGTTGTCGTGCCATTCTCCATGAGGGGAGTTATTCGAAAGTCTAGTATTCGACGGAGTCGTTGCGGTACGACTTCCAGAATGATGTCGGCGAGTTTGCTCAAGCCTGACCATTGCGCCCCGAAGCCTTCGTGCGATCTTTTTAGTGAAGAGGTCATAGCATGGCACTCGTCCAAGCTCTTGAGTCAGGTTCTCGATCAGGTCATTTATGCGTCGATGTTCTTGAGTTTTCTCTGACCGATATTGAATACGCCCAGGTGCATTTCTTCGGGTTGCAATTTTTGTCCTCCAGATGGTCTCAGGATCATCTACATCTGAGTTTGCATGAGTTTGTCTCAGTGGAGAGCGATCATTTCTAGGATTTTTCTCATGCTCATGAAGGTGGTGATCCTGTTTATCGCCAGAGGCATCCTCGCCATCACCACGAGAGCCTGAAGTGAGCGAGCGATGGGAACTATCCCTAGTCCTACCTTTCGGAGAGAGATTAGGATCTAAGGGGAGGACAAAGACTTCCTAGATATCATTTTCACTTGCGCTTGAGTCCTTCTGACTTGAGGAGTAGTCGAACGACAACGCCTCACGACTCGGAGCAATCCCCTCCAAGACGGGGAATTCTAGGTTATAACCATCTCCAATCGAAGGTGAACCCTGCGAGGATACAATCGAATTCGTAGGAAAAGAGACCTCGACCACGCACCTCATGGGGGTAACTGAAGGGTGACGATCACCCACTACTACAAAAAGGCTAATACTGGACACCTCATCACAGATAGTTGATCAAAACCATCTGTATTACATGCAATCACAGACGGTTTTGGTTTAAAGACCGTATGTGTTACTGGCTACGCAAAAAATCGTCTGTGAAGAGGTAATATCACAGACAGTTCATAATTAAAACCATATGTGAATTATCACAGACGGTTATTAACAATAACCGTCTGTGATATTTCTACATATCACAAACGATTTTAAACAAAAAATTGTCTGTGATATCTCATGTGATCGATCGATCGAAAGTTACACATCATAGACAATGAAGTGCTCACCTGATCGTAGGGATATTATCTTGTACCAATTTCTTGAAGACACTTCAAATCCATAGACCAAATTGACTTTCCCACTACCTAAATTGAAGTAGTAGTACGTCGATCGATTATTCATGGATTTTGTTCTTTCCATACACGGTGGTCAAAAAGTCAATTTGTTTTGTGAATTTTGTCTTACTAGAAGGGGTATGAATAAGAGAACTTTAAGAAGAAATAGAAGTAAGAAAAGATGGGATTGTGAGTGATTTTTTCTTAGTTCTGCCCTTGATCCGATGGTTATTAATTTATAGGCCAACAACTTGTTGCAAGATTAAACGAATAAAGACGGAAGTCGAACAGAACCAAAGCATCACCATCTTTTCGGGAATTGTTTTTTATAAATACGGTTTACACTGCTTTTCCTATCTTTACAACAGAAAGGCTCATCATAGATGGGTTTTTAATAGAATCGTCTGTGATTACATATGTCATAGATAGGTTTTAAATATAATTGTTTGTGATAATTCAATGCTTCGGCTCCCGTGCAATCAGATTTAGGGCTCATCACAGACGGTTTTTAATAAGAACCGTCTGTGATAATTCAATGTTTCGACTCCCACGCGATGCGCCTCTTCATCTAACATGCCGACGGGCGATGCGTCTCTTCGTCTCACGTGCCGACGTTACAATGCATCTTTTCGACATTTTATAAGAATTATCATCAAGCGTTGTGGTGAGCACGCATGGTATTGTATACGTACGCCATGGTGAGCACGCAGAGCATGATGGCGAGGACCAAGGCAAGGAGGTTGGCGATCACCATCACTCTTCCTCACGATGTCGTCGTCCACATAGTTGGCCTCGAGGCCGCGAGCTCTCCTCAGCCCATGGCTGACCTCTGCAGCCTACGAGCCGCGTACGTATTCTGTTCTTTTGTTTTTGGTAGGTCTGAAATTTAGAGTCAGTATTCTGCTATATTTTTTATTCAGAGCCAGTTTTTGAAGATGACTGTAGCTAGGGATGGCAACGGGGTCATTCCCCGTCGGGGAGTGGTGGAACATTCCTATCTCCGTGAGGCAGAAAATTCCCTGTCCTCGTCCCTATCCTTGTCCTCGGGTGCTATTCCCCCCCCCCGTTCCCCGTCCCCATAGGGTTATCGGGGGCCCACAGGGACCCATACCCGAAAGTTGGATCCCGAAAGAAGAGAAAATAAAATCCATAATGTTATAAAATGAGTATGAACATCCACATGCAATGCTAAAATAACAATATTTTTTGATTAATTAGCATTTGAAAAGTAAAGGACGCAAATGAGATTATCTCGCTACCGCCTTATCAAGTTGTGCGGTAGTGGGCTAGTGACCTACATGTGTTATCGGGGGCCATACGGGTAGCGGGGATGGGGAGTAGGGGAATGACCCCATCCCCACTTCACCCTGATAGGGAATTGTATTTACATATTAGCATCCCTATGGGGGAAGAAATTGCCCCATCCCCGTCTCCTAATGGGTGAATTCCCCGTCGGAGAACAGGGAATGGGGCCCCATTGCCATCCCTAACTGTAGCATATCATCCTAGTTGTCGGAAAGCGCTTCAGGTGTTCATTTCGATTTCAGGTTCCGATAGAGAACCTGACTGTAATTCCTCTGCAAATCTATAAAAAGGAGAAAAACTGAAAAGTCGTATCAGTTGATACGTACGGCACAAAAAAATCTCGTGTTGACTTCGTTTTGTATCCAATATCCAGTTCTGAACTGAATTTGACTAGCAACAACGACCTTAATTTGGCCTTTTAATTTTCTCTTATATAGTAATTCTTGTATTAAGATTCTGTCGTATTGAATTTTAGTTCCAAGGCCATGTACAAGGCATCCAAGGAGTGCGCCGTGGGGAGGCATGTGGCGCTGGAGTGGGAGGAGGCGATGAAGTGGTAGGACAACGAGCGTTACCTCACCGTCGTCAACCACCTGGCTGACACTGGCAACCCGGAGGCCTGCTTCATTGTCGGCCTTGCGCTTGTCTTCGCACCCCAAGACATGCAGCGCGGCGTCGTGTTCCTTAAATGGGCTGCCGTCGCTGGCCACAGGGCCGCGGTCTACGTGCTCGGCCTCCTCCTCTACACGGCCGGCGAGACGCGCGACGTTGGGAAGCACTATATCAGCTAGGTCGAGAGCGAACCGGCCGATGACGGGTGCGAGACAGCCAAGAGGACCAATGGGAGTGTAGGCGGTGCCAGAGACTCACCGCAGATATGGTTCAGGCGGCGGCGTGGAAGAAGATGGCCGGACCGCTGGGCCGAGTGTGGGCGCTGTCGGAGGACAGCCACCAGTGCACGAGCACCGGCTGCGGCGTGGAAGGGTGGGACGACTATGTCGTCTTCTGCAGCGACAACTGCAGGATTAGGCATGAGTTTGCCCATTTCTTTGTAGAGGTGTTGGACTACTTGCCGTAAAATTAACGGTTTTAGCATAGTTTTAACAAATATTCATATGTAATTCTTTACTAATATATATGTGAATGTGTCATGTGTTCTGAATTTTCATTTATGTATGAATATTAGTGTATCTTCGTCTGTGATAATATCGCTTCAGCTCCCTGGTGAGTTTCTTCATCGCCGAATTTATTCCTTGTTTTATAAAAAGTATCATCCGCCATCGAAGATGATCATCTCCACATATAACGTATATGTAATTTCTTCATGTCATGTAAATGTATATACATGATAATATGCTCAAAACATAGAAGTTGAGAACATCCATATCACAAACGGTTCTATTATGGAACCGTTTGTGATATGAGACCATATCACTGACGGTTCTATTATGGAATCGTCTATGATAATTTATCACAAACGGTTCCATAATAAAATCGTCTTTGATATCTCTTTATTAGTAGGACCCGACCGCTAGAGTTTGCGCCCTAACTCGTCACCCCCTAGCGCCCTTACTCTCACCCGTTCCCCTCCCCACCCAAGTGCCCTCGACCTCGACGCCGCCGCCCCCGACATCAAAGGCGCCGCTCGAGTCGCGCCTTCTCCCCGACCCCGTCATCGACGCCGCCCTTCTTCCTGTGGCCGCCGGTTGTGACACCACGGTTCACTGCACAAGACACTTATGATAAGAGTGTCTTGTTCAGTGTCACCGTCGTGCCAGAACTACGGTGACGCTGCCGCCGCCAGTCCAATCGACCTCCCCTCAGCCAAATCCACCTCCCCGCCGCCAGATCTGCCTTCCCCTCTTCGTCCTCTCCACCCGGCGTGCGCGACCCTGGCTACCTCTCCACCGACCTCCCCCGGCTACCTCTCCACCGATCTCGGCCTCGGCTACCTCACCACCGACACCGATGATGTCGACCTCGTCCTCTTCCCCTGGTGTTTGACTTTGAGTTGTTTACATTCTCTGTTACTTCAGTTTTTGGGTTTGTGTTTGACTTGTTTACTAATGTGGGTTGTTGTTGCTAACATGAAGGAGATGGATGTGATGAGCTACTACCGGTGGTCGATTTGTCGTTTGCACTGGGGTAACTACTCCCCTTTACTCCTTGCTCTGTGATGTGGGCTATGGTGGGTGTTCTGTGATGGTTGGATGATATGGGTGGGTTCTCTGTGTATGATGTTGGTTCATAACATGTATGTTCCTATATGGTATTATGCTTTTGAAAGCTACAATTAACTTTTCAGATTAGTAAAAGTTAGGTTAATTTGTAAAGCTGCAATTAACATAAAAATTATTTATTAATTGGTGTGCCAGAAATTAAATATGCTGAGATAGTGTCTCTTTTGCACTGTTAATCAAAAGACCCTTTGTTGACTGAAAGGTTAATTGGCTGTCCTGAGATAGTTCTTGACATATTAGTAAAGCATTAAATTTTGAGCTCAAAGTGTGAGCTTTATGCAGATTTCATTAGTATACATGTGGTATATGTTGTGCATATTATTCATTTCTCTAACTCTTCTCTATAAAATCTCTAAGCAATGATCGCTTTGCATTTAAAGTTTTATATATATATATATATATATATATATATATATATATATATATATATATATATATATATATATATATATATATATATATATATATTTCATAGTCCCTTGTTAGCTAACTCGAGGCCTGAATTCATCGCTCCTTGGCGTTCATATCCTAAACGTGCAGATGAACCATGGCCTACTTCATCGAACATGACACACTAGAGTATATATATATATAGTTCGTAGTCCCTTGTTAGCTAATTCGAGGCCTAAATTCATCGCTCCTTGGGCGTTCATATCCTAAACGTGCAGATGAACCATGGCCTACTTCATCGAACGTGACACACTAGAGTGTGTGATTTGCTTTATGTCAATTCTCCAAGTTCATATATATATATATGGAAGCTTTTTTCCTACTCTCGGGAGTAGTTACTCCCTATTTCGTATCTCACATATCTCACAACATAGGGAGTATCTTGCGCAACCGAGAGTATGTATGTGTAGTATACGAGTATATAAGACCACATAGGTGATATTTACACCTTTTCAGGGGTGGTATGTATAATTTTTTTAGACATACTCCTTTTTATGTGCGAATATGAAGATATTTACAAAATATGTTAAAAACTATGAATTCTCTTGCAAATTTTTCGTGTGGTTTACATTAAAGTATCTTATAATTAGTATATGAGTATACCCAAAGTGATAATGAAGTATGTCAAGTTCTTTTAGGTGGTATATCAAAGGTGGAAGTAACTACTCCTGAGTAGAAAGTATTTTTCATATATATATATATATATATATATATATATATATATATATATATATATATATATATATATATATATATATATATTGAAGCCGGTTTTAAAGGCACAAGCGATCCTTTGTTTGGAGACTTTATAGAGAAAGATCATCACAGATGGTTTCATCTACAAACCGTTTGTGATACATCAGCTATCACAGACGGTTCTGAGTTAATAACCATCTATGATAGTATGCATCACAGACGGTTCAAAAACCGTCTGTGATGATCTCATGTCATCACTGACTCATATACTTAGACGGCTCACGAAACCGTCTTTAATGACGTTTTTGAACCGTTTGTGAAGACCTTTTCTGTAGTAGTGACTAGATGCTGATTGAGTCCTGAAATGATGGATTCCAAGACTTGCTGTGTCAGGTCGGAAGGCCTCAGACGGACTCGAACATTTGGAGGGGGAACCCTCGCTATGCTCTGTACTTGTCTTAGTGTACTCCTGATCATGGTTAGATGGACCCTTGCCCTCTGAGAAATTTGGTCCCTCATTTGGATGTAATGTTGTTGGGGAAAAAGATCCATCATCAACTCTGTCTGTGGTATGGTCTCGTGAGTCTGGTGAAGAATCCTTAGAAACGGTATTGTCGTCGAACGAAATAATGCTCTGCTCGTATTCGTAGCAGGCATCCATGTCGAGTTTTGCGTAGTCTGCCAAATCGAACTAGTTCTCCTCATTCCACTCTCCAGCCATGAAAGCACAGAGTTAAAAAAATCAAGAGAACTTGCCGAAAAGGAATCACCGGAAAGCTCCCCACGGACGGCGTCAATTGTCGATGATCTAGTATCGATCTTACGAATGAATATTTGGGGGTTTCCTAGAAGTAGAACCACGCAGAGAAATACACATAAATTTAGACAGGTTCAGACCTTCTCTAAGGAGAATAACAGCCTTACTCCTTTGTGATTGTATTGACTATGCTGTTTACAATTGGAAAGAAGATTACTAAAACTAATGTTTAATGTCTTCTTACTATAATCTCCGATTCATCTCCCCAATGTCCACTGACTTGAGTGTTTATATAACGCATGAAGGTGTGACAGTTACTCTAGGACAAGAGACGTCTCAACACTTGATGAAATACGCACGTTGATGAAAGTTATTATCGGGGACAAAAGTGTAATGCATGCAGTTATCCCGGAGAATAACAATGTATGCTAATTGCTATGTGTCTTAAACACAATGCATAAGATTCCCTAGTTAATTAGGACTATATGTCTGTAGGTTTTGTTGACTATAAGGTAATCGTAATTAACCTGATTGTAGAAAAGTTTACGACCATGAGGTGATCATAGAAAAATTTACGATCACCAGGTGGTCGTAGGACATTTTACGACCATACAGGGTGGTCGTATGATGATTTACCACCAATCATCTTAAGCTTTTCCGTTATGAATGATAAATGGTATACTTAAGACTATCATAAGGATATTACTATCTATAATAACAATTATAGATAAATAATTTAATTAATTAAAGGTTATTAGATCCTCGTCATGTATCATATTTTTTTTAAAGTTAGAGTCAAACACGAATAGTATCAGATACCTAATTCTCCATCTAATATCTCCGAGCTTTTGATCGGTCAATCGGTTGAACATCATCCGCTCTATTCTGCACGTGGAAAAGGCGGGAGTCGATGTCGCTCGTCGCAAAAATCGTGCAACAATCTGACCACAGGCAGGTCTCAGGTTGATGCGGATATATTAGCTACTTCGTACTAGTCCACCCTACCAACCCCCAAAGACCGTGCGGCCGCCGCAGGCCAACTTCGCTTCCCGGAAAGTTCATCGGGTTGCAGCGTCCATCCCGGTCAAAGTGATTTTCGATTTCTCCACCTGATTTTTGATATACTGTTTCTACTTCAAAAAAACTTGGCAGTAAAAAAAACATAAACATGATATAAGTTTTGTTCATGAGGACACTAGGCACTTCCTAAGAGAAAAGACTTAAGCTTGCTTAGAACGCATGAATTTCAAAGAATTCTACAACGATTTCTGGACCGGTTTGTTGCAAAAAATTTTATAAAATTATGTGGACTCTTGCAGTCCAAAATATGTCCTTAGCTCACTGTGCAAGAAGGGATCTGAGGCCGTGCGATCTTACAATAGATGGATTTGACCGATCCAAATAATTGAAGAGAGGGCTGTGAGTCAGAGTGGATCTAGATCCTTTGCAGTAATGCAGAGGTCTACCACGTGAATAATGTTTTGTGAGGGGTAACAATAGTCTGATGTAGCCTGCAGCAAGAAATACTGTAGCAACAGTAATAAAAGCATCGAATCAATTTTACTGTGGTGGGAAGGCTGTAGCAAAAATATTGTAGTACTTGATCTCGACATTTGTTTTAATCGGACGGTAAAAATCACTCCTAATGTCCATACATCGTAGATTCTCCTCTACATTAGAAGTTGTTTGCCCACATTGATGTTGACTGCTGGGCAACTAGACCAAACTAAGCTTTTCTTTAAGCAATGTAATGCAAATTCACGATTTGAGTTGTTTAATCAGTGCAGATTAAAACCCTACCCATCTAGTGATGCAACATCAACACCAACTTTCCCGTTGGCACCATGCATGAATCATGATCAATAGGACCGGCAAATTACATTATTCTGTTTATAAAAGGAGTCCTCACCAAAGGCGCTCTCTAACGTTGATCTCGAGTACCAACAAGGCAACAATTGAAATAGTATATCTTTATACGAGTGCTCCACGAACAACAAAATTTCCAGAATAATCCGTCACCATGTCACCAAAGTTGAGACGGACAAGAACCAAAGACGACACGGGCCTAACACATGTGGCGTGAGTGTCCAGAGTCCCAACAAAAACCGGCGATTCGGATCCTTATCGGCTGACCGCATCGGCATACGCCGGTACGCTACGCCACCCGCGCGCGCTGCAACCCACCCACCACCGGGCGCCGGTGCGCCTACGCCGCTCCGTCCAACCGCTATAAATCACGCGAAATCTCACCAAAAAAAAAAAAAAAAACACTCGCCCCGGCACGCGCGGCATACATGCGTATGTAACGCGCGCACGCACCAGCAATCCACGCCTCGCCTATTCACCTGCCGCTGCCACACATCCCAACAACCAAAACCCCTCCTGCCGCCGCGCGGTGACGGGCGCGGGCAAGATGGCAACGGCCGCCTCCGCCTCCCCCGCCGCGCTGCGGGCCAAAACCCCGACCCCAGCCCCGAGCATGCACCCGAGCCCGAAGCCCAGCCCCGCATTCCCGAGGCCTTCCCCTCGCGCCTCCGCTCCCGGTAGGCTCCGCGCCAGCCTCCACCTCGGCGGCGCGAGCGCGATCAGCGGCAGCAGCACCGCCAACGGCAGCGGTCTCCACGTGGTGCCCCCCGCGATCGCGCCGCTGGCCGTGCCGAAGATGGCCGGCGCCTCGGGGGTCCATAAGAACGTCACGCTCTTCCACTGCGAGGAGATGCGGGAGCTCGCCGAGCAGGTGGTCGCCCGGAACGACGACATCGAGCTGCGCTCCATCTCCTGGAGGTCCCAAGTTTCCCTTCACTTCTAGCGTTGCATTGTTCTTTTTTCCTTACATGTTAGATTTTTATGCCGTGCGTTCGGAATTGGGATTCTCTTGAGTTTACAATTGGAGCGCGAATCTTGCATCTGGCAGACCAAGTGTCCCGGCAGCACTATTTCTCGGCAAATTAGTTAAGTCCTAAATTTTGTGTGGGCTAGTTGAAACTAGCACAATATACATACCAAGATGACAATTTAACTGATGAAAGAGCGTTTGGGAGAAAAGAATGTCCGAAGTGGGTGGAAATTTGTTGAAGATTTCCCATTTGATGGAGCAGAATCGACCCAATTTGGTGTAGTTTTAAGAATTAGTTTGTCAGGGTTCGAAAGCTGCAACCTTGGCCTATAATGGAACAAGAAAAGGTGGGTATCGAAAGTGAAGCTATATGCGGTTCTAAGATGCTCACCTGTCGTGTTTACTCCGGACTTGGGACAACACAAGCATGGTACAGTCAACCCACTGATACATACTATTTGCGTAGAAACTTTGATTCCTTTCACAATGTATACATTAAAGCAAACGACAACATGACCCAATTTGTGATCAATTAGTACTTATGTGATTGCTCCATCAAGGGACCTAGAGTTGAAATGATAAATCATTCCAATGTTCTGATCTTATTTCCCTATAGTATATAGGTACGAACCAACTCTATTCTTTTGGAATATTTCCTATAACCTGTCTCAGCAGCAATTTCTTTTATTTTAGCATAACTAGACTGATCTTTTCTCTTATGCTAACTTTGATACCATTTTGCAGGACGTTTGCTGATGGATTCCCAAATTTGTTCATCTCGAATGCCCACAGCATTCGCGGGCGACATGTTGCTTTTTTAGCATCATTTAGCTCGCCCAGTGTCATATTTGAGCAGCTATCGATTATATATGCTCTGCCAAAGTTGTTTATAGCTTCGTTTACTCTGATACTTCCATTTTTCCCAACTGGGACTTCTGAGCGTATGGAAGATGAAGGAGATGTTGCAACTGCCTTCACACTCGCTAGTATTTTGTCAAATATACCAATATCAAGAGGTGGACCTTCAAGTTTAGTCATTTATGATATTCATGCTTTGCAGGTAAGTGAAATTCTTCCATATTATCCAATTAACTTCTTGTCCGGTTCCATTTTTAATTCAACACAAACAAACTTGTGCTTAACAACACAACAGGAGAGATTCTACTTTGGAGATTCAGTCTTACCATGTTTTGAGAGTGGCATCCCCTTGCTGAAAAGTAGGCTTCAGGAGCTACCTAATTCCGATAATGTGAGTACGCCTGGTTAAATGAAAAAAAGAAGTTTTTTATTGTCAGTGTGGACGTGATATACATTCTGATATGATCCTCAATATCTTTATCAGATAACCATAGCTTTTCCAGATGACGGCGCATGGAAGCGCTTCTATAAGCAACTTCAACATTTTCCTATGGTAATCTTTTTTTTTTGTCTGAGTACTTAAAAATACCAACAAAAAATGGCATTCCTATCTATCCCCTTGTATAATGAGTGAATGACTTGCTTTTCATAAAATGTCTTTCCATAGATTGTATGCAACAAAGTTAGAGAAGGTGAACAGAGAATTGTACGAATAAAAGAGGGAGATCCTAGAGGCCGTCATGTTGTTATAGTGGATGACTTGGTGCAGTCTGGTGGTACTTTGATTGAGTGCCAGGTAATGAATTTTGTTTACTTAAAACTTCCTGTTTAATATTGTAGTGATTACTTGTGGATCTTCGACTCATGTGGCCTTGTGGTTGAGGAACTTTATTTCCCAGTAGTTTACTTTTTTCTTAAGGGGCATTTCCTGACAGTTTGTAATTATGTATTTGTGCCATACTTCCGTAAGATTGTAAACTTATATTCAAGTTTTCTGCACAGAAAGTATTGGCAGCTCATGGAGCAGCAAAGGTTAGTGCGTACGTGACACATGGCATTTTTCCCAACAAGTCATGGGAGAAGTTTCAGCATGATAATGGAGGTATGTACCCATCATTAGCTATATTAGCATGCTAATAAATTTCTCATACTGTTATTATTTTCTATTTAGAACTTTTGAATCTAGAGGCAATTAATATGAACAAGTTAGTTTCTTTCTCAACTGACACCATTTGGTATATGATCAAATTAAAAGGGCATGGTAGAACTGGTTGTTTTCTTCCTTTTGTCAATGAATGACCATTTATTCTTGCACCTACCAATCATGTTTGACTGAACAACTGAATCCTTGATTTTTCCAAAGAGCAACGTAGAAACTGCCCTTCACCCTAGAGGGTAAAGTCATATTTTTCCTTTTTTACTAAAGACGGCTTTGACCAGCAAAGTTGTGCAACTTTTGGCTGTTTGCATGGAATGAAATCCTTAACATATCAAAGAAAGAGCATTGAAAAAAAAATCATGGCTTCTATTTCCTCCCGTGACACCTAAAATCTTGTGATTTTCATTGCATCTTAATTTCTCGATACCCTATAACCTTTCCTCATTAATCACCATAATGTTCTAACAGCTTTAGACACCAATGCAGTATGAAGCACTATCCAAACCCCCGTATTTGATTGTTCTTGCCAGTTACCATCCCTACAATGTTTCAACTTCATACTCCATGGTTAAGTCTGTATAAATGAGAGTGTGGTGGAAGCACCTTGTGCCAATGAATTTCCAGAGATTTTGCTATTCCAGCACTTATTTTGTGTTGAATAACTTGCTGTTTATTTGCCTGAATACAATTACCAACTTGTTTATTGTAAAAATTTCAGAGGGTCCGGAGCATGGCCTGAGCCACTTTTGGATTACTGATTCATGCCCTCTTACTGTCAATGCGGTGAAGGGCAGGCGGCCGTTTGAAGTTCTCAGTCTGGCAGAATCAATTGCTTCAGCCCTGCAGATTTAGCAAACTAATGTGGTCTGCTTGGTCCCCTGGGATATTGTTTAGTTCATTCTTCATCCACCTTTTCAGGCTTTTGGATTTTATTTTCTCACAGTAGAAATGATTTTTTTATCTTTAATACTAGAAAACGTCAAATGGTACATCTTCATCTTAGGGCGTGTTCCATGGATTATTGAAACGGCAAAAACATTTGTAGGATAGTCTGCTTAATAATTTGGCTGCAAAAGTCAGTTAGTCGAGCTGTGTTCTATAAATAAAATTGTCGAATAATAAGTTTCTCTGAGTTCTCTTGCATTTTCTTCTGGATTTATGTCATGTTTATGGTAGCTGTTCGTTCCGTTGGTTTGAAAGATTTCAGAAGTGCCCGCTAGTGTTGCTGACTTGTTTCTGCTACTATTTCTTGTGGGCTGTCAGGTCCACACAAGTGAGGCACAATGCGCTTGCGTGATCAACAATCTAGACAGTGCATGAACGAACTTGGAATTAGGAACCTCAATTTCTCATGTAAGACTCCGTTTGGAACACATAATTAACGGAAATTTCACTTAAAACATTTCAGTTCATTTATCATGTGAATTCGGAAAAAATTTCGCGTGTCCTAGAATTGGTACTGCTAACATCGAATCGAGCAACTGCTAATGAACATGAGCCGGATGCCCGGATCCGGATGTGAGTATGTGACGGATGCGTGTGCTCCCTTTCACAGTTTCATCATACTAGCTGACAGGTCCTGTCCGCCCTGTAAACAACACGAACCAAAGCCTCGTTTGGTGCCATCGAAGAAGTTAGAGTAAAGTACACTGTGGGTCACTAAATTTGTCAAATGGGTTCATTTGGGTTTCTAAACTTCAAAAGTATCCAATCCGATCTCTAATCTATTTAAGTGGGTCATTGGAGGTCCAAAAGTCCCTTACTGGCCGGTTGACAGTGACGTGGCCGGTTGACCGTGGCGTGGCCAGTCCAGCGTGCCCCTCCCCCGCCCCCGCGCCAACATCCCAGCGTGGTGGCCTTCTTCTCCCCCCGCCTCCTCCCAAGCCGTCGCCCTCCCCCTCGTCCTCCTCCCGAGCCGCCATCGGCCTCCCCCTCGTCCTCCCCCGCCGCCACCTCCTTCCCCAGATCCGCGCCGCTGCCCCACCTCCTCCCTCCTCCCCAGTCCCCTTCTCCTCCTCCCCGCGCGCCACTTCCCCTTGGGTCAATTACTCCGAGTTGGAGCACCACCTAGACGTCCTCGACCTCCCCCAACCACCGGCCAAGACTCCCTGTCGCCCTAGACCGCCACCACTGCGAGCCTCCCCGCGCCGCCTCGGCCTCACGTCGCCGGCCCGCTCTGGAGCTTCTCCACCTCCATGGAACGCACGGTAGGCTTCCTTGCGCCTCCCTCGTGCCCGTGCTCACCTCCTTTTCCTCTCCCCTCCCTCCGGCAGCCGTCGCCTCCGTTCGGCCGCTACACCCAGCCGCTTCGCCGCCGCCATCTCCTCCTCGGCGCCGCTCCAGCCGCGACGCCACCTCCTTGGGCCACACCTCCCCACGCGGCGCCGCCCCCGTTGGATCCTAATAACTCTTCATTTTTCCTCTTCACCGAGCTCCAAGACTCAAGCTCCATTGACAGGCAAGGCCGCGCCGCCCAAACACCTCGCCATTCTGGCCGCCGCAATGGACTCCGGCCAACCCCGTATGCGTCACGATGCGTCCGAGCTCCCAAGGAGGGATACCCCTCCACCAATTGGAAACTACCGTCACCAAGGAACCGGCCAGCCCCTCTTCCCCGATTCCGGTCGGATAACGCCTCCACTGCCGCCACTTCCTCTCCGGCCATCCTCCCTCCAATTCCTTCGCACGGGAGTATACCTTAACCTCCATTTACCTCCTCCAACCTCTCATCCGCTCTATCTTCATCCCCAGGTCGCCACCACCGTTGGAGCTCCCACGTCACTCATGGTCGCCGTCGCCGGCCCATCTCCGGTCTTCTCAGCTCCCTCCGACCACCACCAGGTACTCCATGGGTGCCCATGCTTCCGCTAATTGCTCCCCTAACCCCCTCCGTCGCTGCCACACCATGTCACCCCCACGGCCGGCCGCCGTGTGCCTTTGCCGCGCCGCCACAGAGCCGCTAGAGCAGCGACCTTGCCTCCCTGTCAACCCATTTTGGGGGCAAGCCACCTCCTCACGGCCGCCCAACCGTCGGCGATTTGCGCCGCCCTGAGCCTCCCGAGCCACCCCTATCTCTGTTGCCTTTGTGCTTCCTATGTGTGCCTCAACGGTGGACTGGCCACGTCACGGTCAACCGGTCAGCAAGGGACTTTTAGACCTCCGATGACCCACTTAAATAGATTAAGGATCGAATTGAACACTTTTGAAGTTTAGGGACCTAATTGATCCACCTGACAAGTTTAGAGACCCACAGTGTACTTTACTTAAGAAGTTATTACTCTCTCCGCTTTTGACGAGAAAAGAGAAGCGTCTCTCCGCTTTTGACGAGAAAAGAGAAGCGGCTGCGACGATTCTGCGCTCCTTTTTGGCACACGCGCCGTGGTCACGGGTGTTAAGAAACTATGGGCTCAGCCTTGAAGTCGGCCCATGTATGGGTTCCCCATCCCAAACCCTAGCAGGGTCTCTAGCCTATAAATAGGGGGTGCTATTCACTGTAAAGGATTGATCGCTTGATGAAAGAATAAAGAGAAGCAAGAAGTCCCCCTACATCTCTGTGTTCAATCTCTTATTATGTTCTTGTGATTCATGCAATGTTCTTACGATTCTGAGTTTGTCTATGAGGTAATCGCTCGGACTGAACTCGCCAGCGACAGTTCCTCAACACGTTATCAGCACGATCGACTCTCCTCGCATCGAAAAGGTAACCGTCGATGAACGACACTCGTAGATTGAATCGTATTTTCTAGATTGCTTTCAATTCTGCAAATTTGGCTTTCTAGATTGGTTTTCTACGATGCAAATTCGCTCTAATCTACCGCGAGCAGATATGAAGTCGTCGGCACAATATCAATCGGTGGATTACATGAAAGAGTGGATGTCGATTATACCGTAGATTGAAAACTGCAAGTTTGTTCTAATCTACCGCGAGCTGACTTGAAGTCGTCGGACAAGCCGATCGGTAATCGCAGGAACGATAATTGTATTGTATGAACAGTAAAACCAGTATGAATAGTGCGCACGCCACATGAACAGTGCGCGTGTCTGATGAACAGCACCACTCTGATGAACAGTGCTCGTGCGGGTCGGATGAACAGTACCACTCTGATGAACGCGATGCACTGCACGATGAGCGGTGTGGCTCGATGAACGATATCGCGAAAATTTTGGTCGCCGGCCTGGAGCCGGCGACGGCAGGTGCCACCGCACGGGCTTCTTCCCTCACTACCGCCGGTCCGAAGCCCCGCCTCCTCGCCTCCGCCCATAGCGACGGCGCCGCCACGCACCGGCCCCCGCGCGCTCCGCCCCCGCCGTGCCCGTACGCGTCTCTGTAAGATCGAGTAGGCCGACTAGAGGGGGGGTGAATAGGCGTTTTAATACTTTTATGCACAAAAACCGATTTCTAATGCGGAAGTTAATATTAATACAGTTTTGCACAATTAAGACCTGAAATCACTAGTCTCAACTAAGTGCTCCAACAATACAAGTATAAAGGTAATAATCAATAGAGCATGAACTTGTAAGCTTTCAACTAATGATATGATCAATCAAGCACATACACGATAGCAATCAAATAAATAAGCAATTATACAATGAATGTAAATTGCAATAAGGTAAAGCTCAAGAAAGCAAACCACAATTGACACGGCGATATTTTTCCCGTGGTGATCGAAGACTTGCCGGTCTCCCCTAATCCACGTTGAGGTAAGTTCAACCTTTTGGATCGGCTCCAAAACGCGAGGCAACACCTCCGAGGTAAGTCCAAACAACTTGGACCGGTTCAACCGAACCAACACCTCTAAGTGAGTTCAACCGCTTGGACCGACTCCAACTTGAACTTATCACCCCAATCCACTAGGGTTGCTCTTACTCTGCTCCGGAGATGGCGAGCACCAAGCCACTCACAAATCGCCCGGGTCTTCTCACAAGCTTCACTTGCGAAGATCACCGACGCACAACGTCTCCACGCCGTCTAGGTGTCGGCAAACACCAAGAGTAACAAGACTCAACTTTCACTTGAACCAATCAAGTGCCAAAGCTCTATGGATAAGCAATCCACAACCTAATGCAACACATGCACTTAGGGTTTGCTCTCAATCACTCACTAAGTGCAACACATGCACACAAGAGTATGAGAGACTTGCTCTTAGCTCAAAGAAACTCAATGGGGCACCAGCAACACAGCAACTGCTTCCTTACACAGCCAAGGTGGGTATTTATAGCCCACACACAAAAACTAGCCGTTGAGAAAAGATTCCAGAGAATCTGGACAAAATCGGTCTGACCGCCAACTAAATATCGGTCGGACCGCCCAAGTGCCAACGGCTATAAAACTAGCCGTTGGACTCACAATCGGTCTGACCGCCAACCATCGGCCGGTCGCATCGCCAGATCGTCGATCGCGAGGCGGTCGCATCGCTCGATCGAGCACCGAGCAAAACCGGAAAACAACCCTCCTGGAAAATACGTACCGCCAAACAAAATTCGGTACTACCGCACTCCGGTAGTACCGCTTCAAACTCCCGGTACTACCGCACCCCGGTAGTACCGATTCTTACGGCCGGTACACACAGAATCGGTCGATCGCCCAACCCATGGCGGTCGGACGCTACCACCGGCCGATCGCTACTGAGGCGGTCGGACCGCAGCGATCAACAAGACTGAAAATAGGCTTTGTACATTTGCCTCAACTCAATTTGCAAAACATATTTGCCAAATTGATGCAACATGTACACAAGAGAAGAAAGCTAGATTCTCAACAAGTTGCAAAACACATTTGCCGACTTTTAGAATCATTGCCACAAGGAATAAGGTACATGGACTTAAACCGTTTGCAAAACACATTCGCAAACTAAAGTCACATGCTACAAGGATTAACCATGAGCCACAACCATTTGCAAAACGCATTCGCAAATATAGGCAACATGTTAAGTTGAGCTAGAGCAAACACAATGAGCTATCAACACATGACTAACTCAAGCTACTAATTAAGACCCCTCTTAATAGTACGGCAACCTATTCTAGCAATCCGATCTCTCAACCAAACACCGAGATCGGTAAAAGACTAGGAACAAATCCTTAGCCCTAGCTAGTCATACCTTAGCCTTGCACATCTTTTGAAGCTTGACAATCATCAACGCATGATGATTTCCTTTGCTTCATGATTTCGACTTGATGTCCATCAACACATGATGACACCTTCTTTTGTCTTGATGATCAACCAATGATCATCTCATCTTCTTGAACTTGATACGCATCAACTCATGATGCATCCTTTACTTCAAGCTCTTCACTTCAATATCATCAACGTATGATGATCATCCTTTTCTTGAACATCATCAACACATGATGATTTCTTCTTCTTCAAGAATCACGACTTGATGACAATCAACATATGATGTCATCCAAAGTCTTCAAACACCTAGAACATAACCTATTCATCCAACTCAAGGAGAAGCGTTAGTTCCATAATGTGATTATCATTAATTACCACAACATACCATCAACTCATAATGGTTGGGACAAGATACCAAAATCTTTCCTTCTTTGGTAATTGTGATAACCAACACAATTACCAGATAATTGAATGTAATTGGTATGAGTATATATAAACTACATAAGTTATATATATATATACTCAAGAGTTATGTTTCAAAGTAGATCACAAAGATCAATACTAATGAAACAACAAGGACATGAGTATATATAAACTACACAAGTTATATATACCAAAATGAGTGTATACAAACTACACAAGTTGTATATACTCATATGAATATATTAACTACACAAGTTAAATATATTCAAGGATATATTTCAAGGTAAAGATCCTTGATATATGTGGACAAAGAATTATGGATCAATACTAATGAAACCACAAGATATAGATTGAACTCCCCCTAAATGCGTGCATACACGAGTGTGTAAATAAAACCTATGCACATTTACAAGTTTTCCTTTTTGGTGAAGTTCAACCTATATATTGGATCCGAGGAATGCAGCAAGATATAATTAGATGTTGTCGAATGCATACCTCTTTGATCTTTAAATCCAATTGAGACTAAACAATAGGTATATCAACAAGAGTGTTAGTCTCACAAAGCATTTGTCATTAATAACCAAAATACCATTAACACATAATGGCGGATCTAGATTCTTCAGCCTCCCATCGGCCCCGCTCGCCGTCGCGCCACCCTAAGGCCCCCCGCACGCGAGCCAAGAGTCTTAGCCTCCTCGCCGCACGAGGCCAACGCCATCGCACATGGCTCCGCCGCATGCGCTCTCTGCCGCCGCGCGTCGCGCGCCGCATGCGCTCTCAGCGCCGGCCGATCGTCGCCGCAAGACGCAGCTGGCGCTCGCCGCCACCACTTTGCGACGCGCCGCCCTTCCCGCCTTGGAGTCGCCGCCCCAGATGGGCCATGGAGCTGCCGCCGCCATTGCCTGCTGAAATCAGGGTAGGAAACCCTACCCAGCTCGGCATTTTGAGCCAGCCAAAGCAGGCCGCCGGATTTGGGCTGGGACGGGAAAGGCCTCATGGGCTAGGGAGGACGGGCCGTGAAATTGGCCCAGCCGGCCGGGTGAAAAAAAAGAAGAAAAAACAGGGAGGGGCGATGGAAGGAAATTTTGCAAATAAAACCCTCAAAATTCTGAAAATTACGAGGAAGTTTCGCGAATAAAGAAATTCTTGCAGAATAACCCCCCTGAAATTTGAAAATTATGTGTAATTTTTTCTCTGTACTGAAATTTTTGCGTGTTAACCCTTGAAAGTTGCAGAATTTGTCGAAAGTCATTTTTCCAGCAGAAAATGGCCCTGGGAATCCAAATTTTGTATATTTTTGAACTTTGAAGTATGTTTAACTTTGTTATTGTTGTTTCTATGCAATTTATTTATTGTATTTACTATTTTTATTATTTATATTGCTTTTAATCACTAAAAATAGCAGTAAATCATGTAAATACATAGAAAAATACGGGATCACGAACCGAGAGTTCGAACAGCATTATGAGAATTTTGTAACCATTTTATGCAGATTACTAGCAGTAATCTTATAAATTTTGTATGAATATGGAGATGACTAGCATCACGAATTAGGAATTCGAAGAACTGACCCAGCATGGCCAAATTTTGTATAAAATTTGTATCAGTCTTCAATTCTGTGGTACTATAATCACGGATGAGCAGAAGATGGAGAAGACTTTCTACCTTTCACCCGAACGCGATGTAATCCGCACGCAACTATCGTCAAGACAGCTACATGAAGTATGCCGAATTAATTGACATCATGCAAGTTGCGGAAGCTCAAGATGATGTTCTAAGAAAGAACTTCATCTCGCAGTCACCTAGTAGCAATGTTGTCCATGAAGCCACTGCTAGCAGCTACAAGGTGATGAAGCCTCTCACGAATGAGAGGAGCAATAAGGGTAAGGTCGTGCGTCGCACATTATTGATGTTTTCTAGTCTAAGAAAAAGGGCAAATGATACCATGAGGCACACCTCGACATTGCAGGAACAGAGGATTCACATCCATTAGTTGCACTTATGAATGTGGACAGCCCAGTACCAGCCCCCATCATCCCTCCTTTGGACATCGCAGCGGCCGCAACCGTAGCTGCCCAAGAGGAGAAGATTGCGCATGGAGCCGATTGGGGCAGAAGTTCCTGAATACTTCACCTATTAGATCTAGTGCACGCATTGCACTCGAATCTTTTATAGAAACTTGTAGTTTGTAATTGAAGTAGAACTTTGAATTATTGAATAATGGTTGCAAGCTCTAGGAGATAAAAGCATTAAATTCTTATTATGAGTTCTGCAAGACTTATTTTCCTGTCTTTATAATAACAAATTACATTCTGATATCTAAAGTATTTTATTTATGTGTTGCTTACTTTCTGCTACATATTAATAAAGTACATTATATTACAACGCCTGTGGCGCCCTGTGGAGGAAGTGTGCTTAGCAGGTAGCAGCATAACGAATACCATCCTGAGAGAAACAAATTTTTTTTCAATCGATCAGCAAGAATACTGGTAGTCTTACGACAGTCGCAGGCAGCGATACTTGTATAATAGGCTCAGGAAGGGCCATAATTATACTCCCAATGGGCACAACATTGGTCATTGAAGAAGACTTGTTGTACCCAGAATCGACTAGAACTCTCAAGGATATTCGCGCTAACGGTTTTCACGTAGAGACTGAAGAAGAGTATGGTAAGCAATACATGCTCATTGAAAAGCGTGAAGAAAGTGGAACAATGGCATTAGAATGTCTTCCTTCATATGAAACTGGGCCATACTACACTAATATTAAGGCACCTGTAGCCTGTACTGCTCTGAAAACCGTATTTAGAAGCTCTGAACTTTTCTATCTCTGGCATGATAGATTATGCCGCCTAGGTCTTAGGATAATGAGAGATATTATTAACAATTCACAGGGACATAATATGAATGTAAAAAATTTCCCGAATTAGGAAGATTTTGTGTGCCCCGTATGTGCCACCGGGAAATTAATTACTAGAACTTTCGCTCTGAAAGCGAAGAATGAAATCCCTGCATCCCTGGACCGTATCCAGGGAGAACTTTTTGTGGTCCTATACAGCCCCTGTAAGGGCCATTTAGGTATTTTATGGTGCTCATCGATGCTTCCTCAGAATGGTCGCACGTATGTTTATTGTTTACGAGAAACCATGCTTTTGCAAAGCTAATCTCGCAGATAATTAAAATTAGAAATATTTTCTCTGATCATCATGAAAAGTCCACATGAATGGACAACGCTGGAGAACTTACTTCGAAGGCATTTTATGATTATTGCATGAAAATGAGAATTAAAAGTTGAGCATTATGTACCGCATGTCCACACCCAGAATGGATTAGCAGAACTTTGAAGAATTGTAATTTACCAACTACATGTTGGGGACACGCAGTCCTGCTTACAGCATCTCTCATCAATTTTAGACCATCGGCCTATAACATCCATCCACCTATGCAACTAGCGCAAGGGTTAGCACCGAAAATTTCTCATCTTCGCAGGTTTGGTTGCAAGGGTTATATACATATACCACCACCGCAGCGAACTGCAATGGGTCTTCTCTAAAAGTCTGGGATATACGTTGGTTATGAGACAACATCCATAATCAGGTATTTGGACCCTATGACTGGAGATTTACATAATGCCCGATCCGCTGATAGTATATTAGATGAGGCAATTTTTTCGTCATTAGGGGGAGAAAATCAACGCTTGATGAAAATGTCGGGAAATAACGTGGCAAGCTACAGAAAGTCTAGAAGACATTTGAAGTCTAGAAGATAAGAGAAGTCCCAAAGACAATGGAAGTCCAGAAGATAATTGAAACCTATGCATATGACCCGCGCACTAGTAAAACAAATAAAGAAGTCTAGAAGACAAAAGAAGTCCAGAAGATAATTGAAGTCCAGAAGACAATTGAAGTCTAGAAGATAATCGATTTGCAAGCATTAGCGAATCAACTGCCTAACCACTTTAGTGATTTGAAGAGCGTTACCAAGTAGCATGTGCCTGCACGCAATGCACCGGAGAGGGTTGAAATACCGATGAAGGTATCCCTAATCCCATCCTAAAGCCTCTGAAAGGACGAGAACTCCGGCCCCTCGAATCCGAAGTAACCGGGGACGCCTGGTGAAAAAGGATAAGAAGGATTTAACACAGCCGATCACCGAAGTTCCCCAGAACCAGAAGGGGAGCCAATTGAGACCTGACACCGATGTGGAACTTTCAGAAAAGGCATACCAGAATTGAACATTCCCATGAAGGGAGATATCAGCATGGATATGTGCGCACACATCGGAGCTGAAAAACTAAAAGGACTTGCCCCGCAATTGGAAGGAGCGATGAACAAGTAGAAGTATTAGAAGAATCGCCCCTTGAAGAAATAACTATAAAATTTATGACCTCGGAAGAATCTTTGAATATGACAACAGCCAATGTCGATATTTACTTTGCAAAGAAACTTACCACAATCATCAATCTTGATCCAGAGCTTGCATCGCTCGCTGAATGAAAGAAAAGATCAGATTGGAAGAATGCAATAGAAACTGAATTATTCTCTCTGAATGAAAGAGAGGTGTTTGGGCCTGTAAGCCGCACGTCTCCTCATGTGCACCCCATAGGGCATAAGTGGGTATTTGTTCGAAAGAGAAATGAAAAGAAGCGAGGCTCGTTGCACAAGGTTTCACTCAACATCCAGGAGATGATTATGAAGAAACCTATTCCTCGGTCATGGGCGGAACTCTCTTTAGACATTTATCTCAATGGCAGTGAACTTGAAGTTAGAAGTGAAATTAATGGATGGGGTATCAGCATATCTTTATGAAATATTGGATTCAGACATTTATATAAAGATACCTGAATGTATCCCTGTCCTGAACCAAGACAGAGAAAATAAAAATATGTACAATGTGAAACTTAGAAAGTCACTGTACAAAGTTAAGCAATTAGGCAGAATGTGGTATAATCGCTTGAAACGACTTTCTATGTAAGAAAGACTACACGAACAATAAGAATAAACCCTGTGTATTTATACGACGATCTCAGGATGGATTTGTATGATCTCAGAGTATGAAGATGATCTGAATATCATCAGAACCCCGAAGGATATTAAGAAAGTAAGCTCTTACCTGAAGTCGGAGTTCGAAATAAAATATTTGGGTAAAACCAAATATTGGCTAGGCTTGCAGCTTGAGCATGTCCCTGAAGGAATATTAGTATATCAGTCAACCTACACTCAGAAGGTGTTAGAAAGGTTTGACTTTGAAAATGCATACCCTTTGAAAGTGCCAATGGTCGGGAGATCTTTGCAGCAAGACAAAGATATGTACAGACCTAAAGAAGAGGGGGGAGGAAGTTCTGGGACCGGAATTCCCACACTTAAGTGCAATAGAAACACTAATGTATTTAGCAAACTGTACTAGAACAGACATTATATTTACCGGGAACCTACTAGCAAGGTATAGTGCAGAACCTACCAAAGGCATTGGCAGGGAATAAATGACATCTTCCGATACCTCTAAGGAAGCAAAGAACTTGATCTGTTCTACAGAAAGAACCAAGACTTAAATATGAATGGCAATGCAGATAACAGATACTTGTAGTACCCGCATACAGCCAAATAGCAAACATGCTATGTATTCCTATGTGATGGAACCGTAATTCCATAAAAATCGTCTAAGCAGAGTTTTGTACCGACTTTGACGAACAACTCGGAAATAATAGCACTGTACGAGGCATCACGAGAATGTGCTTAGCTTCGACGGATGTTTTTCCACATCCAACAGTCGTGTGAATTAAATACCACGCAAACCCCCATTATTATCTATGAAAATAATGTAGCATGTGTTGTACAAGTGCAGATGAGTTATGTGAAGAGTCCCCTTACAAAGCATATCAACCCCAAGTTCTTCTATGCTCATGAATTGCAAAAGATGGACGAAATTAAAGTATTGTATACTAAGTCGTATGAAAATCTTGCAGATTTATTCACTAAGTCACTTCTAGCGTCTAGCTTTGAAAAATACATACGTGAATTGGAATAATGAGACTTAGAGAAGTGCATAATTCAAGGGGAGAATCTTCACGAACTCATTATTAAAGCTTGATCATGAAGATCGAGTACCCAAAAAATAAATCCAAGAGATTAAATAAAATTAGGTGAATTGTACTCTTTTTTCCCTTGACGAGTTTTCCTGAAGTTTCTCGGCTAAGGTTTTTAATGAGTCAATTCGTGCAGCACAGCAGAACGTGTATCATGTACTCTTTTTCTAATTTTTTTATTGGGTTTTATAGAGTTTTGACGATGCATAAATATGTAAGGATGAGTGCCTAAAAGTGAGTGTTAAGAAATTATGAACTCGACCTTAAGTCGGCCTTATATATGAACTCTTCATCTTAAACTATAGCAGGATCTCAATAAAGAGTAGCAAGAAGTCTCTCTATATCTCTGTGTTCAATCTCTTATTCTGTTCTTGTGATTCATATAATATTTTTATAATTTTAAATTTATCTATGAGATAATCGATTAAACTGAACTCATCAGCGACGGTTCCTCGGTAACAAGAAGCGAAGAAAGCCGCTTCTTCAATTCGTTCACGCACTCCGCACTCCGCACCAACCACCAACCAGCCGCGCTCCATCGCCTCCTCTGCTGCCCTCCTCTTCTCAAAAACCCAACGAGAGCGAGCGAGCGAGCGAGCGAGAGAGAGAGAGAGATCTGCGGCATTGCTCATGGAAGAGGAGAGGAGGCCTCACTTCTTGAAGGTCCTCGTCGGCGACTTCGCCCGTCGCCTCGTGAGTATTCCTTCCTCCCCAAACCCTTCCCTTCAGTTCTTGTGGTGTTTGCATGTGCGCACTTGGTCTGGTTATTGGAGGGGAAAAGACGAGCCAAGAACGCGCTTGGGTTGCCCCTTGGGAGGAGAGGACCCCCAGCGTGTACTGTTGAAATGTTGTGATATTTTAATTTTTTTTATCCTGCCGAGATCCTTGCATTGCATCTGTTCTTGGCAAATGTGCTATTCCGATGGGTGAGGTCGAACCACCCAAGTGAAAAATCTTGTATTCTTGATGAAGTTCTTTGGTGGATTGGATGGTTCATACTTCGTAGGGAGCCCATGGATGTTATCTCAAAAAAGAAGAAGCCCAGGGATGAATAGATGATGGTTTGCGCATCTTCTTCAGAAAATGTCTTGCATGTGCATGCGTGTGAAATGTTTATTTATATACATGTTTCCTGTAAAAGACAACTGTGTGGTAATGTCTGATGACATGCTTATTTGTATAACTAGGCCAAGAAAGAACGGTTGGTGGTATACTAACATTGCTTTCCTTATGCATGCATGTGGTCTCAAAATGAAAGTAAAGCTTCAGATTGTGAGCATAGATTTGTGTTCAATGGCATATTGATGTAGGTAAGTACCCACATGATGCATTTGCATTTGACTGTCTCTGAACAATGACTAGTCTTTTACATCAAAAGTGTCATTTGCAGTCAAGTGGAAATAGCTTAAAGTATGCCATAATCTTGATTCTATATTTAGGAGATACCTCAAGACTTCCTCGGTCACATTCCAGAGGTGGAACACAGAACTTCTGACACTCAGTGGCATCATCTGCTAAAGTCACCCTTAAGCATCCAGAAGGGAAGACTTGGGCTGTTCAGCTAGAGAAAGTTGATGGTTGTGTATTTCTGACCACTGGATGGCCGAAGTTTGTGGAGGACAATTCTTCGAGGGAATATGAGTTCCTTTTCTTCAGATACGACAGGGACATGCATTTCATGGTTTTGGCTTTTGGTAGGAATGCTTGTGAGAAAGCAATTCGGTCTTCAGGAAATGGTGCTCAAGCTACTGGGAGTATAGAAGGAAAACTGCCATGTGATATATTCCCCTCTATTGGTGATAAATTAACAGAGACAGCTAACAGTCTCACGCATAGTCACTCACAGGTTGAGATACCAGATCAATCTGATATTGGAGCAATATTATAGTCTAATATTGTGTAAATAATTAGATCGGTTTTGTACAAGTCATTTTTGTCTCTATATGTTTTGCCTGCTATCTAGTTCATATGGAGTCACTTCGTTGTTAGAATAGTTTTATACAAGTTTGATTTGCAAGTGTGGTAGTATAAGATTAGATTTAGAATCATAGAACACCTGATGATCTTTAAAAAGCACATGAAATTGTTGTTGACTTGGGAAGCTTAAGGCTCAGAAGAACTATTTCTTCATTACTTTAGGAGGTCCTAACTTCATTTATTTATTTCATATCTTTTACCTTGGGTTCAGGGAGAAGCAGAAGTTTAAAGTTGTTGATTAGTACCTTAGTAGTAATGTTGTCTCCTTATACTGATAATTTTGTACCAACTTTTAGAAAGTTGCCTTGCAAAAGAGTACTCAAGGTGATGAGCATATTTCATCACAGAGCTTTCCTGACCTACATGAAGTAGGTGGCTCCAAACATGAGTTAGAGACATGCTTATCATCGAAGGGGCCTATGGAGGATGATAAAGCTAAAGCAATAGATGAAATAATGTGAATATTGCATGGTGACAAAGTGACAGTTGACTTATTGTATAAATGGAACACGGTTACGGCTTTAGAAGATTTTGACGTATGTAGGGGCAAACCACAAATTCAGAGCCACTTTCTAAAGCAGAAACTTGTTTTGCCATGTAAGTTTTTTATTACCTCCTTTTCTGTCATTTTTGCATTGCTAGCACGATGAAAACACATCTTTTTGTTGTTCAGTTGACTTTGTAAAGGGACAATTACGACGCTTCTTCCTTCCAAATGATGATTGTTCTGCTCCAATACCTGATAGCAGGAAGAGCAGTCTTGAGGAGCATAACTTGTCTAATCAACCACTGCAATGTGATCTGGCAGGAGGAGTGAAGCACAAGTTAGTTGATGAATATGAATTATGTGATTTGTCTCACAAACAAAAGAGGAGAATAAGCAAGTTGCGACGAGGCTCACCGCGACTCCTGAAACACCCCGGAGATCACCAGGATTGGCACGGCTGAAGAATTCTTGTGACAGCACAGATAGCATGTTGAAAGAAGGAGCTGAAGCGATAGAACCATCACCAGCCAGCACAATAGATCAGGTGCAGGACAGAGCTGAGCAAGCATGTTCACTCTACAAGAAACCAGACACTGTCTTGTTTACTCTACAAGAAACCAGACACTGTCTTGGAAGGAGCTCATGAGCAAATGATAGGTATTGTTGGGCTGCTCTTAGTTAGAACTTAAAAGTTCCTTCTAATGACCCATGCTGCAGCTACATTAATCTGTGCCATTTTAGGTTCCTTATCTGAAGACTTCAAGAGACTCAAACCAGCATGTGGTGAGGTGGGCCTAAGTGAAGAGCCTCAACATAATCAAGGAGAAAATGAAGAAAAAATAGATCAAGTCAATAGTGGAGAGACCGATGAACAAATGGAAAGAAATGCTGCAGAGGTTTCTGAGTCATTCATGAAGAGAGGTTGCATAGAGTCATTGCCAACCAACTCTGAGGTGCCATCACCTTCGATAATAAACGAGTTATATTTTACATGGAAGACCTATGAACATGCCAACCCCCTTGAGAAAATTTTACTTGATATTCAACGGGACAACTTTACAAAGACCATCTCACATGTTCAGGGAATCATTCGGAATTGTCCTTCAGATCTACTGACTGCAGCTGTAATTGAAGCTGTTTTGCAGAAAGAACTTCTTAAATTGGATTCGTATCTTGAGGTTAGGGATGCTCAAAGGATAGTGAATGCATTACTGGAACATGCTAAAAAAATCAAGGAGATGCACAATTTCAGTATGGAGATGCGGAAGGAAGAGTTTTCTACAAAGCTACATGATCAATTGAAGTGACAGCTCAAAGAACTAGAAAGTGCATACACTTCCTTGGAATTAGATTACAAGAAAGCAACAAGTGATGCTAACATTGCTGTCTCGACATTGCAAGAACAGAAGAGAATTGCAAGCCCTTCAGGATGACATCAAGGACCTGCAGCAGTCCTTGATGACGAAGGAGGATGAAATGCAGAAATTGGAACATCAAGTTGCTGAGCACGAGAGTGTAGTTCAGAAGTCTTTAATGGAAAGAGTAAGGGTTAAGATAGTTCTGAAGAGCTATGAACAGACTCTTGATGAAGTAAAAGAGCGGCTAACCTCAACTGAACTTGGATTAATTGACGTAGAGGTATTGGTCAAGGTAGAGATGGATAACATGAACAGGGAGATTGAGCTAAGGGAAGCCTCCTAAATATCAATTTCAAGTAATAATAAAGATGATGTGGTCCTGGTTGTGTTCAGTTGTAGGTATTTCTTCTTCTGGCTATGTTCTGGTTTGCGGTAATCCTTTTTCATTATCTTAGAAGTTAAAATATAAAACCCACAACATGTTAGCAGGAGAGGGGATAAACATGACCATTAATGCACATACTGCTTGCTCATTTTGTTTTTTTTAATAATATAACTTTGTCATCATTTGTTTCTTAAAACTAAGCTATATTAGTGATTAGCGCACTTTTCTACATTTATGCATATCTTAAACCACTTGAAAAATGAGACTTGGGTCAGATACATTCGCTGACGATCGAAGGAATTGCTTCAAAACTTGTTAAGGAGCACTGATTTTATGCTATAATATTAGGCTATCATCTCACTTACAGCGGTAGTTTACATTATACAGTCAATTTATTTCTGAAGAGTTGCTAGGTTGTAGAATGCTCCCTTCTTGTTCATGAGCTGTGGGTAAGTACCACGCTCCACCACCTTACCCTCTCCTAAGAAGGCGATTGAGTCTACATTCTTGATTGTGTTTAGTCGATGTGCCACCACAATTGTGGTCCTCCCTGACATGATTCGATCAAGGGCTTCCTGCACCACTTGCTCTGACTGTGCATCGAGAGCGCTTGTTGCTTCGTCAAGTAGTAGTATTGCTGGATTCCGGATTATTGCCCTTGCAATTGCAATTCTTTGCTTCTGTCCTCCTGATAGTTGTATGCCATGCTCTCCAGAATCAGTATCATATCCGTCCTTCAGAGATCTGAAAAAGAGTAGGCTTTAAATTCCATGTGTTGGATAATGGGAATTCATATGCAAGCATTTTACTGCAATGTGTTTTTTGGAACGGGGAAAATATCTAAGACTTACGAGATGAATTCATGTGCATTTGCAGCTTTAGCAGCTTCCACAATCTCATCTTCATCAGCTTCTGGTTTACCGAAGGCAATGTTGTCCCTGACACTGCCAGAAAATATTGCCGGCTCCTGACTAACAAGAGCTGTAAATCCTCGATACCAAAGAATATTCATCTCCCTCACATCCATACCATCAACCCTTACAGCCCCTCTATCAACATCATAGAACCTCTGGATCAAACCTATGATAGTAGATTTACCACAGCCACTTCTCCCAACCAGGCCAATACTTGTTCCTGCTTTCACGTCCAGGCTAAAATCCTGCAGGATAAGGCATTGTGGTCTTGTTGGATATGCAAAATCTACCTTTTTGAACTCTATTCTTCCTTGTATTTTGTTCTTCTGATTGTCCTTTTCCACCTGCAATGTAGCTGTGTTATTTTATTCTTATAGCAATGTAGCATTGTAAAGTCATTATATTTGCAAGGCTGCTGATCAGTATTCTATACAATGCTCATGAGAGTAGTCATGAATGTGTTACCTGTGAATTTTGTGGAGAGATAGATTTCCTATCTAGCACCTCGAACACTGAAGCAACAGCATTTGCCCCCTTTGCCAGGTCGGATGTCATGCTGCCAGCATCAGCGATCAGCTTTCCTGTGCTCACCAGGACGAAAAAAGTTTTGAAGACATCACTCGCTGAGATCTCCCCAGACTGTACCAACTTCCCACCATACCAGAAGTCCAGTGCCCATGATAAGAATGAGAGGCAAGGTGACAACCCTGTGGTGATCCCTGCTACCCACGACTTCTTCCTTGCTTTCCTCAATGGTTCCTCTTGTGTATGCTCAAAGAGCTGAAGAACCTTTGATGAGCAACCAAAGGATGTCACCATCCTGTGGTTGTAAACAGCTTCTATGGCAATCTGAGTACTTAGATGCTGAGCCTTTGCCAGGTCCCTCGACACATTTGAGAGAACTATCTTTTTGGCATAGTAGCATATCATTGTAGATGGCTGTACAGCAATCATAACAAGAGCAAGTTTCCAAGCTACTACGAGGCCCATTGTCACCGCAATTATAATTCCAGAAGCTGTTTGAAGCAGTAGGGAGATTCTGTCTGCAACAAGGGTTTTGACAAGAGAAGCCTCATTGCTTAGCCGAGAGCACAACGAACCACTTGAATTAGTTTCTTCATCAAACCATGCTGCCTCAAAGGTTAAGATCTTTTCAAGTACTTGGACCCGGATGCGCCTAACTAGATGCTCCCCCATGTACGCAAAATTGTAGTGTTGCAGTAGATTAACAGCAATGGATATCACAGACAATGAGCAGAAGATCAAGGCATAGCGGCTGATAATTGCATTCATCTCATTGTGGTCCTGAACAAAGAATGCAGCAATCATTCCTCCGATGGTTATAGCATAGATTGGCTGCAAGGAACCATATACCAGTGCAGAGAGGCTGCCTATGACTGCTTGTCTCCACTCAGGTGCATTCATTGCAAGAAGCCTAGAGAAAGACGGTGCAGGGGGAGAAACAGAGGAATCAGTTTCCTTTGAAACACCTGGTGTCAGTGCCATTGGACTTGCTCTAGACATACTGAGACAGCTGGTACTGGTCCTTGCCACTGAAGAGGCCCTAAATTGGTCACTTTCTTGATCAATGTAGCTCACCATCTTCTGCAATTTCACAAGTCGTGAATATGGGCCACCCTTGTTGATTAGTTCTTCGTGTGTGCCAATTTCAGCTATGGTACCCCCATCAACTACTGCAATCTGATCAGCATGCTTCACGGTGGAAAGCTTATGAGCTACTACCTGATCAAAATTAATGTATAATCAGTGTTATAATGCTAAAGAATTCGAGAAATTATAATCTTATTCTAAAGTAGGAAGAATGGAAGCAATTACAATTTACCAGTGTTGTTCTTCCCATAGATGCTTGATCAAGTGCATGCTGCACCAGCTTCTCTGATTCTGAGTCAAGTGCGCTTGTGGCTTCATCGAGCAAAAGTATAGCAGGGTTCTTGATGACCGCCCTTGCAATGGCAATACGCTGCTTCTGGCCACCTGATAGCAATGCGCCACGCTCTCCAATCTGGAAGGACAGTGAATGCCATAAAGCATGGGAGACAGGGAACTAAGGTAATTGAATGTTTGTTTCCTTGTTATGCACGTACCTTAGTCTCATATTCCTCAGGAAGCCCCCTTATGAAGTTGTGAGCATTTGCTGTCATGGCTGCTGCATAGAGTTCATCCATGGTTGCATCTGGTTTGCCGAACAAGATGTTCTCTTTTATGGATGTACCGAACATTGCATGATCTTGGCTGACAAGCCCCATTTTGCTCCTGATCCACTTGAGTTGGATTTTTTTAATGTCGACACCATCAAGCTTGACAGTTCCTTCACTGGCATCGTAAAAGCGTTGCACCAATGCTATTGCAGTTGACTTGCCACTTCCACTGGAGCCGACCAAAGCAACAGTTTGCCCAGCAGGAATCTGGAGGTTGAAGTCTTTGAGTACTGTCATATTTGGCCTCGATGGGTACACAAAGCGAACAGATTCAAACTCAAGATCGCCATGGACTTGTTCCAAAACAAGCCCCTTTGGGTCATCAGCATTAATCTGTGGCACGCGGTTTATGCGTTCAAGAATCCTTGTGGCAGCAACAGATGCCTCAGCAAAATGTTTCAGTTCAGGGAGTGCCATTCCAAGGGATCTGCAACATTCCAGTAAGTTTGTCACAGTTAAGCTTCTGTTCTACATAATCAAATGGAGTCATGAAAATCAGCAAGGGAAGAGAGACCAGAAGAACATACAGGCCACCCAAAACAAAGGAAATTCCTGCAGCGTATATCCTTCCTCCGCTTTCATGATGGTACATCACCAATCTGCTGCCATACCATGCGAGGAAAGCCCAAATGGCGAAAGAAAGGCCGGTGAATCCGACAGCGAGACCTTTGGCAATGCCTTGCTTGATCCCCAGCTTGATCGTCTTGTCGAGGACCGCTGTGTACTTCCGGATGATCCTTTTCTCAGCTGTGAACGAGTAGATGGTCTTGATCGAGCCGAGTGCTTGCTCGACCAGGGAGTTTGCGTTGGCGTACTCGTGGCGCGACTGGCGGGAGAGGTACAGAAGATACTTGCCGTAGATGAGCCCAGGGATTATCAGAAGCAGGACTAGAGGAAAAGAAACCAGAGCCAGCCTCCAGGAGAAATAGGTGGAGAAGGCCAACCCAGAGATGAAGACTGTAGAGTGCATCAGAAATAGAGGAACCTGCTCAAGATGGAAGAATCAAGAAAGCAATCAGCTATGCTGGTGTTTCTCCTTGCATCCCAAGTTGAATTCTGCTGTGCTGAGCTTGTCTCCTTACCGCTTTATATATATATATATATATATATATATATATATATATATATATATATATATATATATATATTCTTCTATTTTTACAAACTTTCTAATTCATTTCGTGTTTTTTTGTGTTCTTATTTCCTCAATTCCTTTTGCTACGTCTACGTCAGCGATTCATGAGTCACCATGTCACCAACTGAACTTGTAAAGTGCAGAGCAACTAACGCCAAGATATGCTGGTTTTGACTTGTTAATGCCTTTTTTCTTTTTTTTTTTTTAAAGAAACAGCTTGTTAATGGCTTCAGTTCCGTTAGAACTAAGATACATAATTCATATTTTGTTCTGCGTGCAGTTATTTGTTTTGTACTCATTGTTTTATGAAGAATCTCTCTATATTCCGTACGTTATGTTAAACATATAAGGTTTCTGAGAAAAATCAAATGAATATGATTCTAGCATTTCCATCGTTTCTTGCATGACAGTGCTTGACAGATAAAATATGCATGGAGGAGACCAAGTTGGGTATCATTACTTCATTAGTCAAACTATTTGATTCACTATTGATTCAGTGACGACCTAGAAGCATGGTTCTGGTAACCGGAAATCGGCCAAAAAACGGTTTTACCGCCCATAAGAAATCCGAACCGGCCAAAAAAAATTCGGTTTGTTTTTTTGTTGAATTTTGCCTAATATAAAAGAAATTTGTAACTATGTCTAAGCATATATGTGCATGCAGCCTGGTAACGTTCATAGCCTAGGAGGAGGTCTTGGGTTTGAACCCTCAAAACTGCATTATTTTTTAGTTTTTCCGTTTTAACTTCAAAAAATTTTAATTTTAATTTGAAAAATTTGGCCGAAATTAACCCAAATTTTTAGATTTTCAAACAAACCGGTACTACCAGACCCCGGTAAAAAACACAAACCGGTTGTCTAAACCGTGCCTAGAAGTATAAAGCATATAGGTTTCCCACCGTCACGAAGGCGCGTTCCTCTTGTCCTTTGTCCTAAAGAATACTAAGCTCACATCAATCAAGAAGGAAGAAACTTCCATGGTATGGGCTAATACTTAAGATTATAAAACGAATTAAGTGACCTGTGAACACTAGGGCATAGGGTCATTGACAACCAAAACAAAAAAAAAAAATCCCAAATGAGTTAAAAAAATATATATCCAAAATAGCTTGATTAACTGAGTACTGGAAGTGAAGAAGGGTTGGTGCCTTGGTGGTGCACCGTGTACCTTCTCGCTGAGGACCTCCTGGATGAGGGATGCGTCCTTGGAGATGCTGTTGATGATCTCCGAGGTGGTGGCCTCCTGCGAGTCGAAGAAGCCCACCTCCTGCCGCAGGATAGCCTGCAGGTACAGGTACCTGATCCTCAGCACCTGCCGCTCGCTCGTCCGGCTCCAGCAATACCCTTCTGCACGCCATGCATTCCATCACCAAATTAACCAGGCATGTGTGCAATATTCAGTATTAATCAACTCCAGCTCGCGATCAAAGCTGCTCTTAACATAGCCTAAAAACGCTACTTTTCTAGCAGCAGCATGCATGGACCATATACATAGAGCCATATACGCGATGAAGGAATTAAAAAGTACAGATGGACAAAGAGAAAGGAAACCGGCAAGCTAATTAAATCTGTGTGTTCAGTGAATGTATGAATGACTTCATGAGATTGGCAAATCGAAGTTACCCATAAACGCCACCGCCAAGACGGCGAACGCCAAGTAGACAAAATTCAGGCACGACTGCATGGGGGCAAAAGGAAGCAAAGACTGTAGAGTTAGTGTTACTGGAAATGTATATCAGATGAGCTAAAGAAAACGGCCAGCACAAATGAACTAGCTCTCCAAAGCAAGTACGCGCGTGAGGCACAAACCTTCTCAACCTCATGCATGAAGTGTACACCCTTGGCGCTGCCCTGGGCGCGCCCATACCCTAGCGAGTTCATCACGTCGCTCGCGAAGATGAGGAGCAGGTTGGTCGAGCATCCGTCGCCGATGGCTCCCAGCGTGCCCAAGACCATGAGCAGGACGTCCACCCGGTCCGCGAACTTGAACATGCCGCGGATGCTCCTCCGCTCGCCGCCGGTGGTCGCCGGGGCACTCATCTTCTCCTTAATTTGTTGCAAGACGAGAAGGGAAGAAACGGTGCACTACCAGTGGGTTGGGGCCTGGGAGTAGTAGTAGTAGCAGCAGCACCGATCACTTTGTTGTGTTGTTGCAATGGCCTTGGCACTAGGGCTTTATATAACACATCGATCAATACACGCGTGTTTTTTTTTTGTTTCTTCCTTATTTTTGACTTGCATGCTGAGGACTTACACATCCATGTTGCAACAGAAGAATGAGTTGGAACTCAAAGTATGTGGAGAAAGATGCCATTGGCTCGCCGATGAGGTGGTCGTTGTGTATTTAATATTAGGGAAAATTACTCAAAGCATGTGGAGAAATATGCCATGGGCTTGCCGAGGAGGTGGTGGTTGTGTGTTTAATATTAGGAAAAATTGGCTATAATACACTATAATTTCGTGTCGTTGACTATAAGATATTCAAATTTCGTGTCTTTGCCGAAAGATACTACAAAAATATGCATTTTTATCGTGAGACACTGATGCCATTAAAATAATGTATTTGGCTGGTTTAGAGAGAGAAATAGTTCAAAATGACCTCAATGTCCTTATCTTCTTCTTCCTCATTCTTCACAAACAAAATATGGGGAAGATAAAGAAACAGAGCATTGTGGAGCTCAAACTCACCAGTGATCGAGTGGGGAGGTTGGAGAGGCTCTGGATAAGGTCAAAAATGGAACGAGGGCATCATGGGGAACACAATGATGGCAGTGGTGTAGAGGGAGGTGGACCGTGGTGGCCTGGTAGCGAGTTGCTGGCATCCTTAGTGCCTCATCTGCCCGTCTTGGTTATGAAAATGGGATCGTCGTGCTCGAGAACATGTGGGCCTACGCCGCCGCCGCCGTTTCCTCGCCAAAATCCGCCGCCGCCATGCTCTATGCCCAATAGCGACGGTAGCACAGAGGTGACGACTGCGAGGATGACGAGGAGGCGGCGTCATTGGTGAAGATGAGGAGGCGGCGGTGATGGCTAGGATAGGGAGGAAGTGGTGGTAATGATGAGGATGGGAGACGGCGACGATGAGGAGGAGGTGGCGTCGCTGACCAAGATGAGGAGACCACGGTGACGGCGAGGATAGGGAGGAGGCGGCGGTGATGGTGAGGACGGGGAGCAACGCTGACGAGGATAGGGGAGGCAGTAGAGGCCCGTAGGTGGCCAGTGGCGATGTCGTAGGTGGCCAATGGCCTCACGATGGTGCCCACTACTACAGAAAAGATCTTCACAGACGGTTCAAAAATGTCATCACAGACGATTTCGTGAGCCGTCTGAGTTTATAGGTCAGTAATGACATGAGGTCATCACAGACGGTTTTCGAACCGTCTGTGATGCAGACTGTCACAGACGGATATTAACTCAGAACCGTTTGTGATAGCTGACTATCAAAGACGGTTTGTAGATGAAATCGTCAGTGATACGTCTGTGATAGATGATGTATCACAGACGGTTCCATAATAGAACCGTCCATGATAGCTGATGTATCACAAACGGTTTCATCTACAAACCATCTGTGATATACATTCTCTATAAAGTCCCCAAGCAGTAGCTACTTGTGCCTTTAAAATCGCTTCATATATATATATATATATATATATATATATATATATATATATATATATATATATATATATATATATATATATATATTGTCAGTAGTCCTCACCACTTTTGGGGATCGTGAGGAGAATGAGACAAGAGTTAGGTAACTTCATCGAGCGTGCAAGTTCAAGAAACATGCCTACCAAGAGAGCGCGTGGACATACAATTAACTGGATGTCGTCGATAGGTAATTGGACTTGACATCGGGAATGGTTGGTTCTCGATACATGAAGCCATTTCCCAGTCGAAGTACCTGGCTTCATGTATCAGCAACCAACCATTCCTGATGTCAAGTCCAATTACCTATCGACGACATCCAAGTAATTGTATGTCCACGTGCTCTCCTAGCAGCCATGTTTCTTAAACTTACAGGCTCGATGAAGTTGCTCGTGGCTACTGTCTTATCCTCCTCACGACCCCCCGAAAGTGGCTGGGGACTACGAACAATATACTTTATAGAGAAGAGATCAGGAATGACATGGTAGGACATACCTGAGACGCAAGGGAGGAGAACTTGATCGGCATGAACACAGACAAAGGTAAAATTAAGAAGATTGATTGTTGCTCTCAGAAGGCTAATTTGCACAAGATTAAAACTTGGTCATCACAGCACTCATACGAAATGTAATCACAAATGTACACTTTATAGATTAGGCCTTGAGCTCAAACAAAATTTGCTAATATATTCAGACTAGTTCAAGCAAATCATCCAAAATTAACTTTGTTGTACACAGGAACAAAATCTATCAAGATATTATCAACTGTGATGTAGGACAACAAGTATATCAGAATGTATAAATTGCATGCTCAAAACAATACATAACAGCAGATAATCTAACAGCTGAAGGCACAATCTATACACAATATCACATCCAATTGCATTTGTGACATCAATTCATCATAGAGCAATTCATGAGCCCACAAAAAAATCACTTTGAGTGGGGCTCAAGGGCTCATGCCACACTAGCAGTATCATCCATATCATCACCAGCACAATCACAAAGCAAAGGGGAGGGAACGAGATAGAGAATAAAGGAGAGTAGTTTATCTCAGTGGACACGGCAACGGTGGCAAATACCACCACCAGCACAACCGACATCCATCTCCCCACTATGCATCAATCAACCAAACATCAGAACGTCACTCAATGCTCAAGCAAGGGCCGAGCCACCGGCGCATGGGTGAGCCCGAGCCGAGCCGCCCGGGGGCGAGCCACCGGAGGGAGAGAGGGAGAGCCCCATGCACAAACCTTAGCCAAAGCAAGCAACCACCAAGGGAGAGAGGCAGATCTGGCTGGGGGAGGTAGTCGAGGGAGGCAGACACTGCATAAGACTCTTATGAAAAGAGTGTCTTGTGTAGTGAACCGTGGTGTCACAACCGGCGGCGACGGGGTCGGGGAGGAGGCTTCGGGCGACAGCGTTGAGGTCGGGGGCACTCGGGTGGGGTGGGGAATGGGCGAGAGTAAGGGCGCTGGCCTAGGTGTGACGAGTTAGGGTGCAAACCCTAGCGGACTCCTACTAATAAAGAGTGATACTTATCACAGATGGTTCCATAATAGAACCATCTGTGAAATGGTTGTTCTCAAATTCAGAACATATGACACATTTTCACATATTAGTAAAGAATTATATATAAATATATATTTGCTAATTAAAACTATGCTAAAACTACTAATTTTACGGCAAGTAGTTCAACACCTCTGCAAAGAAATTGGAATACTCATGCCTAATCCTGCAGTCGTCGCTACAGAAGACGGTGTAGTCGTCCCACCTTTCCACACCGCAGCCAGTGCTCGTGCACCGGTGGCCGTCCTCCGACAGTGCCCAGACCCGGCATAGAGGCCCGGCCATCTTCTTCCACGCCGCCGCCCGGACCATGTCAGCGGCGAGCCTCTGGCACCGTCTGCACTCCCGGTTGGTCCTCTTGGCTGTCTCGCACCCGTCGTCGGTCGGCTCGCCCTCAACTTGGCTGATGTAGTGCTTCCCAGCGTCACGCATCTCGTCGGCCGTGTAGAGGAGAAGGCCGAGCACGTAGGCCACGGCCTTGTGGCCGGCGACGGCCGCCCGTTCAAGGGACATGAGGCCGCGCTGTATGTCTTGGGGCGCGAAGACAAGCACGAGGCTGACGAAGAAGCAAACCTCTGAGTTGCCGGCTAGGTGGTTGACGACGGCGAGGTAGCGCTCGTTGTCCTACCACTTCATCACCTCCTCCTGCTCGAGCGCCACGCGCCTCCCCACGGCGCGCTCCTTGGACGCCTTGTACATAGCCTTGCAACTAAAATTCAAGACGACATAATCTTAATACAAGAATTACTCCATAAGAGAAAATTAAAAGGTAAGTTTAAAGTCATTGTTGCTAGTCAAATTCAGTTCAGAATTGGATATTGGACACAAAACAAAGTCAACACGACATTATTTTGCGTCGTATCAACTGATATGACTTTTCAGTTTTTCTCCTTTTTATAGATTTTCAGAGGAATTACAATCAGGTTCTCTATCGGAACCGAAAACTGAAACAAACACCTGAAGCTTTCCGATAATTAACTAGGATATGATACGCTACAGTCATCTTCAGAAAACTAACTCTGAACAAAAACAGAATAGAATACTGACTCCTTCAGACCAACAAAAAAAGAACAGAATACCTACATGGCTTGTAGGCTTCAGAGGTCAGCAATGGGCTGAGTAGAGCTCACAACCATGAGGCCGACGATGTGGACTATGACATCATGAGGAAAAGCGACAACGATCGCCGACCTCCTCGCTTTGGTCTTTGTCGTCATGCTCCGCGTGCTCACCATGACGTACGTATTCAATACCATGCGTGCTCACCATGGTGCGCAATGATAATTCTTATAAAACGTCGAAGAGACACATCATAACGTTAGCGTGCGAGATGAAGAGACGCATCATGACGGAGCCGAAAGATTGAATTACCACATACGGTTCTTATTAAAAACCGTCTATGACATCTGCAATCACAGACGGTTCTTATTAAAAACCGTCTGTGATGACTCTAGCTTCAACCGTATTTACGAAAAACAATTCCTGAAAAGATGCTTTGGTTACCAATGATTTATTAGGAGTAGATTCTAATAAATCCTATCCGTCGGACTTCCGTATTTATTCGTTAATTTAATCTTACCACAATTTGTTAAGCCTATAAATAACCATTAGAAGGGTAGAACTAAGAAAAAATCACTCACAAACTTTTCATCTTTTCTTACTTCTATTTCTTCTTAAAGTTCCTATCTCCATACCCTTCAAGTAAGACAAAATTCACGGAACAAATTGACTTTTCGACCACCGTGCATGGAAAGAACAAAATCTATGGATGATCGGTCGACTACTTCAATTTAGGTGGTCAGAAAGTCAATTTGGTCCATGGATTTGAAGTCTTCAAGAAATTGGTAGAAGATCATATCCCTACGATCAGGTGAGCATTTCACTGTCTATGATGCGTAACTTTCGATCGATCACGTGAAGTACTTATGCATTCTTCTGTTGATCAGAAGTTACACGTCAAGACAGTGAAGTTACACAGGATACGAAATAAGGTGCCTACCGGATTACATATCTTCTGCTTTTTTCTGTTGGGGAAATCAGCTTCAATTCAACCACCTTAAAAGATCAATCTGGCTCGATCAGGAGTGGTCGAAATAGGCTAATCAGTTGTTTCTAATTACAGATGGTTCCAATAAATAACCATCTGTGATACTTCACAGACGGTCTTCAATACGAACCATCTGTGATATTACCTCTTCACAGATGGTTTTTAACGCAGCCAATAACACAGACGGTCTCTAAACTAAAATCGTCTGTGATTGCATGTAATACAGACGATTTTGGTCAAGCGTTTGTGATGAGGCGTCCAGTGTTAGCCTTTTTGTAGTAGTGGCTGCATCTAGCACTTGGTGCCCCTCGCCCTCGTCGACGCCCACTTCCTCCTGAACGGCGGCGCAGGTAGACGGTGCAAGCACGGTGACGACTTGCCGGCCGCTGCCACCGTGGTGTCCCGCGGGTCCTCGCCACCACATTGGCGTCTGGAAGTTACCAAACATTGTGCCCCCCTCCCCGGCGTGTGGTGCCAACTTCCCTCATCTCTAGGAGCTCGGTCTCTGCTTGTTCGTCATGCAGGTCTGGGACCTCGCCTTCCTACTTGACAGATGTCCCGTCATGGAGACCGCACTACCAGTGCTGCTGCTGCCCTCGTCTAGCGCCACCATTGCCGGTGCTACCGCTGCTAGTCCGCCGTCGTGCATCGCCAAGTGCAGAGGAGGAAGAAGGGATGAGAAGGAATATGAAAGAAGGAAGAAGGAGGAGAAGCAAGATTGAGGCAATGAGATCAAAAGGGCAAAGTGGACTTTTCACTAGCTTTCTCTCTCCTCTTCAGCCTGTAAATTATATTATATTGGCCTCAATGTCCCACAGCAAAGAAACACATTTTTTTAGTGTCTTTCGGTACAAACATAAAATTTGGGTGCCTTACAACCAATGATACGAAATTATGATGTCCTGTAGCTAATTTTGCCTTAATATTACTAGTGTTTTTATTTTCCTTTCATGTGGCTGTTTAATGTTTGTATATATATGGACATACCTCATCTTTAATTATGTTAGCCTTTTCATGCCAATTGGACCTCTAGTGTAATGTAGGGTTTGGTCTCTGATAAAGGCAGGGTTGCCGGCTTAGTTAAGTGAACATGTTTTTTGGGAGGTAAAGTTAACAAGACAAAGGGGATATCCTTTCGATCCTACCTACATTTGTTGGTGGTATTATTACCGTGCCAGACTTAAATTACTACCAGTTAGGAGGTTGTCCATCATCAGTTTATCTGTCATGTAGTATAATTTGGAAAGGCATGCGTGTACGTATTTGTAATTAGAGTATACGCATGACAGCTAGCTTGCCTTTCAGCACAAAAGGGTAGTACACATAAGATCAATCAATATGCAAACGCTCAAAAGTTCATACGTCTAACACTTGCAAGTCTACAAGATGAAAGGTGATGTGTGTATATAGACAATAAAGGAAGAGCTAGCTTGTCATTTGCAAATTATAATGTAATGATGCCACCGAGTAGGCTAATCACAAAAGCTGGCATGTAAAAGCTGGCGCAAAATCCTAATAATGAAAGCACTTTAAGTTTACCAGAAAATTTTACTTTAAACTAGTATGCTTCTTTACCCAACCCACTGATTCATTGTCCAATAGCTCATAGCTGCAAGTTTCAACACATGATGTACATCGAAAGCAACTAGTAGCTTTTTTCGTTCTTTTGCTAGGACACATTAGCTAGAAATGCTAGTGGTACACAGGTCGGTCATGATATCAAGGGCATGTTTAGAACGGCTTCTGCTTCGGTTTTTTGCTAGGAAAAGCCAGATGCCGTTCCAAACGGATGGCTTTCTCCTGACGCTTTTGAAAAAGCCGGAAGCCGTTTTCAATATGGGGAAGCCAGAAGCCGCCCTGGGGCAGCTTCTCACGACTTCGGCTGGATGGGGTTCCGAGTTTGTCCCTAGAGTTGGAGAAATTTACCCTCTCCCACCCCTTATATAATCCCAATTCCCACCGGCCACCCGCACCCCTCTCGCACCCTAACCCTAGCTGCGCACCACCTCCGTCCGCCCACCTCCACCCGCCCTGCATCTCCTCCCATCGACTCCCTGCTCCACCGACCAGCGCCACCCCGCAACCTCCCTCCTTCTCCCTCGGCACCGCCCCAACCTCAACCTCTGCCTCCGCCGCGGCTTTCCTCCTCCTCCCGCACCGGCGTTGCCGCCATGGCCTCCCTCCTTCTTCCGCATCGCCACTGTTGCCCCAGCTTCCCTCCTCCTCTGACCGGCGCCGCCCCCGACCTTCCACCTTCTCCCTTGGTGCCGCCCCGACCTCTGTCTCCCATGTCGCCTCCGCCGCAGCTTTCCTCCTCCTCCCGTACCAGCACCACCGCCCCGGCCTTCCTCCTTCTCATGCGTTGCCGTCAATGGCGGATCTAGAACAAAAATGGCCAGGGCCCCCACTCCTCATACATATCATACATGTTTAATTATCAAGTAAGATGGACCACGTTCGGCTAGGCTGTGGCTTGAGGTGTCCTCTCATGTTGAGTTAGGGGGTGTCCACACTATATATACATGATTATATTCAAAGAAAAATGATTTTTGAACCCAGTGTCCTATGCACCCTGCTGGATTACTGTAGATCCGCCCCTGGTTGCCGCTGCCACCCCAACTTCCCTCCTCCCGCTCCGCCGCCACCGCCACCCCGGCCTCCCTCCTTCTCCCACGTCGCCGTCGTCCCGGCTTCCCTCCTCCTCCAGCGCCACCGCCGCCCCGGCTACCCTCCTCCTTTCGCGTCGGCGCCGATTGCAGTTAATTATCGTTTTTTGTTGTTAATTATCATTAATTACTGTTAGTTATCATTAATTACTGTCAGTTATCATTAATTATCGTTAATTGCCATTAATTTTGTTAGTTACCGTCAATTGTCGTTAATTTTGGTAAATTGATCCATCAGAAGCCCAAATGTTTAAATACTGCAGGTCAGTCCATCTGAGTAGAGTATTGTTCTTCCTCACTTTGACGCGCAAAAAAAAAAACGCATGCTAGTACCTGGTACTGGATGCTTTCAGTATCTCAGTGAAGACCTGTCACATTTTAGATTTCTAGTACGTCAAATTTGCAGTCATTATTAAGTTTCTATCATAGATCGCTTCAAGAGCCATGCATTAGGGAATTTTTTTAGAGGATATATACGAATCTAGGGATCTGCATTTGCTCCAATGAAACACCGCATTAGTACGTGTGAAAAACAGTGTTCACATTGATCACCAGATCACCGATTATGTTCTTATTATGTTTATAATTTAGTATTACTATTCACTTCGATGGTGTTTGGTTCGGATCTTTTAGGCTGTAATCCGATTACATGCAAACGTATTTATCATCCCGTTCCTTACTTCAACCAAACAAAGTTAGCATTTGCTTAATCCATTTCCAATTCCAGCGTTTTCTAATACCGTTTACGATTGCGTTTACACCCTCGAACCAAAGAGAAGGTAATAGACCCTCGATGGTTTGACACGTGTCGAGTTGTTTATTCAGGAGGGTGTCCATGCTCTCCCGTTTCATACTTTGATGGGTAGTGTGGCTAGCATTGCTGAACTTGCCTCCACTTAATGGCATATACTAGGAGAGCTTTGCAGTCCTTTTCAAGAATATAGAATATGGAAAAGGAAAAAAACAAAAGAAGCTAAAGCAACTCTTCTAAAAAGGCATGTGGACTATATATTTGGGTCGACGGTCACAGTACTACGACAGAGCCATGACACAGTGCATATATTAGCCTTCAAAAAAGAGAGAAGATCCTGGTGGCCAAGGTAGAATCCTATCTTAGCCTTCAAATTTTCGTAAGCTCTCTCGTCGGCTTTGGGGGTGGTGGGACCAGCGATGGTTTGCTCAAACACCTCCACACGTCGTCTTACTCGTTTGACTTGCACTTCTAGTTGTTCGGCCTCCAAAGCTAAATCCATAATAGCCCAAAGGCTATCAACCTTGGCATCTTCTGACTCGGAGATATCAATACGGTCTTCATGCATCTAGATGATGTCCGCGACCGTTTTGGCTGCATCCTGGCCTCAGACGAAGTAGTGACCCAAGACGATATCCACGACGAGGTTTATCCGCCGGATACTGGAGACCATTGCATTCTTCCATCTAAGGAGGAGCTCTAGCTGGTGGATGATAGCCACTATGGACTCCGGTAGATTGGAGGGCTGAGATCTAAGGACCTCTTGCACTGAAGGCCGAGCCACAGCTTGGGTTAGATTGTGGCCAGAAAGCTCCGTGGAAAGAAGTGTAAGGTAGGCCAAAATGGCCGGCATTAGAGGAAATGTTGGTGCCGGAGAGGAAGAAGAGGTGAAAGTCATTGGAGTGGCAGAGAAAGGGGAACCAGGAAAAGACATTTTTTGGCCAGATAAGTTTGAAGAAAGAGGAGGCTTGTGAGAAATTCCTTTTGGAAATGGATTTCTATTTATAAAACAAAAATTAAAACCAGTGCGGGAGGCGAAAAGATACATTGAAAGCCGAAGTGACACTAGTGCATTTTAATGAGTAACTGGATGACGTGTTGAAAGTGAAAGGAGTTCAAAGGCCAAACAAGTGTGAACGCAATCAAGCCATTTGAATAAGTCGGTAGAATTTCAATTGTTTGTCCTATAATGTCGAAACCCATTATCGGCTTGCATGCAATTTAAAAATGATAATAGTGAACAACAAGCAGCAAGCGTCAATTCTTAATGCAGTAAAACCTTATCACACGCACAGGAATTTCCAACAAGCCAAGCATCGCTAATATTATATGTTGTTTACAGTAAGAGAGTTCATACAGAACAATGCAAGAACAAACGTCACGAGACATATTTTTTGTCTACCATCAAACACAGTAATTGTGGTTGTATACCCAATAAATGACAATTCTTAATGTAGGAAAACCTTGTCACATGCACAGTAGTTTCCAACAAGCCAAGCGTCAGTAATATTACGTGTCGTTTGCAGTAAGAGAGCTCATACAAAACAATAAAAAACTTACGTGAGTGGAACACCCGTTCTGTAAATGTGACATATGGTGGGGGAAATGATGGCGTCGGCACAGGAGACGAAAGAGGTGCGGTGGCGGCAAATCTGCATGGCATGAGGTAACCAAAGCCCTTTTTTATCATATATTAAAATGTCTAAGTTAATACAGTAAATGTGACATAGTTCAGCAATAAAACATCGTTATGTGCATGACACGCACCAAGTCATTGAAGTTAGAACATAGAAACGTAATTTGTTGTTCTAATAACAGTTATTCTATATGTTAGCACACGTCGTCGTCATCCGACCCACCACCACCATCATCCTCAGTTTCTTCCTCTTCTAATTCATCATCATGCATTAGTTGGCGGCATGTGCCGGCCCTTCCTCTTCCCCTGCACCTCCTCTCCCTACCCCTTCCCTTTCCTCTACCTCTTGTAGTGGCAGGTTGTGCAGCGGTTGGGTAGGTTTGCGCACTGCGGCCGGTTTTCAGGCCACATGTGTTGCGGCTGGTTTTCAGGCCACATGTGCTGCATGCCCAGTTGCACTTCTTCTCTGCATGTGCACTCGTAGTGTTTGTTTCATCCTAGTCGTGTTCTAACCTTTGGTTTGAGACACTAGAGGCGCAGATGGATTAATCGGTGGGTCGTCCCCTTCGCCAGGCGCATCGTTCTCGGTAGCCACCTAGCCAATGTCACTCGGGGTGCTATCAAGCTATACCCGAAGTGCCTTGATGACCTCCATTGCTCTGTCATATGCCTGTCTCGACTTGCACCCTGACCTCATGTCGGACCCGGATTTCGTAATCCAGAATCCTCTGTGAAAATACTGCGCTATTCCCTGGATCAGTAGATAGCGCTCACAGGATACATTGCTGAATCATTTCATACATCGTGTAGACCAAACCGTTCATTAATACAAGCATCAGAGTTTAAATAGACCACGTCGGGTCGAGTTTACAATAGGGCCAACCAGGCCAAATGAGTTCATTACAAAACAGCGAATACGATAGCGGAAGCAAAAGGGTAGGGCAAGTCTCTCCACAGGCAAGCGACTGGGGTACCATGTGTACGACCGATATTAGCCAAGGGCTTGGATAATATAGGATGTACACCAGTACCGACGGAGCCAACTAGACTGAGGTGAGACATAGACTACAAGAACTATACTACTCCTCTTCATTTCCTTGCTCCTCGGCGTCTAGGTCCTCGTAGTAGGCGTAGTCTCCATGATCCGCGGGTTCTGAGGGTTGGGGGAAAGAGCGAGGATGAGTACAACTTCTGTGCTCGCGAGCCAACACACAGTATGCAGTATATACATGCAAGGTTTAACAAGGATGGCTCGGGTTCTTTTATTTGCGCAAAGTAATATTTTAAATACCAATATTAGAAAGTCCTATCACTTAAAATTTTAACCAAATTGCATTTTTGTTAAAAGAGATTACTTGTGCATTATTTATAACGGTAGATGCTACCTCCACCTCATGCTTATTTTTGATGGTGGTTACATCCACCTATTAACCACTCTAGGTACGACTACCCAGGAAAAACCAAATCCAAGGTCACAACGACCCATCACATTTTATCCCACCCACAAAGGTTTTATAAATAGAACTAACTCATGTAAGTTCCCATGTCCGCCCTTGACCGTGGGCACGGCTATTCGAACAGTTTATTACACTCTACAGAGGTTATACACTTTACCTACAAGAGACAATCATCTTGACATGTACACATGTTTCCGTATACATGTGAGTCAAGAGAAGATCGTCACAAGGCCTTTACAATGCATCCCCCAGTATTTGTTACACCCGCTAAGGTTTCACCTGAGAAGGGTTACGCTCACATAGACCTTTCAACCCTTTCCCAGACCCCCTCTTGCGCCACACGGCTTACGCTCACATAGACCCGTATGTCGTACACCCCAACCCATAGCCACAAAGGCTTATGGCGTAGCGGGTCATCTACCTGGTGCAACTCATACTAACGGATACAAATTATTTAGCCAGGTCGACACCATTATAGACATGTGGTTGTACTGTTTTACATTGGGAGGTCATCACAGGATTAAGTCCTTAGGGCCATCTGGGTGGTTCATACCACATACCATCCACAAACCAACATTCCTTGGGCTGCATTAGCACCCACCAACATACCATCCATCATGCCATCCGCCCAGATGTGATAAGCAATTTTTTGGGTTTTTGATAGGTAGGAAAATACATCAACACAATCATCTCAGTCATTTACATCCAATGACTGCCCAAAAACCATGTTCATTTTTAAAAGATGATGAATGAGGTAGATAATACCCCGATACTTAAGCAAGGCTAGCATAGCGCTTAAGTATAGCCTAAAACTAGTATGGTTACCATATAATTACTAGGGTGACAAAGATTTAAAGCAAATCAATTATCAAAGGATGGTGTAGTTGTAATTAAACATCAAATTGGCATTTAACTAACTTAGGGTTTTTAACATACATTTGCATAAGAAAATTAAAGCATGCAATTTGATATTTTAAAAGAACATAATTTGCATAAAATGTAGGTTCAATATGATCAAAGTGTTGAATCGCCTGGGTCTAGGGCTAGGTGATCCGGATACTCCTGAGCTTGATCGAAGTGGGGGTCTCCGGCTTCTCCAAACTCTACGCGAACGATCGAACCGGAAAAAGAAACAAGCGAGCAAACAAAACAAATAAGCGACAGTAATCATCAAATGAACTCCAAAATAAACCAAACTAGTACCAACAGCAAGAGCTTGATTTTAGAAATTTTTAGAAACAAACTTCACAATTTTTGGAGTTGAAATGAGGGAGAAAAGAGATTTTGAAGTCTCTCTTTTGGATTAAAATAGAAAAGGGAAAGAAAAACAACAGAAAAAGAAAAGAGGAAAGCGGCCCAGAGCAGGCGTTTCGGCCCGGCGCAAAACAGGCCAGCGGCGCGTGCGCGGCCCGCAGCACACGTCTCGGCTCGGCCCAAAGCCGGGCCAAAGCGTGTCTGCGCGCCCGTGAGGCTCGCGCGGCATCGAAAAAAAAAAAGGGGCGTTCGGCCCGGCCTCACTCGGGCGAGGGGGAAGATGAAGGGGCGAGGACGGCGCTGGCGGCGACGGCGCGCGAGGAGAGAGGGGAATGGAGGCGCAGCGGCGGCGACGGCAACGGGGCTCACCGAGCGGCGACGGCGACGGAGGTAGCAGCGGCGCACGAGGAGGAGAAGGGCTCGGGGGCGCACGGCGGCGGCAGAGGGCTTCCGAAGGTAAGTTGCTTCGTGTCCTTTGCTCTATCTTCTTCTTGCTCGGGGGAAAAAGGAAGCAAGGTGGGGGAGGGGGAAGAGGGAGGTACGGGGGTGGTCGCAGGCTCCTTTATAGCCGGGGAGAAGGGGGAGGAGCCGTTGACGCTCGGGGCGGCGCAAGAGTCGAGGACACGGCGTGGGTTGCGCGACAGTCAAAGCGGGAAAGGGGAATGGGACGGGACGAGGGCACGGTCGCCCGGGCGGTTCTGACGCGGGCAGCGGCTTGGCCAGATGCGGGCGGCGCGGCCGAGGCGGCGCACAGGAGCAGACCCGTGAAGAGGGAGAAGGGGCGACGGGGAGGGGCGCGGTTGCCGAGGCGCTGACACGGCCGACGGGGGCAGAGGGCCGAGGCGGCTGGCACGGCCGGGGTATGGTGACGGCAGGACTAGGGAGGTAGGGGAGGAAGGGTTAGGGTAGGCTTTTGGGGAGGGTTTGAAATCTCTGAACAATTTTGGGAAATTTTTGAAGTTTGGACTTCCTTGATCCTTGAACACAAGATGATCTTGCAATCTGGAATTTTGGGTGTTACAAAACCTACCCACCTTAAAAAGAATCTCGACCCCGAGATTCGAGCTACTCAGAGAACAGATAGGGGTAGTCCAACTGCAGCTGATCTTCGCGCTCCCAAGTGGCTTCTATCTCCGAGTGGTTGCTTCATTGCACTTTGCATAAACGGATGATCTGACGTCTTGTTTGCTTCTCCACGACATCAAGAATCTTGATCGGATGTTCTGGATACGACAAGTCTTTCTGGAGTGCGATGGTTTCAATTGGAGCTTGCTCTTAAGGTACTCGGAGGCATTTCTTGAGCTAAGAGACGTGGAACACATTATGGACATCTGACAAACTTTCTGGTAAATCCAGTTGATAGGCTACCTCTCCACGCTTGGCGGTGATTGGGAACGGGCCTATGTATCTCGGTGCAAGCTTGCCTTTCACTTTAAATCTTCGTATTCCTCGAAGGGGTGATACTTTTAGATATACATGATCTCTACGACGATTGTCGGCATAACTCTTCTGTCTAGACTGAGCAGCTTGTAGACGATCTCTGATCAATCGAACTTTCTCTTCGGCTTGCTTAAGGGTATCTGGTCCGAAGATATAACCTTCTCCTGATTCTGACCAATGCAAGGGAGTTCTGCATTTTCTCCCATAGAGTGCTTCAAACGAGGACATCTTCAGACTGGATTGGTAACTGTTGTTGTAGGCGAATTCTGCATACGGTAGACATCTCTCCCAGTCTACGGTAAATTCTAAAGCACAAGCCCGAAGCATGTCTTCTAGAATCTGATTTACTCTTTCTGTCTGTCCATCAGTCTGTGGGTGATATGCTGTGCTGAAGTTTAAGTGAGTTCCAAGTGCATCATGTAGACTAGCCCAGAAATACGAGGTAAACTGAGAACCTCGATCCGAGACTATCCTCTTGGGTACTCCATGCAGACACACGATACGAGCCATATATAACTCGGCTAATTTATCTCTCTTGTAGGTGGTCTTCACAGGGATGAAATGGGCAACTTTGGTTAATTTGTCAATTATAGCCCATACGGAATCATATCTTGTCTTGGTTCGTGGCAGACCAGTAATGAAATCTATTCCAATTTCTTCCCACTTCCACTAAGGGATTTTTAGTGGTTGCAGCAATCCTGCAGGTCTCTGGTGTTTGGCTTTGATCCGTTGGCACACATCGCAACATGCTACGAACTCGGCGATGTCTCTCTTCATTCGCGGCCACCAATATAGACTCTTCATATCTTGATACATCTTGGTGCTGCCTGGGTGTAGGGTGTATGCTGAGCTATGGGCTTCTTTTAGAATCAATTCTTTGAGCTCCTTTTGGTGGGGAACAAAGAGACGTTTCCCATACCATAGGATTCCTTGTTGGTCTTCAACCATCTTTGAGGCCTTTCCTTTGGCCATGAGATGTTTAAACTTATGAACTCCAAGGTGTCCTTCCTGAGCGGTCTTGATTTGTTCTTCTAAGGTTGGCTGAACTTCCATAGCTGCTAAGGTGCCTTGTTCTACCAACTCGAGGTTAAGTGCCTCTAATTCCTTGTAAAGCTCAGGTTGATGCTCTTGAACCATAACATTATTGCAGTAGGACTTACGGCTTAATGCATCGACCACTACATTAGCCTTTCCAGGATGGTAATGAACATCCAAGTTGTAATCCTTAATCAGTTCTAACCATCTTCTTTGTCGAAGGTTGAGGTCTGTCTGGGTGAAAATGTACTTAAGACTCTTGTGGTCTGTATAGATATTACAATAATTTTCAATCAAGTAATGCCGCCAAATATTTAGGGCATGCACTACGGCTGCTAACTCCAAATCATGAGTAGGATAGTTGTCTTCATGTGGACGGAGTTGTCTGGATGCATACACCACGACTTTTCCTCCTTGCATAAGTACGCAGCCAAGACCTTAGCACGAAGCATCACAATAGACTTCAAAGTCCTTGTGTATGTCTGGCAAGACTAACACTGGTGCAGTGGGTAACTTTTTCTTTAACTCTTGGAAACTCTTTTCACAAGCTTCTGTCCATTCGTACTTCTTTTCTTTCTTTAGCAGGCGGGTCATTGGTCTGGATAGTTTGGAGAATCCTTCAATGAAGCGTCTGTAGTATCCGGCCAATCCGAGAAAACTACGCACTTCGGTCACTGAGGTTGGTTGCTTCCATTCCAACACCGCTTCTACTTTGGATGGGTCAACTGCGACTCCTCCAGCGGATACAATATGTCCAAGGAAACTGATCTCTTGAAGCCAAAATTCACACTTGCTATACTTGGCATAAAGCTGATGTTCTTTAAGCTTCTCCAGGACCAAATGCAGATGTTCAGCATGTTCCTCATTAGTCTTGGAGTAGATTAAGATGTCGTCTATGAACACGACAACAAACCTATCCAGGTATTCCATGAATACTTTGTTCATAAGGTTCATGAAGTAGGCTGGCGCATTTGTCACGCCAAACGACATAACCGTGAATTCATACAAGCCATACCGGGTGGTAAAAGCTGTTTTAGGGATATCCTCAGCCCTGATCTTAAGCTGATGGTATCCTGATCTTAGGTCTATCTTGGAGAACACTGTTGCTCCTGACAGCTGATCGAATAGATCATCAATGCGGGGCAAGGGATACTTATTCTTGATGGTCACCTCATTGAGGGCTCTGTAATCCACA